>CANTUT010000032.1:2727500-3180000 GCA_947687605.1 Reutealis trisperma
AATTGGCTAAAAAAAGAAAAATATTGAAAAGAGAGAGAGCAATAAGAGGATAGAAGGAAAAGAAAATGTTGTAAATAGAAACAAATAGAGGAAAGAAGAAGAGGGAGAGAGAAAAGAGAAGAGGAAGAGAGAGAAAGAGCATGAAAAAAAAAAGGCATTTTTTTATAGTAATTATTTTGTTGAATTGATAAAATTCAAATGAAATTTTTAAAATATGAAATTTGAAATAAATTTATCAAAATTTTATGATAATTATTTATTTAAAACGGATTGCAATTAATTAGAATATTAGCTAAATAAATATATAACCTGAGATTTGTTTGACTTTGAACATTAAATTCAGGATTTTTGCATCAATTTCATAATTACCATCAGTACATGCAATGGCATTGGGCAGTAGGGGGTACCTGTACCACATCATTCTTAAAATGACAATAGTTTAATGACGTGAATTTTCTAACATAAATGTCAGAAATTCATGAATTTTTTTTATATATTAATATAATAATATAAAAATATATGAAATAAAAAAATATTAATTTTTTTATTGAATAAAAATAAATAAATAAGTCATATTTATTAAAATATCTCATCATTTATTAATTTAATATATGAAATAAATTTATATATGAATTATATGCAAGATATTTTTTTTATTTTATTTTCTTGGAACCATAACCCAAAAATCATTTTTTTTTAAATAATATGTATTTTTAAGTTTTTTTTTTTTAAATTTAAAGCAATATGTATGATAAATTTTGACTTCAATAACTTATTGAGTCGATTTATATAGATTTGAGTATAATTTGCTTGCACCGAATTTGTTAGTTGCTAAGATACAACCAAGCAGAAAGGAGAAGTAAAATATTATAAGCAAATATCTAATCATTAGACCGCGTTACATGATTAAATAAAAAGGTCAATAAAGTAATCAAATTCCATAACTAAGGGAAAAAAATGTAAGCCAAGGAGAAACTTCTTTGCATTTGGTAAGAAATGGCAAAGAAAAGTCTTTTATTTTTCACAATTTTATTTTTCTTTTTTTTAAAAAAAGGCAGCAGACCATCCTTCCAGTTTTCCATGTCATCCAGTTCATCAAACAAGAAGAATTTTTTGTGGGGTAATCTGCAATTTGGCTGTACCCAGTTGTCACCCCCCTTTACCTTCTTTTGCTCATTTAACACACAAGCAACCTCTAGCTTGGCCTCTTGCAGCAAGGGATAGCCTAATGATAAATATATATGGCCTGAATAATAGGGATAGCCTAATGATAAATATATATGGCCTGAATAATAGATTTAGATTAAATTATCTCCTTTCTTGCTTTAAAAAAAAAAAAGAAAAACCTCAAACTTAGTCTTAGAGTTTGGTTTTCTTCTAAAAAAAATTTATGCTATGTGTTATATTTTTTATATTTTTAATATTTACAGCTCACAGTAAACAAAGAAGAATAGAAGATAAATTTATAAATGAAAAGAGAAGTTTGAATTATTTTTGTAAAATAAAGAATCTGAAGGTAAAAAAAGTTAATTTTCTTTTTGGTTTTTATGTTATTTGTGTAAAAATCCTAAAAAATATCTTTTATTATGTGACAAATTTTTAAGTCTAACCCAAAAGTTTAAAGTGATAGATGGCGAGACCGAATACAAGAGGATTGAATTGGAGTGTAAACCTATTTTTGATAAATCTAAAAATTTAAATTAATGGCTCGAGAGATCCAAATATATTATATTAAGTATTGATAATTATTTCTATTCAAAAAAAAATATTGATAATTCTATTAGATTAATGGAGTGTATGATAAACTAACTTATTATTTAATTTAATATTTTCAACGTTTATTAGTTTAAAAACGATTTAATAACATACAATTTAAAATTTTTTCCACATAGCAAATTTTTTTTTTATTAAAGTGACTTTTATACTCTTGCAAATCAGTTGATTAATATATAAGTGTTGATTTTTAGTTGTATTAACTTTTTTATACTAATTTATTAGTTTTTGTAATTCTCATTTAAAGTTTAGTAATATTTATTTTAAAAAAAATTATGAGAAATATTATGATTGTTACTTCCAAATTATTTTTATTTCTAATTTATTATTTTTCATTTTAAAACAGTATTTAATGGTTAAAACTTAAATATTAATATCACATTATTAATCATGTCCAATAAATAAGTTTTAATAATTTTTGGTAATAAATTACTAAACAATTAATTATATTTAATGCTTAAAATTTTCAATATTTATTATATTCATAATTTAAAATTTAACACTTAATTTTTTAGCTATTTATTTTTAATTTTACCAAATACCACTTATTTCCAGAAATTAAGATTGCAATTGATTTCAAATTTTAGTCCAAATCATATTAAAAAAAAATGAATGATTTAAATAAACTACTATTTCTCATTTGACTTTAATCAACACCGTCAATCATGGTTAGATTACAAATCACTATGTTTGAACGTATTTTGTAATTAGTTAAATAAAGTTTTCTGCTAATAAAAACAATATATATATGTATGAGCTGGATGCCTGGATCTTTCAAATCTGACCGCAGACACAAGAAATTATACACTCTTTCTACTTTCTTTATTAGTAGTTCACAGAAACCATATGAAAACGAGTTCTCTCTTCTCTTTCTGTATCTTTCCTTCTCTCTCTCCCTCTCATTCTTACTTTTGTATTATCCTTTGATTTGAAATCTCATACGTCAATCTTTCTGCACGGCTGAATCTGAATTCCTGGACTCTGTTTCCACTCTGTTTTTAAGGATCCACAGTTCAGCGGAAAATACATATAAAATTTGTTTTTTTCTTTTTTATCACTTTTTCATCTACTATGATTTAGAAATCTCAAAATTGAATTTCCACTTCAAATTATTAGTTTTCTTACTAAATCTTGATCTGGGTTGTCTGTCGAGTGTTGCTTTGTTTCCGCTGTTCTGCTGCTGAGTTTTAAGCTTAAGCCAGAAGAAAATGGCTCCAAGCTCAGTTGTTGTCACCATGGAGAAGGCTAACAACTTCTCTATTGTAGAAATCAATGCCTCAGATCCATCTTTGTTTCCAGAGAAACAAAAGGCTGTAAGTCCCAAGCAATTCACGTGGGTTCTGCTCCTCAAAGCTTATAAAGCTCTGACTTGTATTTCCTGGTTGGCAATGGCTTTCAAAACCACACTAATTTCAATTAAGAAACGCATTGCTTTATCTGAAATGAACGAAGAGGAGCCAAGAAGTAGAGGAAAGTTGTACAGATTTATCAAAGCATTTCTTGCTATATCAATAGTAGCTTTGGTCATAGAAGTTATCGCACATTTCAAGAAATGGAACTTGAATCTCATATCACCATGGGAGATTCATGGTCTAGTTCAATGGTCTTATATGGCTTGGTTATCATTTAGAGTTGATTATATTGCTCCTTTAGTGATAATGCTTTCCAAATTCTGTACTGTACTATTCTTGATTCAATCTCTAGACAGATTAGTTCTCTGTCTTGGATGCTTTTGGATTAAGTACAAGAAATTGAAGCCAGAGATTAATGGTGGAGCTTATGACATTGAAGATACTTCAAATTTTCCAATGGTTCTTGTTCAAATTCCAATGTGCAATGAGAGAGAGGTAATAAAATTAAAAACCAAATAAAAATTGCTCATTGTTATAACTCTGTTTCTAGATCTGATATTGAAAATTTGCATCGTATTGTATTTTTGTAGGTGTATGCACAGTCCATAGGTGCAGCTTGTCAGCTTGATTGGCCAAGAGACAGATTGTTAATTCAAGTCCTAGATGATTCTGATGATGGCAATGTGCAACTTCTAATTAAAGATGAAGTTTCTTCATGGAGACAGAAAGGGATCAATATAATTTACAGACATAGATTAATCAGAACTGGATATAAAGCTGGAAATCTTGAATCAGCTATGGGTTGTGACTATGTCCAAGACTATGAATTCGTAGCGATATTCGATGCAGATTTCCAGCCTAATCCAGATTTCCTCAAGCAAACAATTCCTCATTTCAAGGTAAAATCTTGTATTCAATCAAATGACCACTGAGTTTTAACTCGGTGGTATTGGAATCGTTTCTAGAATTGTGAAGTTCGATTTTGAACTCCTGTTTTTAATTATGTTGTGATGATTTGTGACAGGGAAATCCAGAGTTAGGACTAGTTCAGGCTCGCTGGTCATTTGTGAACAAGGACGAGAACTTGCTTACAAGGCTGCAAAATGTGAACTTGTGCTTCCATTTTGAGGTGGAACAACAAGTCAATGGTTATTTTCTGAATTTCTTTGGATTCAATGGAACAGCTGGTGTATGGAGAATTAAAACATTAGAAGATTCAGGGGGGTGGCTTGAGAGAACAACAGTTGAAGATATGGACATTGCGGTTCGAGCACACTTAAATGGATGGAAATTCATCTTCCTTAATGATGTTAAAGTTCTTTGTGAATTGCCAGAGTCTTATGAGGCTTATAAGAAACAGCAGCACCGATGGCATTCTGGTCCGATGCAGCTGTTTCGCTTATGCCTTCCAGCTATAATCACTTCCAAGGTATGTTAAATTCTGAGGTCAATTACAAATATGCTTTACTTTAGTGACTCAACTCAACTTTAATCCCAAAATAATTAATTGGGGTCGCCGTATGGATTCTTTATTTTTATTCTAAATGATTTTGGAGTTCGAGCCTCCAGACGCAGCCCCAAGTTAACCCCAATTTTTTTTTTTTTTCGATAAATTGTTTTGATTTGTTCAAAATCTACAAAAATTTTGTATAATTGACTGTATTAATTTATTTTCTTTGCAGATATCAATATGGAAGAAGACCAATTTAATATTTCTTTTCTTTCTTTTGAGGAAACTTATACTTCCCTTTTACTCTTTCACACTATTTTGTATTATTCTTCCATTGACTATGTTCATTCCAGAAGCAGAATTACCTCTTTGGGTAATTTGTTACATACCCATTTTCATGTCCTTATTAAACATTCTCCCTGCCCCAAAATCCTTCCCTTTTCTAGTCCCCTACTTACTCTTTGAAAACACAATGTCTGTCACAAAATTCAATGCCATGGTATCAGGACTGTTTCAGCTTGGAAGTGCATATGAATGGGTTGTGACAAAAAAGACAGGAAGATCTTCAGAATCTGATTTGTTAGCATTGGCTGAGAGAGAATCAAAATCTTCCAACGAAGAAAAAATTCATAGAAGGCATTCAGAATCTGGATTAGAGTTGTTAAGTAAAATCAAAGACCAAGAACAAATACCTAAAATTAAAAAGAGAAATAGGCTTTATAGAAAGGAACTTGCACTTGCTTTCCTTCTGCTAACTGCAGCAGGAAGAAGTTTGTTATCTGCTCATGGAGTTCATTTCTACTTCTTGCTTTTCCAAGGATTGTCTTTTCTAGTTGTTGGGTTGGATTTGATTGGTGAGCAAGTAAGTTGAGAAGCAAAGTTTTAATTAATTTCTGAGTTTTAAGGTAAAGGGTTTTTGGTGTTTATAAAGAATCTAAAGAACTTGAAAATCCAGTTTTCTATGGCAAACAATTTTGGCTGGAAAATTGGTTTAATTACATGATCATCACAGATACAAAGAAAAGTTGATATAAGGAATATGCTACTTGAATTACTCGACAACGGATCAGATAAAGCTTGAATTAAGTTGAGATTGTACAATAGTATTCTTGTATTTTATCCATGTATGAATTAATAATTAATGAGGAGCCAATATAAGAGATTATATATTCAAGAATTCCTTATTTATTTATTTATTTTATTATTATTATTACTACTTTGGAATGGAATTAATAGTAGATTTTTGAGATTAATTGAATTGTTCTCAAGATTTTTAATTAGCTAGTGCTTACTTTGTTACTCAACTCCTTTACTTTGGCATAATTGTAAAATCAGTAATTTATGTATTTAAGTTTTTTTATATGATAATAATAATATTTTGATGATTGATTTATATTAAATTAACAGGTATTTACAATTTTATTTTACCTTTGAAAATCATTTGAAAGTATAAAAAAATAAGATCATGTTTCAATAATAATTTTTTTCCACATTAAAATCTCAATTATTATTATTATTTGGAAGGAAAGAAAGACATTATAATGAAAAAGAAAATAAAGGGGTCTTTGGGCAGCCCCACCCATACTGTAGTCCAGTCCGCCCACTGGTTATGTATCAAACCATGAGTTATTCAGTCCCAAAATTTAGGATTTTAACCCATTTTTAAACATTGTGATTTAACATGCTAATTATCATTAACAAATAATTTCTAAATATATCATTCAAAACTGAAAGATGCTCTTAGACTCATTTAAAAAAAATGGATTAATATGTAAATTAATAAAAGAATTTGTACAAAACAAGTTAAAAAAATTTATAATCAATCAATATTATTACAAGGGAACATTTTATTTAGTTGTAAAAATCTTGAAATTTGCATAAGGATTAATGTCTCATATTTAAATTTTAGATTAAGGGGAGAGTTTATGTACCAAAAATGCATGGTAACTACCAAAAACAAAAAGAAAAATGCAGTTCATTAATTGATATATAGTAAAATCTCTCTCTCTTTATACATTTAAATTTCATTACCATATATCAAATAACTCTCTTAAAAATTAAAATAAAATTATATAAAGTCATCTTATTATTTTTTTTTTTCAGACCATTACATTTATATAGGTCACAGTCAAAATTTATATAAACTAATTATGTAATATCTTTTACTTTCTCGTTTTAAAATATCTGTCATTTTAGATAGTTTTTTTTTTATTTCAATTTATCTGTTGTTTTATAATTTAAAGAAGGTATTTATTATTTTTTTTTAATTTTACCCTCTATTTATTTCTCTACTAAATATTTAGCATTAATTATTTTTATTTATCTACATTAAAATTAGAAAAAAAATATTTTAATCTTTTTACTTCAAAATAATTTATATGCTAAAATTTTAAATGATTGTAATATTTTGAAATAGAGATAGTAATTATTTGTTCAGCTCGTTTATATATTTTTGTTATTTAAAATTATTAAAAGATAATATTTAAATTTAATAAAAATAGTTTATATATATTAAAATATTTTAAGAACATATAAATTAAATAAAAAAATATGGCCAAAATTTCAATTGTTATATCATGAATCTGTGTTCATGATATATCATAAATCGGACTCACAACACATGTGTGAAGATAAAAAACACATGATTTTTTTTATACAATTCTATTGTGTGTTTTTTTTTCACCATTTTTTCTTAATTTTCTAAAATAATTTTTTCTAAAATAAAGGAATCTAATGTCCCTTTATCCAACTACTGTAGATGAGACAGCTTTTTTTTTTTTTTTTCTCAATTTATCAATTTTCCTTTATTTATGAAAAAATTAATTATTGAAATTGTGTGTCAGATTTGGATTTGGCATGGAAATATATAGTTGAAATTACACCATTTATCTAATTTTTTTGTTTCATTTACTTTTATACCCTATTTTTTGAAATTTTATTTTTTTTCCTTTTCATTTTTTCTTTTATACACTTTTTATACTTGTATTTGCATTTTTTACGTTTTCTTTTGTCTAAAGTGAAAAATAACTAAAAAGTATGTAAAGTGTGAAACAAAGCTGTCACAAAGTTTCCTATTACAAAAATTTTTGAAAAAAGTGTTACATTGAAATAAATAAATTGATTTAATAACTTTAAATTTCAGAATTTAAAAAGTTCGATTCTCCTCTACTCATCATTAAATAGGCTAGTGAAGTGAAATTAAGTTTACCATAAGAAATTTTTTTACCAATATTAAATTCTTCCTTCCCAATATTAAAAAAAATATATTAAATTCTTCATTCCCAATACTTAAAAAAAAATATGCAGATAGATTCATAAAAAAAGTTTTGCATAGAGATGAAAATTAAGATAATTATATATAAAATAAAATAATAAAAAAAAGAAAAGAAAGAACGGTAAATCTATGATGAAACTTAAAAAATGGGACTTGTTATTTATTCTAAGGAAAATTAAAGACCAATTTGACATTACTTTTGGAAAAAGCTAATTTTGAATTGAAAACAAAGAAAAAATCTTATGAATTTTTTTTTTTTTTTTTGCCAAGGGAAAAAATCTTATGAATTAATAATGAACAATAGTTACTTATTAATGTTTGTATAAAAATAAGGAAGCAAGCTTGGAATTCAACATTTAATATTTCAAATTTAACTACCTTTAATATACTAATTTTCTTTGAACAAGTTATAATCACAAAAAATTATAATGATAACTATTTGATTATTACCCTCAAAAAGACATGCTATATTCAGAAAAATAATTAGACAAGAAATTAATAAATCTAAAAATGATGTCCAATTTTCATGATTTTCACTTTCGACCACAACGGCTAATAATAATAATATGTCATTTGAGATTTATATTGGATTAGTTATTTTTATGAGTTGGATTTGATTGTTAACTTCTCAAAAACTTATCAAACTGCAATATGTAAATTGAATTAGATATCTTATTAACATAGCACCAATAGACCTCCAAACATCCTCTAATTTGAAACACTTCTTTCAACAATCTATCTCTCTATTTCTCTTTCAAACTTAAGATCAATTTTAAGAAA
Source organism: Reutealis trisperma (assembly GCA_947687605.1). Taxonomy (NCBI): domain Eukaryota; kingdom Viridiplantae; phylum Streptophyta; class Magnoliopsida; order Malpighiales; family Euphorbiaceae; genus Reutealis; species Reutealis trisperma. The sequence goes on from CANTUT010000032.1 coordinate 2,736,130, forward strand.
TATTGAGTTCTTTTTTCGGGCAAATTAATAAGTATATTCATGTTTCATTTATATATTCAAAAATTATCTTATCAACGTTGGTTTTCAAAATAAATTTTTCTTTTTTACCCACCTTTAATTAAACTAGTTTTCTTTCCTTTTTTTCAAAAAAAAAAAAAAAAAAAAAAAATAATAATAATAATAACAATAATTACATCAGTTCATTCCTAGATCCCTACTAGCTAAAGAAACGCAGCGTTTAGTTACACATTAAACGGCGTCGTTCTTACGCTGCAACTTTTTAAACAAGTGATGCTGTATCAACTGTGAACTGAGGTTTATTGGGGAGTGGGGTTTATGATAAGGCCAATGAATCCCTGCATTTTTCTCTGAATCGTAATCGTATACTAACTTGTCTCAAATTTTAAATCCTATCCATTCTTCAACATCAATTTCTTCGTTTGCTTTCTCGAAAATTTTGTGGATAATTGAAGACAACCATAAAGCTAATTGTGAACAAGCGAAGCTCAGTTAACTGTAGGTGTTGATTTACTTTGCTGTTTTTTGAATAATTTCCTTCTCTTTCTTCTTTGTTAATTAGTGATAATTTTTTCTGGTTTTTGGGTTTTTATTTGATTATTGGCGCTTTCACTGATACCCAATTTTTTATTTTTCCAAATTAGTTAGTTTCACTTTTGTATATTTCTTATGATATAGTTTGTATTCTATAATTGATTTTGTTTCTTTGATGATATTGTGATGTTGTGTTAGTTCTTTGTAATTGCAGTTTGAATTTTGATCTGTATTGGCTGTTGAAGACAAGTAGAAAAAAAAATGGTGGTGTCAGGAGTTGCCACGATTTTTTCTCCTCCCAATTGTCTGCTTTCTCACTTCTCTGCTGCCCTAAGTTTAACTTTTGGCACTAATCTCTCCAAATCTGCTAATACCTTTAGAAGAAATGGAAGATTTTATTTCTCTCTTGCTAGGAAAGACCTGAAATCGAGTACTTGTGTGGTTGAATCAAAATGGGTCTCACCTGCAGAAACATCCCAGGGAGTTTGGGAAGATCCTGATGATGGAAGTGGTAGTGATTATGATGAAGATGATGAGGAATTGGGAGAAAATGATTTGGATTATGAGAGTGATTGGGGGCAAGTAATAGATACTGTATCTACTTCTAGCACAGTTGATAATTCGACGTCAAATTATGAAGAGGATCTTCTGAAAGGTGTTCCATTTATTCCTTGTTCGTTTTCATTATCCTATTTTCCCATATTCTAGGTTCATTCCTTGAATTAATCATCATTATTTAAAAAAAAAAAAAAAGGAAAAAAGAACATGGTTAAGATGATTTTTTATCTTATTGGACTAGATGTTTAGAAAGCAACCCAGTTCCTATCTGGATCCAGTTTCAATGATTGATTAATAGCAACTAGCCCTAGTGGTCTAGTGTTGGATGGTTTCCAGATATAACTGAACTAAGCTATACTTAGTTTGGTTGGGTTTCCACAATCAAATGGACTAAGTCACAGTTACACCCAGTTTTCACTTATACAATTGTTCACCCACCAAATTAAGACAGTTGATACATTTTTGCAGAGGTTGAACAGCTTTTAGGACCAGAAGAAAGAGCAATTTTACAACAGAATGCAACTTATAACCTAGACAAAATATCCACAGTAAGTTGAGAGAAGTTCGTCTAACATGAAACATCTTCTTTTCATCCATAGGTGTATTAAAATGTTGCCTTTCCCTGCTTGAATATGCAGTTCATTCTACATTGATTAATAAAAAGGAACACAGTTATTGAAATTTGACTTAGATACTGTTTGTTAGAGCTTATTAACTATATAAAAAAAAAGGCGTTATGCATGCAATTTTTTTTGACTTATCTAGTTGTTGATTTCTTGATTGTTCATTATACCTCTGTTATTCAGGAAAAATGGAAGCCACTCCAGACATTTGCACTATCGGGACAGATACGCTTTATGGACAAGCTGCTAGAAGATGGACTGGATATCAACAGTGTTGATATGGTGAATTTTATCATAAGCAGCTAATGCATTTAGTCTATATCTTATATTTGCTATTTCTTTCACCTTGAGCAATAAATCTTAAATTGAACTGGTCAAATAGGATGGTCTCACAGCACTGCATAAAGCAATTATTGGTAAAAAGGAGGCTGTAATTAGTCATCTTCTAAGAAAAGGGGCAAGCCCTCATGTCAGAGATCGGGTGAGGACAAAATTTCAGTATCAAGAACTTCAATCATCTTCTTCTTTTTGGGTATGTGATAAATCAAGTGCTTGTCCATTTATCCCTGTAACAGGATGGTGCTAGCCCTCTGCATTATGCAGTTCAAGTTGCTGCTTTGCAAACTGTGAAGTTATTGATTAAATATGAGGTTGATGTCAACGTTGCAGATAACGTAAGTAGAGTTCCGAAAACTGTCCCATCTCTGTGTTCTGCTGATATGTTTGTTGGGTCTCAAACATGTTTACAAACTGATGTAGGACAGATTTAGATAATCTGTTCTACTTTGAATTTTTCAGAAATGAAAGAGTTAAAATTGAAAATTCTAGGGCTGATTTTATAGGAAACAGATCTGGACAAGGATTAAAGAAAGGAAAAGGGGAAAAAAACTTTTAAGAGTCACACTTAAAAGGTCTAGGAGTCACACCTAGGGTTGAATTGAGTCACACAATTCTTAGCAATAATGCAAGATTTATTTTTTTGAATCTGAAAGTTGTCTAGTAATGGTTACAAGCCTAAGTATTTATAGAGTTAAAACTAATCCAAAGTATGTTTAGATTAGGAATCCTACACTAGTTTTCCAACTAGAAAAACAAATTAATACTAACTAGGAAATACTAAACCCATACTAAATCCACTAAAACTCCTAAATAAAGACTGCAAAATAACAATAATAAAAAACCCTACTGTTCCAGCAATTCTGGAAATTACAGAAATACCCTTAATACCTAAAGTAATGAACCAGCAGCTGTATTAGATAAATATACCCATTATAATTCTAAAAAGGCTGAAATTACTTTATAATTTCTCCAATAAATCCCATATTAAATCTAACACATAATTCTATGCTTGAATCCTTGAATTTGAAGTTTCTTGTCTTTCTATTCTCCATCACAAACTTTCTTTCAGGAAGGCTGGACTCCGTTGCACATTGCAGTGCAAAGTAGAAATAGAGACATAGTTAAACTTTTGTTAGTGAATGGTGCAGATAAGAACAGACGAACACAGGTAAACATCAATAACCATGCACTTAACTGCAAAGTTATCATTGGGAAACTGATATTATATCCATTTGTTCAGAATGGAAAGACTCCTCTGGATCTTTGTCTATGTTATGGAAAAGACTTCAAGTCATATGACCTTGCGAAGTTAGTAAAGATTGTACCAGCTAACAGAGATCTTTGATGGAAATGGGAGTTCTAGAACTTTCAGATAAAATATGCTGTTGAAAGATCATTTGGAAATGCATCCTGCGTTTCAGAGTGCATGAACAATCTTACACTGCTGTTTCCGAATGGACTTGTCATTTCTTGTATGTGGCGCATGACTTTCTGTGCATAATTCAAACCTGTTGGTCTTGTGGTAACCCAAGCATAAGCATTGTGCATAGTGAGATAGGAGCCCGCTGGAAAAGTAAAACCAGTTCGAAGATGTGTAATTTCGCTTGTCAGTGACACAACTCATAGAGGCATGTTAGAATGGTTGACGATGCTGTTGCTGGATGTAGGGCATACGACCAAATGAACACAATTGGTTCCATAGAATTATTCCAAGTCGTATGGTGCATGTAACGTAAGGTAATGTTGTATTTGTTAGCATGCCAGAAGAAACGTTGTAACTTAGATATTTAATCATCTTAGATAAAGCTCTTCCTAGCTTAAACATTGCCATTACATTTGCTATCACATTTTGTTGTGTGAACATTGTACTCTGTTATCACTCTAGTGGAATCACTGTTTTTTCTTCCCCTGGCAATTTCTTTTTGTAATTCTTGGGAGAAAGGTTTAATTAAATAAAGCTAGAATTATTTAGCAACTGAATGCATCCTTTAGTTCTGTTGTTCGACTAGAAAAGGACACAAGAAAAATTTATAATGCAGTGAAATTAAAATTGATGAAAGTTTCAGAGCCACAGAAAATCCTTATAGGACAAAAAATAAGGTTTATTTCCATTTCTTCAACAGCATGGCTACTTTTCTTCTAATCAATCTTGGACATGATTATCCTAGAAAGGATTTTAAGCAAGTAATTGTGTAATTTGAGTCCATTAAAACATTTCAATTCAGACAATATGCTTCTGGGATTCCTTGGTTCCCTTAGCCATTTCCACTGAAGTATCATCAACACCTCTGTATCTATACCACTTAGCACATACTAGAAAATAAACCAAGTTAACAATCTCAAAGCCACCAATCATGTAATAAAAGTAATCCAATTTTCCCCTATTAAGATCCTCAGCTAACCAATCTCCAGTTTCTGTCCCTAATGTAATGTGGTGAACTGTGGAAACAAGAAAACCACTTAGATAATATGAGATTGCATGGCTAGCAAAGAATAATGACTGAGCAATGCTCCTCATATTTTCGGGGAATTGCTTATAGTAAAACTCAATCTGAGAAACATAATTGAAACCCTCGGCTAGTCCTGTAATTGCAAGTTGAGGCACTAGCCACATACCAGACATTGATGATATTGAACCTCCTTTCTGTGAAATTCCAAGTGTAGGCCTGGTAAGTGCAACATCTCTTCTATGTTCTTCAACTAAACCAGAAACCAACATACAAAGAATTGAAAGGACAATTCCAATTCCCATTCTTTGGAGTAATGTTAATCCACCTTCTTTGCCAGTGAGTCTTTGAAGATGTGGAACGAGAATTCGATCATAGATGGGAACCCAAATAGTTAGAGTTAGCATGATAAAGATTGTATATGTTGCTGCAGGTATCTTAAATCCACTATTACCTAAACTTCTGTCTAGCTGAAGAGCTTGAAGAACTGGATAAGTCTGTTGTTGAATCATAGGAATATGGAACATTACAGCTGACGCCCATAAAGGAACTATTCTAACCCAACACTTCACTTCTTCAACTTGTTGGATGCTGCAAAGTCTCCATGGAATGGTGGCAGAGCCATCCAAGTTGATTTCGTCTTTGCTTGTAATAATTGCTGCCTTGTCAAGGAACCTGCAGTTGTAATGTAAAACTTTTATTAGACTCCGGATTAGCTGATACCAAAGTTGTCTCTAGGACTGTAAGGTTGTGAATTTAAACCCTTCAGGAAGAGTCTAATTATTATTGGAGGAGAAGTGGATTATACACTCACCTAAATTGATTTGTATGAGGAAGCTTCGAGTTTAAAAATTTGGGAGGAAGATAATTGAAAAGAGAAACTGATGGATTTTCAGGAAGCTTCAAGGCTTGCTTTTTTGCAGCAGCTACAAGTACTTGGGCCACACTAGTTAAAGGACTACCTTGAGGTTTCACAATAACATAAATACTTGTTCCCAAAAAGAAAAGAGCACAAGAAAGGAACATTAGAAATGCAGGAATGGCCAATCCAATAGCCCAACTAACATCTGATTGAACATAAACAATGCCAGTTACAGATACCATTACAGCAAATGTGTAGGTTATATAGTACCAATTGAAGAAGCTACTTATGCCCCTCTTGCCTGATTCAGTATTGGGATTGAATTGGTCAGCTCCAAAGGCAAGGTTACATGGTCTGATGCCACCAGCTCCAATGACTAGAAATCCAAATGAACTTAGTAGAAAAGCTAATTGCCATGGTGTTGGGCTGACACACTTGCTACTCTCTCCTGCTGCACATTTTGGAGGATGAAGACTTGGAATTGCTGCTGTTAGCATTAACACCAGCATCCCCTGAAGACACAAAGAAAATTGAAGGATCACATTCTGTGTGATTACCAAGCAGGTGGATAGTCGATTTGATACTGTGCTGAGCTTGATTCTACCCAAAAAAAAAAAAAAAAAAATAGAGGTTCAAAATTTTAGTTTTAACTTTCATATTTCAGCTTGGTCTTGAGTTGATACTCAAAATATTTGAGCTCAACTTAGCACACTTTTAAAAATTAAATAAATTGATTTATTAATATTAAAATAAAGTTTTAATACACTCAAATTCGAACTCGACTTAATAATTATTATTTAAAATATCACATATAATTTAAAATTAAAATATTCATAATGCAGTTCACCCATTTAAATATTCATTTATTATATTCAAAGTTAGGTTTTTCTTATATTTATTTTTAGTCATGTGGTTAGGTAATAGGAGTAGTCAACAATAACAATGATCAATTTCTGTTGCATATATAGTTCTAGGCGATGGAGCAACATGCCTAAACAATGGAGTAAATTACAAAGTAGGAAATTAACAAATTAACTAACTGCTTAATGAAAAAGAAAAATATCTCCTTATATTTATAGTCTATTGACCATGGTATCAAACTATAACTAACAACATTTCCTTAAAAATAATAATTTAATTAACAACGGTAATAAGTATGGCTTTGCTTTATAATATCAACTGGTATAGCAAAGTGTAAAGAAAATAAACTGGCGTCTTAGTCAAATGGGATGAGCAGGTTGTTATAAGAAAAATACGTGCGCAGCGGAATAAAATGGATACAGATATTTATGTGGAAAATCCTCTCAAATCTTGAGAGAAAAAACCACGGGATAAACTCCGAAATATATTCACTATATCAAATAAGAGGAATACAAAATCACTCACTCACAAGATGAGAAAATCTCACAATTTCATCTATAAAAAATTTCATTTACTTTTAAGAATTCTCTCTTTTTCTTTTAGAGCTCACTTTCTCTCTGTCTCTCTAATTTTTCTTTTGGTATCTGGTGTGGTATTATAATGGTTATAAATAAGTCTTTATATAGGACTCAAAAGAGAGAGATACAGCTTGCAACAGATTGTATTCTCCATTTACCAATTATCAATAATTGTTGGTATCGAAAAACTGACTTTTTTTTTTCTTTATTTTCGAATGGTGGGCCTCGATGTTAGAGAGCTCCACCCAACACAAACGACTTTAGGAATGAACAATAGGGTTTGAATCTCACTGAGGTTAAATTCTCTGTTCACAATGCTGAAAAAATAAAAAATAAAAAGAAGGGTGCAAAGAAAGTACCAAAAGAGAGGCTACAGAAGCAAAACCCAAAGACTTGTAACGTCCAAAATAAGTATCAGAGAGGAAGGCTCCAACCAAAGTTGCTATACTGCAAGTACCGTTGAAGATGTTTATAAGAGTGGTGGCTGTGACGCTTTTCATGTTAAAAACTGTTGTCAGATACACCACAAGGTTCGTTGAAGACCCTATTGTTCCAAGCTTCTCAAAGCTCTCATTTCCTGCAAATTTAATATATAGAATTAATTAAACATGCACGCATGGATGATTAATTATGTTTAATCAAATAATTAAATATAATTACCAATGATAAAAGGCATGGCTTTAATTCCTGCATAGTTAATGGCTGGTTGCTGATCATTTGAATCAATCTTTTCCTCCCTCTTTTTCTCCATCTATGGATGATTAAGGAAGGAGGCGTATGACTCTGTGGTGTGGGTGTATTTAATTATCTCTTGAATGTAGTTAGGTAGGTATAACACACTTCTCTTTCTGTATATATGTATATATATTATGAAGGAAACAGTTAAGAAAGTAGTGTGTGTGTATATACATATATAACCTTTTTCTATTGTGTCTATGAAGCTATGCAAAAGAATCTTAAAGGGTTGCTGTTAAGTTATATTATTATATATATTTATGCTAGATCGATGAATATTAATTTTTTTTAAAGTAAATTGAGAGAATAAATTTACTATAATAATAATAATAAAAAAAAAAAAACAAAACTTATCTTATGATATATACAATGCAACAAATAACACATTTTAGCAGTATGTATATTATACCATTAAAAGTAAAAATTTTGATACTAATAAAAATTAGTAGCATTATCATTGTCTGATATATGTATGAATAAAATGTTTATAATAAAAAAACTTTGTAATATTATTATAAATTTTTTGTAGCACTACTAATATATTGTTATTACATCATGTTTTAAAAATTATATCGAGGTAGTTAAATTAGATATCGGCCAATAACAATTATATGGAGTATATATTTTTTAATTCTTAAATTTTTATTTTTTTAAAATTATTATTGAAAAACAATTATATAATAGTATTATTTTTGATAAATTATTTGTCTAAGTAAAATTTGATTCAATCAATTAATCCATAAATTTATTAGTAGACTAATTTAAGAATTAATTTAATTTTAAAAACAGTAATGTTGTCGTCATTGGAGATTGGATGAAGAAATGATTATTAATAAGAGTCAAGCGGTTGTGTTAATTAAAAATGACCGGTTAAGTCACCTTAATTGATTAATATAATTGCATGCTGATAATAGGCCGCAAAATGATGATCATGCATGTGTGGAATTTACATTAAACAACTCCGGCATGGAAATTGCAGAAATTGTAGCTAAAAGACAATTTCGATCAATTGTCCTGTTCTGCGTTTTTTTAATGCAATTTGGATAGACAACACTGTTTACTTTGACTTGTGAGCAGCACAGCCAACTTCATATATATGAAATGCGAGCTTTGTTGAGTATCAAACCATTTTCAAAATTATAAACTTCTTTGCTTCATGTTATAAACTCTTGAATTTATAATTTTTTTTTTTTTGAAATTTTTATCGAGTTAGAGTAATGTCCATTGAAAATTAAATAAAAGAATAAATATTAAAATGGTTTAAACATGTAACATAGAAATCTTGATAAATCTCAATTAAAAAAAAAAAGAAAAAAAATCTAACACATCATAATAAAGAAAAATAAAAGAAAGAAAAGGTTAAATTTAAATTAATTTGGAGGAAATGATAGTATATTATAATTTAGAAATACTACAACTAGTGGCGGAACAACTATGTAAGTTTAAAAAAAAAAAATTCTTCTACTATATATATATATTTTTTATGTATTAGCTCTCGCAAAATAAGCATTGCCCCTCCCTTCAATACTAAAAATAATGGGAAAAAATATTAAATATTCAATTATAGTAAATTTTTGTATATGTTTTTATATTACATGTGCATATTTAATATTAAAAAAAATAAAAAATGGTATTTATTTAAGAGTTCATAGATATAATTCAATTTAATTAAATTCTTTATCGTTCTCTATCATATTTTTTTAGCTCCGCTTCTTATTACCACTACAAAAATATGTAACAAAAAACTATTTAGAATAGAAATAAAAAAAAATTTATATAATCTATTGTAATTAATTTTAAAATTTAGAATGAATTAAATTGATTTATATAAGAAAATTATCATTTCGTTAGAATTTATGCATGAGAGAATCTTTCGGTGTGTGATATCAAATTTTTTGTTTTATTACTATGCTAAAGTCTTATTAACTCGTGTCAATTATTTTGCCAATTTATAAAATAAAAAAAAATAAAAAAAATAAAAAACAACCAAAAAAAGCCTCACTAGTTGACTCTTGATCCTAAATACAGACATGTCCACTTTCTCATTATCTTCAAAAGAATCTACGGCAAGGTTGACTCTTGATCCGACATACAATTTTAATATCATTGGATTAAAAATTAAAAATTCAATTATGTAAACTAAGTATAATTGAACATTATACAAAATAACAAATTAAAAATATTATAATGCATTTTGTTTATCTTCTTTTTTTTTTATTTTTTTATTTCAACAAGATGAATAAAATAATACAAAGTAGGGTTATAAAAATAATATTAAACTATAATACATAAATATATTACAATTAATTTGTTATTTTAATTGCATATATACAAGTTAAAAATATTATTTTAATTTTTCTAATTTTCATTTTATTTTAAATGGTATTTTAATTTTTATAAATTATATTTTTAATTATTATTATTATTATATTTCATATTATTTTATTTTCAATCTTTTTAAAAAATTGAGTGCTTTTTTATAAATAAATAAAATCATGGGCCAAGACCATTGAACAAGTTTGTCCGTCAATTATAAAGAGAATTAAGAATCAACTAACAAATTATAGTTTAGTTAATTATATTATATTTGATATTTGATTTGTCTTTAAAAGTTGAGAGTTAATTTGAAATTTCAAATAAAATTTTGAGCCTAATTAATTATAAATAATTTGGAATAAATTTATTCTTTCTTAATACACATAAAAAATAGGTAAGATAAAATATTTAATCAATATTTAGGATATATTTAGTAAACAGTAATAAAATGTAATGTAATATATAATCAAATGTATTTTTAATATAAATTTACACTAAAAATATTTTAAATTATATTATATTATATGTCATTATAACTTATCAAACGATATCTTAGTATTTCTATACTTGTAATTTCATTTTTTTTTTTTTTAATATGAGTGAAACACAATTTTTTATAAAAATAAATGATAATCCATTTTATTCAAGAGGGAAATTTCATCTTTTGAAAAAAAAAAAAAAAACACTATTAACCAATGGCAATATTAAAAAAAAAAGATTTGGATAAAGTATGATGGAGCCCACTACATAGTCCAATTTAATTAGCCCATCTCAAACTAAGCCCATGATTCCATTTTTACTTTCCCGCCAAAGCCCAAAGAATTTATGTCTGCACTCTCTCCCTCTCTCGTGCTCTGAGCACTGCACGTAGAGAGACTACTCCGCACTAGAGCCTACACTGACTCTTCATCTCCTATTCTCTCAACGCTTTAACATCGGTATCGATTAACAGGTCTGTGCTCTTCGAATTTAATTTTTGCTCTACTCTGGTTATTAGGGTATCAATCTCATAATTATTATGATCATGATCATGTTTAGTATTTTAATCAAAAAATTTTTTAACTGAATTATGTTTATTTATCTCCAAAACCCTAGTCGGCTTTTTAATATTTGCAGTACTGTAATATGGAGGAAGAGAAAGATGCTTTTTACGTTGTACGAAAAGGAGATATTGTTGGCATTTATAAAAGCTTAAGAGACTGCCAAGCTCAAGCTGGATTTTCGGTATTTATTTATTTTTCTTTTTTTCTTTTTAGTTACCCTATTGAAAATTATGATTTGGGTCTACTCTAGTTTTGAAGATTAACCTCTTTTCACTTTAAATTTATTAACTTGCTGCATTACTTGATCATTGAAGATCTCTGGCTTTGGTCATTTTCATAGATCTTTAGTTTTTGCAATTAAATTCGGGACCTTTGTTTTAATTATATGGTGCTTTTGGCCAATTGGTTAATATGTTCTGCTTTTGTGATCTTGTATAGCTCACCCATATATAGCTTGATTTGTATTATTGAATAATGTTTACCTCTTTAGTTGAATCAATCCGGATGCTACATCATTCACTCACTTTGGAAAATTCTTTTTCTTTAATTTCAGGTATGCAATCCTTCTGTAAGTGTGTTCAAGGGGTATGGTTTGCCTAAGGAAGCCGAAGAGTACCTAGCCTCGCATGGACTTAAGAGTGCTGCCTATTCTATCCATGCTGTTGATGTTCAAAAGGATCTTTTTGGGAAACTAGTTCCTTGCCCTTTCCAGGTTTATTCAAATTCATTTTAGGCCTCCACTTTTGAATTTCCCCCTGCTAATTTGAGATTTTTTTTTTCAAATTTAGATAGTGCCTTTGTGCTGTTAAAAAGGTTTTAATAACCCAACTATACTTTTGTAAGTCATAATTTCAATCTAGTTAGGGTTGGCTATATGGATTCTGCTCCTTCATTTAGCTTGGTTTAAGGATATATTCATAGAAAAGTTCTGAAGCCACTAAATCCTTCTTCTTTATTCTACTTTGCTCCAAGTCCCTAGGTTTACTCTCCTCTTCGTTTCCTCTATAACCTGGATATGCTCAGCTTTTCATACTTTTGTATATATTGGTCTTCATTGACCTGCCAAACCATCTCAATTTCCTCTCAAGTTATCTTCAATGAATACAAGTTCTACCTTTAGACAAATACATGCAGTAAGGGCCATTGTAATTGATATTATTATTTATTAGCTTAAAGATTTTGTGTATATTGTAGTTTATCATTATGAAATTTGTTTTCTGTATTCCTGCATTTTTATTTATCACTGCCATGTTAATTTTTCATCATTGTTCTATTGTATATCAATAATTCAAGCTTTTGAGATTCCACTCACATTTTTTGTTCCTCAGAATAATTTATGCAAGTTCACTAAGCTACCAGATTATTGTGTATTCATGGTATTTATATGCTTTCAGCAGCCAGATTATTCTGGAGGAAAAGCAGTAGACAAGGATTCTTCACCAAAGAGATTGCAAGAAGTGCTTACTGTGGTAAGTTTAAACTTTATGTATGAATCATTTCAAATTAATGATATTCTCAGACAACACATAAAAGTTGAACCAGGCAAAATTTTAACCATTGGGAATCTTCTTGTTACATCATTTCTATCTTATGAACTTGTTGAAGATTGGGATTTTGGTTATTTCATCTTTTATATTTTGTTCAAAGTGGTGAGATTTTTGTGGGAGTGGGGGGATAATCTCTGTTTTTTTTTTTTTTTTTTTTTGACACTGGGTCCAGAGGACCTACATTTTTGCATTTTTACTCTGTGCTGTCTATTTTTTACTTTATACCTATTTTTTTTTTCTTTTTTGCATCAACTTCAATTTCAAAAAATCCTCTAGAATAGGCATTTGAGATTGGATGATTGTGTTGAAACTAAATTGACTTCCTCTAATTGTATGGCTGCAGTCCTAACATATTTGTATGGTTTTTGGAGGGATCGTACGAGTTATTTGGCACTGGAGAATGAGTATATACTCTTCTGCTTGATTTGCACTACCAATGTTGTAACCATTGTTTGCTTACCCCTCATTGTTTTGTAGGTGGCAGATGGATCAACATCAAATTCAACAAATCCTCAAAAAAAGTACCTGAAATCAGATAATTATAGTGAAACTAAAGTGATGTCTTCTAGTTGTGTGAGTTGCTGTTCCAACAAAGTTAAATTTCCTATGTTGTCTATTTATATAGGGAAAATGTTCAAGCTTGATCCTAATGTTTGGCCGTAGAGCATGTTGGCACCTATTCCTTTCGAAGGCTCAACTGGGCCTCCATGTTTCCAAATCCTTACAATTGAACAAAACTTTTAATGCCCATCACAGAAACTGTTTGTGGGTCCCATTTTCCTTAAATTTCAATCAACGTGGACTGAAAACACCATCACCAGCCCATCCAATCGGTCACAACCACTACAGTCTCTCTCTCTCTCTCTCTCTGCTTTTCACCCTCACTAAGTTCACGGAGACTTCTTCCTAACAGACCTAGTCCTCCCTCTCTCTCACTCATCACCTATTTCGGTTTGGTTAAACAAAATTAAAGAAAAAACCCAGTACCATTTTGTGTCTTAACCAAAAAAAAAAAAAAAAAAAAAAAAAAATCAAACAAGACCAAACTACATTGCTATTATACCATTTAAATTGATTCAAAGCTTATTACCATTATCCATATTCAAAGCTTATAGTCCATATATGTTTTTACAACAATTGTAACCAACAAGCCTGGAGATATAGCACCCACCCATGTGATTGAGATGATCTCTAATGTAAACCCCTTACCACTGACACACTAATACAAAAGCTGGAGTATACAATATTGTGAAAAAAATGGTTAAATCAAATTAATGGATCTCTACGTTTATATTATACTAATAGTATAAGAAATTGCAAAGGTTCCCACGCTCAGTTACTTGAAGATCTATATTAACTAGTCCCCAGTCTCCATAATGCTCTCATTGAGAAATTTCTAGCACTAGATTCAAAACTTATATACACTTGCCTGTATATAAGGAATTAGGTGAGAGCTGCAAAGCCCAACCAAATTGAATGTCGGCAGCAAACAGTAGCAGCCTAGAGAGACAGCAGAGATGCAGATCGCAGGACCAACTTTGACGTTGAACGGCGCTGGAGATGGAGAGATGGATGGGGCTATCATTGATGGCGAGGTGGTGAGGTTTGTGATTGACGGTGAGGGATTGTGAAATGGGTTTGCAAGCTGAAATGAAAAGAAAAGAAAAGGAGCGAGCAGAAAAATGGAGACATTAAGGTGAGGGTGAGGGAATGATGAACACTGGTTAAAGCCAACTGATAGCGCTAGCCAAAAAAAAAAAAAGAGAGAGAGAGAGAGAGCTAGGTCCACGTGGACTGAAATTTAAGGAAAAAGGGACCCACAAAGGGTATCTGTGATAGGCATTAAAATTTATGTTCAATTGTAAGGATTTGAAAATATGGAGGGCCCAATTGAGCTTCTGAAAAGAACAGGTGCCAATGCACTGTATGGGCTAAACATTAGGGTCAAAATTGAACCTTTTCTCCCATTTATATATATTTTTCATTGTGCATGTGTATTACACTGTATCCTGTGCTACCTATTTATATAAATTGTATGCCTTAGCCCAACTGTCTATTATATAGTTCCCCATGCATTTGTGGGTGTGTTAAATAAGATCCTTATTTTCATATATTTGTTCAGGATATATCTAAAGTATTGGATCACCCTTCTGGTCATGTTTTAGATGACCTCTTCTCCAGTATTTATCTAATGATAGTTTTTGTTAACTCTTGGTCTGTATGTTTAGAAACCTTTGTCATTTTTTATTAAGGAGCAGTCTAATCCGAAGCATGTTTGTTTGGTGTTCTACTGTTCTTCATGTACTTTATGTGTATGTTTGTGTAAATGCATGTTATATGTATGTGTCCGTGTGAATGTATTTTTGTTTTATTGCTAATTTTTATGTGACCTACAGTAATTTTTCATTGAAATTCATTAATTTTTTTTTTCGATTTTTCCACCTTTGTACACATTTAATTAGATAGTAAATTTTGATGTCCTTTACATTTGAAAAGTAGATTATTGTGGATAGCTTCAGATCATCCCAAAGGTTGCAGACACATGCCAAAAGCTTTGTAATGTCAACAATTTATCTGGCTATGGTTAGAAAATTTCCCCACAATATACATTTGTCTGGCAGCTGCTGTGTGACATGGTATATACTTCTAGTACGAACTGCCGTTACCTAAATCTTGATACACAGTGGTTATATGGGGTGATGTATCTGGTTTTTGTCCTAGCCAAATCTATTGAATGGTATAATATCCTTGAATACCAAAGCTCAATGATTTCTATGTATAGTTGTCCTGCATTCTGGAGTTTGATGGTGCTTCAAAAGGAAATCCTGGTCCAGCTGGTGCAGGAGCTGTTCTGCGTGCTGGAGATGGAAGCTTGGTATGCTGTTTTCTGAACTATATGTTAGTCTATAGGGTCATCATATAATTCTTTAAACTAGACCTCTTTCTAACTCTGAGATTTGGTAGGTCTATCGACTTCGTGAGGGGTTGGGTACTGCTACGAATAATGTTGCTGAATATCGAGCTGTAATATTAGGACTAAAGCACGCACTTAGGAAAGGGTTCAAACATGTTCGTGTCCAAGGAGACTCAAATCTTGTTTGCATGCAGGTTTGATGTTTTAGTACACTATGTAATACTGGTTTTTGTTTTTAAGAAAAATGTTTTGCGAACATACTTCAAGAAATGTGATTTTTTTTTTCAGAAGCAAACAAAAAAACTAGGTAGCCCTGGTGAAAGAATTTCTTGTTTTGCAAGTTTTCGGAAAGAAAATGAAAGAAAAAAGGTAGTGTAATAGGAAAAACAAGGATCCTAAATTAAAAGGTGAACAATTTAGATAACAAAAAACTAAAAAAAAAATGAGAACTACAAATTCTTTTTAATTGTATTACACCAAAATACCCAATTGCGATTGGCATCTTGTAGAGTTTGATTATTAATCATTTGTGAGAGAGATCCCTTATTATTTATTCATTTGAAGTTTCAAACAGCTTCTGGAAAGGTGAGATTTCTGCAACTAAGACTCAGGGAGGATCATAATAGTTATATTTGATTAACATATGTAACCAGAATTGCTACAACATGCTTCATTTTGTTTTTATATTTCTTATTAAATGATGCACTCAAAGTTTGCCATTCTATTGCGTTGACTTCCACACCATGGTTTACTGGTTTGAATTTTGATATTTTGTTTTCTTATACTTATTCTCATGCTCATATACAGATTCAGGGTCTATGGAAAATCAAAAACCAGAATCTGGCAGACTTGTGTAAAGAGGCCAAGGAGCTCAAGGATAAGTTTATATCATTCCAGATTCAACATGTTCTTAGGGTATAGGCAGTAATTACTTGTTAACTGAGAGGCCATACTATTTACAGAATATATGCAGTTATTGCAGATACGCAAATATCAGCATTCATTTGAAACTCCCTGTTTTCCTCTTCTCGTCTTCATTGTTGTAGATTCTCAGATTAAGTTATTGCTATTCTTTGAATTCTTCTGATCAATTTCACCGCTGATTGATTCTAATTCTTTGTCATCATTTGCTATCATAAACTAATATGCATTACTTATAGGTACTGAATTAAGTTAATTGGTCTTGTGAAATAGACCAAGTGATGTGGAGACATTGAATTCATTTCAATTTGCTTGGTTAAAATTTGCATTACTGGGGTGGTTCTATTGTGCTTATCTCTGCTGTTCCTTTTTATGTTGTCGCAATGCTGCATTCTGGACTTCTCTGAGCATTGCTTAACATAAAGTTGTTAAAGATCTTTCCCAATAACAAGTTATTCATTCAGTGGTGTGTATTATGTGAGTACTCTTGAATGCATGTGTTTTTTCACTCAGCAAATTTATTTTAATGTGAATAGAGGTAGTCTACTTAAAGAAGCCATGGTCCTGGCAATTTGTCTTCTTGAAAAACTTGTATTTTGCTACGCTGGCTTTTTCACTAAAGACTCCTTTATCCAGGAATTCAACTCTGAAGCTGATAATCAAGCAAACCTGGCTGTTAATCTCAGGGGTGAGGATGTTTATTATGAGGGTTTTTCTTTCTGTCTTTCTTTCTTTCTTTCTTTCTTTCCTTTTTTTATTTTATTTATTTATTTATTTATTTTTTTTTTATGGGTTCAAGGTTTATTGTGTTTCTTGTTCATTCTCCAACATAAAATGCTAGATCTGATTTTCATGCAGATGGCCAAATTGAAGAGGACTGCAGCAGAAATTAACCTAAAATCCTAAAAGGTTGCAGCAACATATACTGCTATGTTGTAGGTAGTAGTAATAGTAGTATCAGTGCTGTAGACTTTTAAACTTAGTGATTTAGAGGATAATATTTGATCCTCAGCAACAGTAAATGAAGCATATTAGATTAGCTCAACTGCACTAAGCATGGAATTAAGAAATATTCCAGTGATGATTTTTGGTAGTAAATTTATTGTGTCTTTGGATCAAATGATGAAAACTATTCAACCATCTCACATGGCACATCAGTTATCAATCTTTTGTTTATGTTTTCCATTGACTTTAAATTTTGCTAAATATATATATATATATATATATATATATATATATATATATATATATATATATAAACTATTCATATGGAGCGAAGTTGAGGCTTTTTTTTTTTAGGGTTCTTATGAATTTGATACGTGTATAATGGGCTTAAGACTCAGGCTTGTTTACAGGTTAATTTTTCAAAAATTTGATCGGTTTGATATGTAATTTTTCTTTTTGTAGCTAATTATGACTTATGATCTGGCCTACAAAGTTTAAGCATTAAATGGTTTGTGACATTTAGAAGTAGTACAATTCCTTCTACTTTAGATTTGTGGTGGCAATCCCAATTACTCTTTACCTCAAACTTATATTCTCTGAAATTAAATGTTGTATACTAATTGATCTAGAAAAACTCATTTTTGGGACATTTGAACTTCTTATGTTTTGTTCATTTATTGAGCTTTTCAATTTTGATTGCTTCACATTAAACTTTTAAACTATTAATTTTTTTTTTTTAATATTTAGAATTTTTGTGCGCAAAAGGTAAAACTTAGGTAAAAAACAGCACCAAATATTATGGGATTAAAGTTATGTATCTTTGACATATGAGGGTGTCCACAAATTTCCTTAAATTCTTGTTTCATTTTGAACCAAAAAAAGGAAAGCAATTAAATGATGAATAATGTGGGATAAATTTTGCAAGCCAATATTATTTTTCAATAAAAGGTCAAATAGATCGAAATATCCCAACTACATGATAGAATAGAATACGTCATTATAATCTATTATCCATGAACTTTGATTCAGAAGTATGAGTCGTCTTCAGG
Source organism: Reutealis trisperma (assembly GCA_947687605.1). Classification (NCBI taxonomy): domain Eukaryota; kingdom Viridiplantae; phylum Streptophyta; class Magnoliopsida; order Malpighiales; family Euphorbiaceae; genus Reutealis; species Reutealis trisperma. The sequence goes on from CANTUT010000032.1 coordinate 2,754,420, forward strand.
TATAAATATCTTGAATTCGAATTTTAAATGTCTTTTGAGTTAGAATTACAGTCAAATTTACCATAAAATTTCAATTAAATAAAAAATAATACGGAGGGCTCTGATTGCTTTGAAGAACTTAATGCGGTGTGAATATTCACAAACTAACAAAACCCGTTCTGCAATGTGGATAGGGGGAAGAGCGAGGAAACATTTCTAAAACATCCCAAAACAGTCTCTAATCCATAAATCAAACCCACAAATGGCCCACACAGTCTCAGCCTTCTCTACTCTACACTCAATTTCCACTCCCAATTCTCTCAGAATTCAATCTCATTCTCTTTCCCTTCCCATTAGAAACCTCTATTTTCAATTCCATAGATTAACCAATTCTTTCAAGCACTTGACTTTAAAGAAAGACAATTCCTTTTCCCATGGAATTAGAAAATTAAGGTCAGTTGAAGAGGAAACCCAAATCCCAGAAGAAGAACAACAACAACCTACGCAACCAGAAGAAGGACAGGCACAAGAAGAAGTAGCTGAACAACAAACTGTGTCCGTCCCTGTCTCTCCTTCTGACACTCTTACCATGTTCTTTCAGGTACTTGTGTTTTAGTCCATTTACTATTTCCAGGATTTCTGGTTGGCTTTTATTTGAATCATTAAAATGATGCCTACTCTTATAATTTTTTTCTCATTTAATGTCCTTTCACCTTCAAAGACATCCCCTTTTTTGAAATTTGTTATTATTCATAATTGTGAAGTTCTTGTTGATATGATAAGTTATAAATTAAAGATATATTGAATTCAATTGAACAGTGTTGTTGTTTCCAGTTCTTGTGCTATGTTTGTTGAATTTTTTCGTGGAGCATAATGGAATATCTTATAATGCTTTGCTCCATTACAGAGTACTTGTATTCTTGTTGCTTCAATATTTATTGCATTTACCCTTTTTTGGGAGGCTAAATGCTAGGTCTATATAAACATCCAGTTTTGGAACTTGAAGAGGTCGCATGGAAGAAATTGGCTGCTTCTTTGTAGTCCAATAGTTATTTTGCTCGTAGGTGGTATTCAAATGTCCCCAAGCACTGATTATGTTACCTTTTTGCATTTTGAAGGCAGAGGGAACGATGAATGAAACGGCTATTCCTACGGTGACCAAGGCCTTAGAGGTATGAAACTTTCATCACCCTTTATTTTGATTGAGTTAGGATGCAAAAGAGAGTTTCTGGTTGTGGTGTTGTGGATTTTTAACCATGTGCATCTTGTTTTGATTTACAGTCTTTCTTTATAGAATGTTCTCTCAATTATGAGGATAATATTATCATAACATGAATACAGAGGAAAATTTTCAATCCAAATAATATTATGGTAAGCAATTCATGATCATGGAATTTTGTGCAATGAGATACCCGATGGAAAGATGATGAGGATTAATGGGAGGAGAGGAAGGAATTGTTTGGATTCAATTGAATGACTTCCAACCTAACTATTTTCTAATTGCTGAGAAAGGATCATTAAAAATTAAAAGCTTTCATATTGGTTATGTTTCTACAAACTGGTGAATGTCCAAGGATCAAAGTTCAAAAGATAAATGGTAGATAAATATAGGGAACAAAACAGTTAATATCCTCTTTGCCAGAATTTTTTATAAGAATTAGTCAATAATTGTTTTCTGAATATGGTACTGCATTTCTAAAAATTGGTCAATTTTTAAGGACAAAGTAAAAGTGATATGATCATTTTGGGCTTGATTTTCTTGAAGGAGCAGTATGTCGGCTTTGCTAGTGAATCATTACAGGACATCTATTTCTTAAGTAATTTCTGTTGTTGCGATGTCTGTTCTTTAGTTATGGTTCAGTCTTCAATTGATAGTCTTAGTATGCAGTTGAGATGTGGAAACTGAGGTTAAAAGCTCACTTATTAATCTTTCTTATTGATTACATATTTTCTTTTTTCTTGGACCTTTGCAATAATGTCACTTTATTTCTTATGTTAGGAGACCGATGGTATTGCAGATTTGAAAGTTCAGGTCCTAGAGGGTATTGCAAGTGTCGAGGTGAGTATAAACTGTTTCTTGTCTATCATATCTTGTGGTAAAGTTTTCAGTGCATTTCAGTTTGGCATGACATTTCTATATTTTGGTCAGTCTAAAATTTTCAGGAACATGCAAATGCTTGAACGAGGAATTGATTTAGATTTTGGACTTTGCTTACATGTAATTTGCTAAATCAATCGTCCAAAATTATTTTTAATCCCACAAATCAATCAAGGCTGGGGGTTTGTTTATTGAGAATAGCTTACCAGATCTGTTGTAAACATACAGTTTATTGACAAGTCACTATGTACATTTGTTTGGTCCTCTATACTTATTTTGGAGTTGTCAACACTAAATCTGCAGCAGCTCAAATGACATTTTTTCTTCTTCATTGTTTTCCTATGTTTCAGTTGACAAAACAAACTACCGTACAAGCTACAGGAGTGGCTTCCAGTTTGGTTGAAGTCATACAGGGTTCAGGTTTCAAGTTACAGACTTTGAACTTGAGTTTTGTGGATGAGGACGATGCACTTGTTTAGATATTGCAATTTTTGTAACTGAGAGAAATTTGTACCGTCTACATTCTATTTTCTCAGAGTTCCTTATATCTAGATGCATGTGCTTGAGAATTGGGAGTAAATTTTATTCTATTAATTACCATTTTGTTTAAGTGATCTTCGATTAATGATTCTCTGTTTGAACCTGTTGTCCAGTGGAGTTTGTAGTTCTGTTATGGTTTAAGTTTTTTCATGCTTCATGCGATTACGTTAGTCACATTATTATCAAATCCTAAATTTCAAATCTATGTTATGTTTTAGCCTTGCAATAAGTGCATATGTCATCTGGGTAATTAACAGGTTGGAATCTCTCCTCCTAAATGCTAAAAAAAGAAAAATCTATGTTATTTCTACGCTTGACCTTCTTTTACACCAATCTTTCTACCTACTGTGACGTGTGTATATTAATTAAGACAAAGGAAAGAAAAATAATCTCAGTTGAAGCTAATGAGGAATTCTTTATAGCAAATTGGACTCTATTACCTCAGATATCATCTTATTGAAGGCCATGGAAGCAGGTGACATCTTGACAGGTGAAGATTTTATCTAAAATTCTATTGAATACAGAGTTTCCAACTTCTTCTATAGTTATATTTAAATCAGCTTAAAATAATGTTGATTGAATCTTATTATAATAAGTTAATAAAACAATCAAACAACATGACCTAGGCCAGTCGATTTGCCCTTGAAAAAAAAAGCTAGTCCTATCTGGTTTGATTGTTATTTTATATTTTCAATTCTCAACTATAAAATAAACTCTTATTGTTCAAATCGATTGATTTTTTTATTATTTAGAACAGAAACTAAAAATCAAAAGCAGAAATGATTCCTAATAATATGACTCTTTTTGTTACTGAAAAAAATGTTATTAAACCAAAATTTTTGTGTCGACTTAATTTTTCTATAATTGATTTGATATGTATTCTAATAATTAAATAAAGAGGCAAATAGCATATTATATGAACTAGGCTAAGTATGGGAGTGCGCCCTTTAATTCATCCGGAAAAAGGGTTTAATTTTAATTGATATGTAAATTGGTTCAAGAATACTATTGATCGATAAGAAAAAAAAAGATAATAATAGGAAGGAAAATAATTATAAAAAATTTTAAAATCAATCTAAAAGTTTAAACTATTAAATGATGAGAACTCAATATTATATTAAATTTTAATATCTTTTATTATTTTTCTACGCGGATCTTTAGCTCTAACAATAACAATGTTCCTTTCTTGATTGTCTTCCTTAATTCATGCTAACTACCTTAGAGATTGTTAATATGAGAGTGAATTAAAAATTTGAGTGATGAAAATATATTTGGGGCAAACCAGACCGAGATGGACCTGAAATTAGCACCAAGATCAAGAAATCAGTAGGAATTGAAGTTGTTAAAAGAAGTAAAACTTGAATTCTGGCTAATTAAGTAATAATATATCTTCCATAATTAGCTCAAATTTGCATTGTTATAATAGACACACACTGCCACATTGAGCCAAGTGAGTTTAAACCTCGAAGCCATACTTAAAACAGCCGCTTGTTATTGACAAATACTAGATTCATCTGGGGAAGCTGACATCGCAATGCCTTTTTCTAATGTTTCTGTCAACTCTATATATATATACCATCTTCTCTACAACCCTTAATTATATCTTAATTGGTTAATTTTCTTGATTGTGCATTGTAATGGCTTTGAAAGCTACTTTGCTCTTCTTGTTTGCTTGTTTCCTTCTTGTCACTACCAAGGTATTCTTTTCTTTAGTTCCTGCTTGTCACACTTGCAACAATCCTTATGCTTTTATCCAACTTGTTAACATTTCTTGCTTTTTATAAAGGTTGCATCTGGTGAGAAGGAAATCATCCGAGAGGTAATTCAAAGAACTTAATCAAACCAAAAAAAACTACTATCTGGAAAATTAATTCATTATATGGTCATTAATAATCATCATTAATTGAATTTGTTGGATTCCATTTTTACATTATCAGAAAGCCCCTGCCTATGCCCCAAAGAAAGCTCCGGCCTACCCTCCACATAAGGCTCCAGCTCCGGAAAAGGCTCATCACCAACACAATGCACCCGCGCCAGAGAAGTCTTATCAACATCATGCCCCAGAAAAAGCTCCGGCCTACCCTCCACATAAGGCTCCAGCTCCGGAAAAGTCTCATCACTAACACCACCATCATCATAATGCGCCGGCGCCAGAGAAGTCTTATCAACATCATGCCACAGAAAAAGCTCCAGCTCCAAAGAACTATCATCATCATCACCATCACCATCATGCCCCGCCCCCAGAGAAGGATCATCATCATCATGCCCCAGAGAAAGCTCCTCAGCCTCCAAAGAAGACTCCAGTTCCTCCTCCTCCTCCAAGGAAAGTTCCCCCAGTTCACTACACTGTCCCATCAATGGCACCTTCTCCTATAGAACATGGTAATTACTCTTTTTTTTTTTATAATACATGGTAATTACTCTTGGAAAGAGGATAATAAAGAAATCGACACGCAATTTTTCATAATCAATTACACATTGTTTATATTGCTTTTACAATGTGATATAGGTTGTGTTCCTCTCTGCAAAGAGCGATGCAAGTCCCGTCCAAAGAAGAGGCCATGCATGAAAGCGTGCGCAAAATGCTGTGATAAGAGCAAATGTGTTCCACCAGGAACATCTGGTAATCTGGACAAGTGCGAGAACTGGGATTATGTTATGCTCCATGGCAAAAAAGTTCAGTGCCCTTGAATTAAACTGAATCCAAATCAAGCTTTGTGTGTTGGATTTTTCCATTTCTGTGTTAGATTATAATAAAATTTTCTCCATGCATGGAGGGAAGATAATAATTGTTTGTAAGAATATATATTCAGCTATATATGTTGTTAATTTGTTAGTTCATTTTAGAATAATGTTAAGCCACTGTCTTCTATTCTACATATACATCTGAATCCTGATTTAGTCTAATGTATCACTTGCCTCAAGATTCTTATAATTTTAAACTTTTTTAAAACACCAACTAACAAGTAACAACTAATACAGAAAAGCAAACCTGAAACCAATCCCACTAATTAAAGCCACAAAGAAGTAAACATCAGCAACCAGAGTAACTCCTCTGTTATATGGAACATTAACAATGTCTCCATGAAACCCTACTTGCCCATACCCACCTCCATAAAAAGCAACCATATATGTCCTATTGTTCTCTTCTCCTCTAACAAATCTCCAATTATCAGTATCAAATTGCCCATCACTAACATACACACTCACACTTCTGGGAAAAATCCCTATAACATCTTCATCTACAACCTTGAATTTTCGCATAATCCATGTAATATCAAACTGGGTATGAAGTGGGGAAGGAGAAATATAGAATCTGATAGGTGGTGGCGGTGGAGGTGGAAGCAGCGACTGCGGTGAATCACCGGAGTTTATAGATCTTCTGTTATGACATTTATCTAGCTCAATTTGCGGAGAAGAAATTTCTTCCTTTTTCTTTAAATCATGTTCAAATTTTTTCAGCGCATTGTATTCATCTTCAAAATTTATCAAAGGACCACCTAAAATTATGAGAGCGATTCCAAATCGAAGTGATTTTAGGTTTGATTCCATATTTAGACCAACCAAAGAGATCGTTCAATCTGTAAGGATTTGGAGTGGTATGAAAAGAACAGGAAAGGAAGAAGTTAAATCGGAGAAGATGATGCAGCGGGTGAAGCTCTGTGCAAGTGCCATTTCCCCGCACAATTACAACTGTTCTGCAATTTGCCAAAAATTCAAAAAATCAAGTTGGCAACACAATTTTTGAAAATATATACTAATTGGCCCATCAGCCCAATTATCTATGTTTACGGTGGGACCAACCCATAACCAGTTTCAAGCATTGGTCCGCTTTGGTAGATGGCAAAAAAATCAAAGTGCCCTTCAATTAAATTGATTCTCCATTGAATGTTCTCTACAGCAGAAAGATAGTATTGACTTGTAAGAATATACCTTTGTTATGCCACCGATTGGAATGCTTTACTTACAGGAATTTAATTCAATTGAATCCTATTAAAAAATTTTAATTTAGTTAGTGATAAAATTTTACGTATTGGAAATAAGATTTTAAATTGATAAAATTTATTTGTATTTTACGACTTAAATAATTAAAAAATAAAAATAAAATGTAATTTTTTTCTCATTTTTATTATTATATAGAAAGAGTTATATTTAATTTGAATGAAAATATTTTAATTTTTTAATAATGGTTTTATTACATAAATTGAATTTTTCAAAATCTTTATATTTTTTATATGATTTCATTTTTTAAAAAAAGACTCATGTTTTAATTAAAAAAAATTGAATTTTATTAATTTTTTTAAAACCTAATTTTATTAGTTAATTATCCCCTTGTTATTACAAATGCAAGCTAAAACTCTACTCTCTCTATTTCATAATAATATTCATTTTAAGAAAAAAATTTTATTTCAAATTAATTATTATTTTAAGAGTTTTATACAACATTTATTACCTTTTTTTTTTCAATTTTATCCTTGTCCTCATCTCCAACTCTATTTTCTTTTTTACTTTTTATGCAATATTTATTATATTTACTGATAAAATAAGGATATATTTATCCATTTTAATTAAAATTGAAACTATTTAACACCTTCTTTAATATGTGTGTAATTTTTTAAAATGACTATTATTATGAAACGGATAGAGTAATTATGAATTATTTCACGAATCATTTTAGCAAACCAAATAGAGCCTAATATGAATCAGAATATTTATACTCTCTCTGTTCACAAATTATAATTTATATATTTTTTTTGAGATGTCCAAAATAAATAATTCACTTTTTTTTTAGTTATATTTATAATCGTATTTCCAAACACATCATTTAATATAGTTATAATCAATTATATTATTTTTGAATAACTAATACAATTTATAATCATAATAAGGGTAAATAAATAAAAAAATATAAATTTTTAATTTTTATATCAAAATAAAAATTAATTATAATTTATAGACAGATAAAAGAGTAAAAATGTCTAAATAATGAACTCCAAAATTTACCCTTGCCAAAACTTGCTAACCAATCTGCAGAGCATTATGTGTAATAAAGTGTGTTGAGTTAGATACAACATGCATCGTGTTTTGATTTTCTAAATCTTTGAATGATCTCGAATCCTATCTACCTATGACCTATCTATCATTCTGTCTCCTAATTAATATCAATCAATAATTTATGTTTCTAGCTATCATTCTTTCTTTAAACAGGAGAATATTTGTATCATATCAATTTTTTATTTGTTTTTTTTTTTATTTTCAGACATTTAATACTTAAATATTATATTTTGAAAACCATATTAGTAAAATAGATGAAAAAAAAAATTTGTGATTTTTTTCTTTTTATTTCAAATATAGAATAGCTTCTTTTTTTTTTTTAATATCGAATAGTTAATTTTTTTTTTTTATAACATATATAATTTTCTTTGCTAATTGGAAAACAAAAACCAAACACCTAAAGAACATGAATACCAAACAAATCCAAAAAAGTTAAAACCTAACTTTCTTCCCCTCTTTAAAATGCACAAAAAAAATTAAAAGTATAATATAAACCTTTATATATAAAGATTGTCAAAATTTTGTAGTATAGAATTTTCTAGAGCTAAGTAAAACTAAACCAAAATCAAAAAATCAAACTGAATTAATTAGTTCGATTTAATTCAGTTTTTTATAAATATCCATTAGATTTGATTTTAAATTATTTTCAATTTGATTTGATTTTTGTTTCAAAAAATTTGATCAAAATCGAACTGACAGAAGTTATATATATATATATATATATATATATATATATATAATTCAGTTTTTTATAAATATCGATTAAATTTGATTTTAAATTATCTTCAATTTGATTTGATTTTTGTTTCAAAAAATTTGATCAAAATCGAACTGACAGAAGTTATATATATATATATATATATATATATATATATATATATTTAATTCAGTTTTTTATAAATATCGATTAGATTAGATTTTAAATTATCTTCAATTTGATTTGATTTTTGTTTCAAAAAATTTGATCAAAATCGAATTGACAGAAGTTATATATATATATATATATATCTTTTAATTGTGCAAGTGGGTTGAACGTGCTTTGATTTTTATTTATATGATATGGAATTACTTTTAAATTGATATTTTATTTTGGTTAATATTTGAATTTCTAAATTATTAAATTTAGAAATTCAAAAAAAAAGTCTTTGATAAAAAAGAAAAAAAAATAAAATAATTGTGATTGAGTATTGGTGAGTTGAAATAACAATGATGATGAAAATTGGCAAAGAAAAAGAAAGAAGCTCAATTGAGCCAAATCAATAGGTTGAATTGAATCATTCTAAATTTTTTAATTCAGTTGAATTTATTTTCTATTATAAACTTCCATTTATAAAAATATAAATTTTAATTTTTTAATTTTTTTTAGTTCAATTCAGTTTTGATGTAAACTGACAGTTTATTCAACCCTAGAATTTTCTAATAAGGCACCTTCAATACATTGATGCCCTCAAGGTCAATAGTAAAATTAAAATTGTAACATATAAACAATCAAAGTTACTATTAAAAATTTTGGTTTTGATTGTAATTCAACAAATGAGCTATATTAAATGTGAATAAAGTCAATAGTAAAATTAAGAAAATCAAAGTTATAAATTAAAGAATGAAACTCATAGTAATACAAAATATTATTACAAGCAAATGCAAGATTTACTTCATAGATATTCACCATAATTACAAGATGAGGATGATAATTTTTTTCAATTATAATAAAAATTTATGAAATTTAAATTTTGATAAATTTATTCTAAATTAATAAAAGACAAACCTTGCAAATTAAAATTTAATTTTCTCATCTAATTTATATATATGAACTTACCTATATCCTTAAAATTGTTACATTGATTCCTATGGGAGGCCAGCCTAGTTTGAAATAAATTATTTTTGTATCACATGATTAAATTGTATAAATTATCAGATAATGAAATAGATCATTTTAATGTAGAAAACGTTTAGCTTTGCTACCCTTAATTCTTAAAATAGCCTTTTCCTGAGAAACTGCTCCATCTTTCTCAAATTTTTTCTTTTTCGTTATTTTCTCATTAAAATTTTTAGGCTGCACGTCGATCATTCTTTTTTATTTTTTATTCTAATTTTAATTTTATTATTTGATAATATTCAGATTTATTCTTGTTTTGAATATATATGATTTTTTTATATTTATTTTTTTATTCTTTTATATATGGATCTTTTCTTTTATTATTTGGTCGATATTTCAATCAGAATTATAAACCTTATTTTTGGCACAGAATATATATTTATTGGTGTCCAAATTAAATTCAACATCTTATATTTTACTTATATGGGATTTATATCTTAACAGTCCCTCGAGTGACAATTGAGTCAAGATAATTTTTTTATTAAGCACAATTGACACTTGTAAATTTATGATGGAGATTATATCGATACAATTGAAAGTTCAGCATGGGCAAAAAAATACATTTAATTGAAAGCTCATCATAGTATAATTGAAAGCCCAACATGGACCAAAAAATAAATTTAATTAAAAGCTCATTACCAAATAAAAGACAATAAAAAAAAATCACCATAAGGCAAAAAATAATGGAAAGAAATTGCTGCGAGGCAAAAATTGAAATCAAATTAAAGTTCTGAAATAATTATGATAGAACAAAGGTAGGTACATAAATTATTTTCCTGCTCTAATATCATCTTACAAATATTGGTAACTTATATTCAGAAGTATTAATTTCAAAAATTAACTATTAAAGTTAAAGAATCCAATTGTACATAAACTTATTCAACATCTTATACTTAATCATATGAGATTTATATCTTTAACAGAAATTCGCAAAAAAACCATAAGAAAAATTAAAAAGTGCCTATCATTTGTTATCAATTACATTCCAATATTTCAAGCAGAAATTGTAGTTATCTTTATTTATATTCATACGTATTGTTTTATTTTACTAATTAATAAATATTTAGATTTTCCTAAAGAAATTGCCTTCTCCTTGTACACCAAACACGCCAATATATTTTATTTTAAAATTGCTCATTTTGGTGAGCAATTTTTTCACAATGTAATGGGGGTACATACTAAAATTAATACAATTTTAGAATTTTATATATTTAATTGTTTAAATTAAAATAATAAGCTAAAACTGAAAGATCCTAAGAGTGTAGGATTTTTTAAAGTAATTGAGCACTTAAGCCTTTAATATATTGTTATAGTTACATGTCTTTTTTTTTTTTTTCATCATATTGTAGGAATATATATTTCCAATTTAAAGTAATCGAAGTACATTCTTGTGCCAAATTTTATGATATGATCAATAAACATTAAATAGATAACTTTTTAACCTTATATCATTTATATAATATATAAATATAATACATTAGAACAGATTGTTCTTATATATACCATATAAAATGTTATAAGTCATGAAATATTGGAATAAATAATTATTATACCACATAATATCATGGTGTAAACCAATAAACTTTGGAATAAATGACTAATGTATATTTAGTATTAAAAGGCCTAATGATAAAAAAATCAAAAAAAAAATTTAACTTTTTCTAAATTTTTTAATTTTATCAAAAAATTTTCTCAATTTTTAAATTTAGTTACAATTGTGTACAAGTAAGATAAATTAGCCAAAATTAAAATAATAAATGAAATTGTATATTGAACTGAGAATAATTTTCCTTTTTATTGTTTACCTCTCCCCCACCTTTCATATCTCTTTCTCCTCCATCTCACTCTAGTCTTCGTTTCTTTCATACAGTTATAAATTAATTATTATTGCATTAGATTTTCGGAATTAAAATAGAAAGAGAAATATATATATATATATTTTTTTATTTATGTTTTGAAGTGTGAGTCATGACATGTATGGGGGAAAGAGCTGATGAATTTCTTAAATTGAAATGGGGAAAGGGAAAGAAAGAAATAAAAAGAAGAGGAAGAGGAAAAGATTTTTTTTTTTTTTTTTTAGTGAAAACCTTGATGTTGAAAGAGAAAAAAAAATATTAATATAATTATTTGGTTTCAGTTATAAATAAAATATTATTTTTTATTCTAATTTTGATTAATTTCTTTGATTTTAATACAATAATTGTAACTAAAACTATATGATACACACCAAATCAAAGCTCACCTATCAGATCTCCACAGGTCCTCTCAACACTCCAACCAGACATAAAATCGTCAGCTAAACCCCAAATCGTCATGTAAAGCACGTTTTCCCTATTCTGCCCCATGTTCTCTGCTTCCTTGTTTCAGGCAACACGTTCTTCCCACCACCTACACACTTTGTGCTCCAAGATTTCAAGGATTTGATCCCAGAACAGACTCGTATAAATGCTTCACAAATTTCCCTGGTACAAGTTATGCATTCTAATACTCTTAACAATTTATATTTTTTTCAAATAAAAATATACTAACTTGAGTATCAGAATGCTTACTCAGACAGATCGCTTAGACTCTATGTTCCCCTATTTTGCAAACTCTAATAATTCGGATTTTACCCAACAAGAGATCGGAATTAATTAAGTTCATGTCATTATAAATTGAGACAACTTTGACAAAATTAAAAATTTTGGACAAATTAAATTAAAAAATAAACTTTTTTAATTTTTGAAGTGATTAGGCCAAAGTAAAATGATTATACAATCATAACGATAAGTAGATCATTTTAATCATTGGCATATTTTATTGTCTATAAATTAGATAACTTATACATAAATGAAAAAGTCTCACATCATTTATTATTGATAAATAAATCAAAATTAATTTCTAAATCAAAACACCCATAAAAAAAAAAATGGAAATTCCACACACAAAATTCACTACAAAAACAACACAAAACTAGAGTTCTTAGTCAAATTGAAGTAACTAATACAAAAAAGCAAACCTGAAACCAATCCCACTAATCATAGCCACAAAGAAATGAACATCAGCAAGAATGGCAACTCCTCTGTTAAATGGAACATTAACAATATCTCCTTTATGAAACTCTACTTGTCCAATCTCACCTCCATAGAAAGCGACCATATAAGTTCTGCTGTTCTCTTCTCCTCTAACAAATCTCCAATTATTACTATCAAATTGCCCATCACTAACATATACATTCACATTTCTCGGAAACAATCCTGTAACATCCTCGTCCACAACATTAAAATTTCGCAGAATCCATGTAATGTCATACTGGGTCGGAAGTGGTGATTGTGAAATGTAAAATCTGATAGGCGGTGGAGGTGGAAGCGGTGGCGGTGGCGGCGGAGGTGGCAACGACTCATTGGGGTTGGTGTTGGATTTTTCATTTTGACACTTTTCTAGCTCAATTTTCAGAGCAGAAATTTCTTCCTTGTATAAGCAAAGTTCTTCTTCCTTCATCTTGAAATCCTGTTCATATTTTTTCAGGATATTGTATTGATCTTCAAAATTGATTAAAGGCCCACCTGAAATTATGTCGCAACGATTCCAAATTGAAGAAAAATTGGGTTCGATTCCATACTTGGACCAAGAAAACAAATCGTTCAATCTGTAATAGGGTGCACCAAATGATGGGTCGATGATTGCTCCAGTGTTAAGATAGCAATAGCCTTCACGATTAACAATCAAACGAAAATGGCAGAGTTCTTCTGCTAAATTGTTGAATACGAGTCCATTAATCTCTACTCCGAAGATCTCCAGGGCATCGTAGTTGAGGTCAGGTCCGATTGTGACTAAGTGCTTCCAATCTTTGGCTTTAATTGCAGAGGAGGAGGAGAAGGAGGAGGTGGTGGCGTCTAGCTCATATGCATCAATTCTGAGTTTATTGGCACAGCGAATGAAAATGGAATTAGAATCCAATGTATAAACTACCATTTTTGTTGCTGTCTGATTTGTAGAGGTGTGGGATAAAAGATTGAAGAAGAAGAAGAAGAGGCTGTATATTACAATCATAGCAGCACTGAAATTTGCATTTTTAAAAATTCAAAAAGCTAAAAAGCTAACACTATTGGGGAATACTTGCCCTCAACATGGTCCATTACTGGTACCATGGACCCAACATCTTTTAGCTTTTGTTTTCTCAAAATTTTATACAATCATAATCCTATGTAATTAGTGATTGCCATGGTTAATAAACCAATTCGGTTATACTTCATTCACCCTATACTTGTATTAATGGTTGTTGTTGTAAACTTCGAAGAAGAAATTTGTGTCAGTCAATAAGTGGTCTACTTTTTAACAAAATCATCATTAATTGTTTTTTAAATTTTAATAAAAAAAAATATATATGTGAGCCACATTCTTCCCATAATTTATGATCTACAAATAAACAAATGCAAAAAAATAAAAATAAAAATAAGCATGATTTTGGAGTTAAGAGTTATACAAGGAAGAAAGAAAATACCATTAGATATGGCAACTTGATTCGACCTGCTCGAAATTTGGTGTGGCCCAATTTTAATGAGCTGGATTTTATTCGTCTCATTTAATGGCGGGTCGAGTATAGTTTAAAAAAAAAATACCATTTACGGATATAGGTTAAGAGTATACCTGCCCGTACCTAATGTGATTATTATTATTATTGTTATTTTAGTTTGATATTATTTTTTTTTATTAATATTGTATTTGCATTGTATTAGCTAAATATATATTGTAATTGTTTTATTTAATTTTTAAAATTTTAATCATATTAAATTGATCCTAAATTGTTAAAAAAATAATAATTAAAGTTAATATAAATAAATGGAGTGGGGTGAATATATTTAATTTTATATCTATTTATCAGACCTCCCCCGCTCCATCCCACAACGGGTACTAGGAAGGGCAGGGCAGATAATATATTACCAACAACGAGGCGGGGCGGGGCATGTAATGCAAAACCCGCCCCGTTGTGATCTCTAAATATGAGAAATGAGTGATAGTGAAAAAATATGAAACGTTTGGTGCAGTGTGAATTCTGTACAGAATTCAAAGTCAAATTTACAAAAATAAATAAATAAAACACAATTCTTTCATTTTTTTTTTCAAAAATTTAGATTTTCAAGTTATTTATTTGTTAAAAAAAGTATGTGTGGTTGATTGCCTAAACCATGTTATTTATCACCAAAGAAGCGCCATGGAATATCCGAATTCAATAACATACATTGTATTGGGAAGAAAATTTATGTGCAGATTGGCCAGTTCAGTAAAGTGCATTTTTAAAAGTAGGATCACATGTTTTAATAGAGACTATCAGGGTATTTATAGTCTTCTTATGTATAACATTTATGGAGTGTCATATCCAAGAATGTGTACAGTCTAGTTTTTTTTTGGTATTGCTAAATGGTTTCTGCCAAAAAAAAGATACACTTAAAGTTTTTCATTACGACTTAAAAATAAATGTAGTAATTAATTATAACATATTATAACAAAGAGAAAATAAAAGAAGAAAAGAGAATGTGAGAGAATAATAAAAATTTCCAATGAGACTGAAAAAAGATTCTAAAATAAATTGTGTGAAAGACTATTTCCAGTGACTAATATTAAATGGTTATTATATAGTGAAGTAAGATTCACATATTATTTTTAGTGTGGAATCAATGAATAATTTAAATTTTAATAATTTGAATTTCAGTAAAATGGGTAAGTAACATATACTCTAAAAAATACATGCTTAACATTTAGGCTCATTAAAAAAGACTAAAAAAAAAAAAGTTTTCTTTAATAAGCCCTACTACGAGTTCACCGAGTCAAAACTCTCTAATTGTTCTAATTAATATGAAATTAGCTCTACAATCTCGTCATATCTACATATATAAGTGTTTAATATTTTCAATATATTTGGATCCACCTCATATGAGATAGTTTATCATGCATCATGGTTGAAGCAAGAATTTCTCATATTGATAGATTTTTGTTTTTTTTCCTACAAGCATGATGGTCAAATGAGTGGTTAGATTTCACACTGTACTAAGGGTAGGAGGAATTATTAGCTAAGAATCTAAGGATTGAATTGTTAGCTCACAATATCTGGTTAGGTTTTACAAGTAAAAGAGAAGTGGTAGGTATTGAAGATATAACTTTTACACGTACATAATGATTATGGGTCATACTGTCTAATTTGTTCATAAAAGAACCTACTAGACATACCATATATTGACCACAAAAAAATTATTCTTTCATTAAGATAAAACAAAAAGGGATAAGGTCTTCTTTTTTTTTTTTTTTTAACATGCAACAAATTAAATCAGTAATTCCTTCTTTCACCCTGTCAAAAACCAGCCATAGCCATCCTTTATAAAGCATCAATTTCATGTGTATTTTTATTAACATTTACCTATATTTTTTATATTATTTATTAGAACATTATTATTGAGGTAAAACCACAAGACAATAAATTTTCTTTTCCATAATAATAATTTCATTAACTTGGATATAGCTAGATAATTTATCTTTAATTTGATTAAAAAAAAAAGCTTAATTAATTAAGACTTAATTATAAGTTTATCAAGAAATTAAACTCTAGTTATGTTTTTAGTGAAGAAAACAATATAATTAGTTAGTATTGATTGATTCACATGGAAGAATGGCTTGTTTCTTGTTGGCTTTGCTTTTGGTCCGTTCATCTGGTGGATCCGGTTTCTACCTTGTTAGCACTGCGTTTTGATTATGGAAATAAAGGGCATATTTGGAGCCTTTAAGTTCATATATTTTGGGGTTTTACTCAACCACAATTGTCCCTGGGTTGTTTCCTTTTAGATCTTGGTCTTAGATGACAAAGGACAGTAAGCCGACAGTGGATTCCGATAGAATTGTAGTTTTAGGACCTTTGTGCTTTGTCTGTTGTTGATTCAGCCTGTGAGATGTTGTCTTCGTAGTAGGCTTAAAGCCCAAGTCCAAAATGCTTCTTTGGATATCTTTCTGATGGACATTAGGTCTATATTTTCAGTTTATTAAGCTAACTTTTTACTTTCTAAGTGTAATTGTACTTTAAAGCCTTTTTAAATGCTAACATTTTCTTTCTTTGGGAAATAAAAAATGGAAGGATGGCAACCCAAATCCAGTTATGCACTTCGTTTGATCCAAAGCAACATTTGGCTTTTTGGCAAAAGAAAAGAAAAGGAACAAAAAAGGAAGAGAGAGAGAGAGAGAGAGAAGGAGAAGAAGAAGAAGAAGAAGAAGCAACGTTTGGCTTTTGGTCGCATAACAATTGAAATCCATGGCATGGCCTAGCAATTCTACCTTGCATTATGAAGCTGAATCTAAAGCTTTAATTATCATATACATAATAAAATAAACAATAATACTAGCTGGTATAACTGGTTAATATATGAATCTCACTCTCTTCCTTGAGGTTTTAGATACAAATGATAAAATCTATACCATATTTTTTATAAACCTATAAGTAATACTTAATGAATATATTGCTTATATTGCTTTAAATTTTAATCGATTGAGGTGACAAAACTAGTTGTTAATTAATAAAAAAAAATAGATAATTTAGTATTGATTTATAATAATAAATCTGGCAGTAAAAGATAATAAATTTACATATGATATATGATAAATCTAAATATTATATCTAATGAACCTGATAATTATATGTGATGAACCTAAACTTTAAATCTAATAAACCTTATAATTATATCTGAAATATTAAAAAATAAAAATTATAAATATGATGAATTAATAAAATTAAATTATAAAATAATTAAATCATGAATCTGACAGTAAAAAATAATAAATCTGCATATGATATATTTAATGAATCTGATAGTTATATGTAATGAATTTATACTTTAAATCTAAGAAATCTCATAATTATATGTGAAATATTAAAGAATGAAAATTATAAATATGATAAATGAATAAAATAAAATTATAGAATAATTTAATCATGAAGTTGATAGTAAAAGATAATGAATCTGCATGTGATATATCTAATGAATCTAAAAGTTATATGTAATAAACCTAAACGTTACATTTAATGAATCTGATAGTTATATGCAATGAATCTAAACTTTAAATCTAATAAATTTCATAATTATATGTAAAATATTAAAAAATAGAAATTATAAATGTGAGGAACGAATATAATTAAATTATAGAATAATTAAATAATGAATATAATAGTAAAAGATAATAAATTTGTATGTGATATATGATGAATCTGAACGTTATATCTAATAAATTTGATAGTTATATGTGATGAATATAAACTTTAAATCTAATAAAATTGATAATTT
Organism: Reutealis trisperma; assembly: GCA_947687605.1. NCBI lineage: Eukaryota > Viridiplantae > Streptophyta > Magnoliopsida > Malpighiales > Euphorbiaceae > Reutealis > Reutealis trisperma. The sequence continues at coordinate 2,772,271 of CANTUT010000032.1, forward strand.
AAAGTTTAATATGAATTTACAGTTTACAAATAATAAATCTACATAATATATTTGATAAATTTATAACTCATACTTAATGAATATGTTACTTATAAGTGATGAACATAATTATTATATAAATTATATTTGACAGTGAATTTTCAATAAATTTGTTATTATTTAAAAAAAAGATTTGATTTTTGAAAATTTACTATCATAAAAAAGATAAATATAATATTTATCTTTTTGTTAAGTTATCTTTAAAAATCATTGTAAAAAATTACCCATAAAAATAATAAAAATTACAAATAAAAATTACATTGAAAAATTAATGATATTAAAATTAATTATCATTATAATAATCAAATAAAAAAATCCAACCATTAATATAATCTTTTTCTTATAAAAAAATAATATAAATTTAATTAGAATAATTATTATTATTTAAAAAAATGATTTTTGAAAATTCATTGTTATAAAAAAATAAATATGATATTTTATAAAAATGTAAAATTTTCTTTAAAAATCATTTAAAAAAATTACCTATAAAAATATTAAAATTTATAAACAAAAATTATATTGAAAAATTAATGATATTAAGTAATTATTAGAAGAATCAAATAAAAAAATTCAACAATAATTTTTCAATATTTTTTATATTAAAAAGAAAAAAAAGAATGAATAAAAAAATAGAAAAAAAATAAAAAATAAATGGAAAAAGAAAAAACCTCAGTGTCTTGTGGGGTTTGAACCTGAAACCCCTAGGTATTAAAACGACTATATTAATCAATTGTAATAATTTATTATTTAAATATTTTTATTACACATATAATACTTATTATTCTAAGAGCATGATTCTATATGGTCATTGATTCATAATATAAATTATCTCTAGCAACTACCAAACTTGTGAAATAACTATTAAGCGTGTGAAATGATAAAAGGATTGTTAGATTCCTTTAATGTACAGTTGTAGACAAGATAACATCACAGCATGTTGGTTAAAATACTTTAATAACCCTTAAATTTGACATAGCCAATACTTCAGCCTCTATTATTTCAAAATTTAATATTTAAAATCCATAAAATTAGTTAAAAAATTAATACTTTAGTTCTCGTTTGAAAAATTACTAAATTTTTTTTACATTTTAATACTTGACATTTTAGTTTAAATGACACCTTCATTTCTTGTTTTCTTCTATATTGAAAATAATCATAAAAGATCGTGATCATAAAAAATTCGGATTACTAGTTCAATCTATAGTTCTCTATTCAATTTCAAAATAGATATATTAATAAGAAATTCAAATTCAATTAAATATAAGAACCTTCATTCAATTTATATATAGAAATATTATCTATAAATACTTCACATATAAACTTACAATTCATGTTCATTTTATTTTATTTGATCGAATTTAGTTCGATCAAACATTATTGAAGATAGTTTACATGCGAAATATTTATAGATAATATTTCAATTTATATAGAGAAATATTATCTATAAATATCTCGCATGTAAACTTACAATTCATATTCATTTTCTTTTATTTGATTGAATTTAGTTCAATTAAACATTATTGAAGATAGTTTAAGAATTAAAAATATTAGTTTTCAAATATTAAAAATTAAAATAACAATTCTGAAAAATTCCAGATGTGTTATAATAATTTATACCATAATCAAGAAATAAGAAGGACAATAATTTTGGGGTCCCTCTCTATCTTACATTTGATAAGAAGTAATGGGTGAATACTTGTTTGCCTTAACGTGCGTCGTGTGTAAATAAGTGGGCCAAACTCTTTTTTCATAGTGGGCCAGCCCTATACTTTATAATTAATCTTTTTTTTTTGGTTGCCTTTTTCTATCTTGCCGGTGCCAGCAACCCTATTTCTCTTTCTTTCTTTTGTTTTCGTAGCTCTTCTTTTACCTCATACGGGCTTTTTTTCTAGGAATCCTTCATTTTTACTTTTTTTTTTTTTACTCCTTTTTTATTTTTTATTAGCTTAACTCCAATTTGAGTTTCAACTCTGATCTTAGTACTACTTACATGTATCATTTAGTACACTTCATAATAAGTATAATTTTTTAGAAAATTTATTTTTTGAATAGTTATTATTTATAAAGTAAATTTTTTTAAAAATAATTATGTGTTTGGTTTGTATATAACTTTTTGAGAAGTAAATTTTTTTGTTTGACTTAATAATAAAAAAGATAATAATACAGTACCTCATTTATTCAATCATGTTTAATAAAAAATAAATATATCAATTTATATCTATTTTAATTAAGAGAGTCTAACTTACTTAACTCTTTTTAAGTCCCTTAGACTCAATAAGTAGTTTATGAGAATTTTTTTCAATAATAACTAACAAACAAACCAAATTTTTTCACTTCCCATGAAATTTTACTTTTTTAATTTATTTATTTCATATCAAACAATACGTAATATGTTTTTCAGCATTAAATCGTTTTAAGTTGTTTTGTAACATTTGACTTAAAAACTTAATAAATTTAAAAATCATTTAAAATTATAAGTCAAAATTTTTAATTTAAAATTTATATTGAATACAATAAGTAATTAAATTTTTAAATATTTTAATAATTTAAAAAATTATAACACTTATTATATTCAACATTTAAAATTCAGTACTTAAAATTCAGCTTAAGTGGTGTTTTGCAAAGTTGAAACTAAGAGCTGAAAATTTAAATGTTGAATAGAATAAGTAATATAATTTTTAAATTGTAAAAACATTTAAAAATTTAATTACTTATTGAATTCAATATAATTTTTATGTTAAAAATTTTGACTTATAATTTTAAATAGGTTTTGACCTAATTGAGACTTATAAGACATGTGTTACCAAATTATTTAAAACAATTAAGTGTTAAAAATTTTAATTTTAAGTGTTGAAAAGCGTTATCAAATATTATTTTAATTTTTAATTTTACCAAATACCAACTAAATTAAATCAAGCACATTAATTCCTTTAACAATTTTTTTTATTTATTAATATGACTCCAATTGTAATTTCAACCTCCATTTACATATCTAAAAATGATTTATATACAACTAAATTAAAAAATTCATAGTTTAATTCTTTAACTCAGCCTTTCTATTATTTCCTCCTCCAAAGTCTCAAAATGTAAGAAGAATGGAGAGTATATACATTCACTTTGTGGATTATCATTTCCATGTCTATTTGTATTTTTTTATTAATTATATAATTTATATTTATATTTTAAAAGAATATATTTCTCATCTTTTGAGAAGATCTGGCTCTAATGTTATATATATATTTTTTGAATAGTTATTATTTATAAAGTAAATTTTTTTAAAAATAATTATGTGTTTGGTTTGTATATAACTTTTTGAGAAGTAAATTTTTTTGTTTGACTTAATAATAAAAAAGATAATAATACAGTACCTCATTTATTCAATCATGTTTAATAAAAAATAAATATATCAATTTATATCTATTTTAATTAAGAGAGTCTAACTTACTTAACTCTTTTTAAGTCCCTTAGACTCAATAAGTAGTTTATGAGAATTTTTTTCAATAATAACTAACAAACAAACCAAATTTTTTCACTTCCCATGAAATTTTACTTTTTTAATTTATTTATTTCATATCAAACAATACGTAATATGTTTTTCAGCATTAAATCGTTTTAAGTTGTTTTGTAACATTTGACTTAAAAACTTAATAAATTTAAAAATCATTTAAAATTATAAGTCAAAATTTTTAACTTAAAATTTATATTGAATACAATAAGTAATTAAATTTTTAAATATTTTAATAATTTAAAAAATTATAACACTTATTATATTCAACATTTAAAATTCAGTACTTAAAATTCAGCTTAAATGGTGTTTTGCAAAGTTGAAACTAAGAGCTGAAAATTTAAATGTTGAATAGAATAAGTAATATAATTTTTAAATTGTAAAAACATTTAAAAATTTAATTACTTATTGAATTCAATATAATTTTTATGTTAAAAATTTTGACTTATAATTTTAAATAGGTTTTGACCTAATTGAGACTTATAAGACATGTGTTACCAAATTATTTAAAACAATTAAGTGTTAAAAATTTTAATTTTAAGTGTTGAAAAGCGTTATCAAATATTATTTTAATTTTTAATTTTACCAAATACCAACTAAATTAAATCAAGCACATTAATTCCTTTAACAATTTTTTTTATTTATTAATATGACTCCAATTGTAATTTCAACCTCCATTTACATATCTAAAAATGATTTATATACAACTAAATTAAAAAATTCATAGTTTAATTCTTTAACTCAGCCTTTCTATTATTTCCTCCTCCAAAGTCTCAAAATGTAAGAAGAATGGAGAGTATATACATTCACTTTGTGGATTATCATTTCCATGTCTATTTGTATTTTTTTATTAATTATATAATTTATATTTATATTTTAAAAGAATATATTTCTCATCTTTTGAGAAGATCTGGCTCTAATGTTATATATATATTTTTTATGTAATTACATCATTCATTCATGTGCATATTTGTAATTTAAAATAATTACTTTAACAGTCATATATACTTTTAAAATATAAAATTCATATGGATTGAGCTGTCACATTATTTGAATTAAGTCAGCATGGGTTGATTTTCTTATTCTTGGCCCAATATATTTGGAGTTCATTGTTTTTTTTTTTTTTTTTTTTTCATATTCAATATGATATTGTAGAATTATTTTTAAGAAAAAAGAAATAAATTAAAAACACAAGTGGGTCAAAGTCTGAACTGGCGCAGGCAGTACTTTGGGTGAAGCTATTATTTCCAGGTTTCAATGAGCGAGTCTGTACATTTGGCCCTGAAACACTGTACACGGACACCCTGTGACATAAGTCTATATCTCTATCCATATTTCAGAATATTATGGTATTTGCTATTATTTCTGTTGTATATACTGAGATGCTAGTACTTATTTCCTGTAATATTTTTTTTTTCCTCTTATTGATGTGATTGAAATTTCAAATTCCTCTAATGTATATGAGCAAGAAATAAATTCCAACCATGCTTATGAATATTTGTTTTAAGCCTGAAACTTCTTGACTTCAATTTCTCAATTTTTCTCATTTTAGAGAAAATCATTTGAATTAAGAAAATGTGAAATAAAAATAATATTTAAAATAGAAAATATTTAAAATATTTCATTTAATATGTAGTAAAAAATTATAAATTTATAATTATGTGATATATTGAATAGCCACTCAAAAATTTTGGAGTTATTTTCCTCCTACTACTCAAAAGACTGTTATGTATTTTGCACTATGGTGCTATTGCTTCTGCTTGATGACTGAAGTTCATCTTTTATTGGCAAAAAAAAAAAAAAAAAAAGTTAGTATAATGATTACATTGTGCACATTTTTAAGTACATTCATTAAAGCTGTCACTTAAGAAAAATAATGTTAAAGCTGTCATCCTTGTGGGAACTTGGGAATCCAAAGAAAAAGATTTACCAATAGCTTATAAATCTTATACTTTTTATAATGAATATTTATAATATATAATACTTATTATTTTATTATATAATACTCGTTAATAATGTATATTAGCAAATATTTGATACAAATAATATTTATTTGGACACTATATTTATTTTTAATGAATATATAATATTATTTAAAATTTTAATTCAATTTTGATTCAACTCAAGTAAAATTTTTAATTGTATCTCTTTATCTTTATCGATTTAAAGATTAAGCCGAGTTTCAAAATATAAATTAAAATGTAACTAAAAATTTAGTATGATAAGTGTATTTCAATTATGATTTATAAATCCTATTAACTTATATCATATAATTTTTATTCACCCTTTATAAATTAAAAAATAAATAATATTAGAGTAAGGAATAAATTTAAATTTGAATGGAAATTTTAATTGATGTAAACATATGGATATGTATTCTAGTGGAGAGGCCAGAGGGGCCACAATTGGTTGAAGTTCAAAAAACACTATCCCACTTTTTCCAAAACCAAATGCAAAGCTACTAAAATTACACTTCTTTTAAGGTTTGACACAATCACAATATAGTACGTACCTTGATTGTCCAAAGATAAAGGCATTTGGATGCCCTTTCCATCTCACTATTGGACATAATATGAGAACCAAGTTACTTTTATCATTTCCCATTTTGTATTATTCCAAAACTTTTGGACTGCATTTGGTTGATAGACTTTTAAATTCAAGAATTTATCAAAATTCAAGGGTTTTAAATTTATAAATTTTACAAATTTCACTATTTAAATTAATTATAGATAATTTTAAAATATTATAAATTTATTACATATAAAATTATAATAAAAAGAAATTATTACAATCATTTATCCATAAAAAATAGTAAATTTTAGACTTTTTTCCATTTAGAATGTAGGAAACTAAAACTTTCGAAAATAAAATATTTTAAAAGGTGAAAAAACTTTTCAAAATCCATAAATTTTAATTTTTGTAAATTGTCAAACGATAAATTTAACATAATTCATAACTTCTATGAAATATCTCATTTGAAATCTCTCTTATCAAATGAAGTATTAAGATATAATTTTGCATTCGATTGCTTGTCTTGTAATTCAAAAATAAGTGAATTTTAATAAATTTTTTTTCTTAAATATTTTGAATTGCCAAAAAAAAATATTTAAGACCAAATAAGACAAATTTTTGTCTTAATTGTTAGGTCTCAAAATACAACATGAATTATTCAAAGTGAAATTAGGTAAATCTCTATAAAAGTTTAGGAATAATTCAAAGTATAATTAGAAAACACTATTAAATGTATTTTTAGTATAATATGTATACTAAAAATATATATTAAATTGCATTACAACTTACCAAATACATCATAAGAATATATTTAGTAAATTATAATGCAATATAATATAATTTTATCAAATATGTATTGAGTATAAGTATTATATTATAAATATATTTGATTATATTATATTATAATACAATCTAAAAATATATTTTATAGATCATAATATAATATAATGAAATAAAAAATATTTAGGATATAATATTTATATTAAAAATATATTTAATTTTATTATATTATGTGATAATAGGCCTAACAGGTATCCGAAGGGTATATAAAAATTTACTTAATCATCGTCTCTGAAATTCTATGGAAAATGAAAATAACAATCAAGTTTACATGTAAATTAAAATCTATTGCTATAGGTCATACACCAATTGAATAATGTAAGAGATCAATTTGACTTTTGTCTATGACATGACATGTGATTTCACGTGTAATATGAGAGAGAGTTTGCACCGCCACCGCTTATTTTTTCTTTTTCTAAATAGCCTATTTTCAATTGTTTATATTAATATTGGAAGATATATAAAAAATGCGTCATTATTACTTTCATTTGATAGTTAAATCATAATTAATAAAATAAAATATGTATTTGTTTATTTAATTGAAATTATTATATTACATTTCACACCTCCTTATATATATGTCTTTTAAGAATTTTAAATTTTCTTCATTTATTTTTTTTAATATTAAAGAGGAGATTTTAATATTCTTAGCTTTTAAAATTTTATCATTTATTATGTATTTAAAATAAAATTTACTAATAAGTTATTAACAATGGGATTTATATTAATTTTTTCATACATGGCTAGCTTTTTTTCTCTCATTCTTTTATCGTGATTTATTATTTCCCTCTTCTTTTTTTTTTTTCAATAAAAGTCTATATATACCCGTTTTCAAATGAATTTAAGTTTTTGTTCTCAATTTTTTTTTGAGCTTTGGTTTGTTCACACCTATTCATTTTTTAGTTTATTCTAAATGTTATGTTCTTAGATATTGAGATTTGATTTTTTTTTTATTTTTTGAATAACCTTCACATCTATTATTTTGTAGGTAGTTTTTGACTTTTTAATATCAAATATATCTCTTTTTTTTTTTTTTTTTTTGTTGATCTTAAGCTTAACGTATAGTATTTCTATGATGATTTGGATTTTTTATATGATATTTTATTATTTGATTGATATTATAAGAAATTATATAAATTTTTTAAGTATAGTTAGCAAATCAAATGATCCAATTTTTTTTTTTTTGGCCAAATGATTGGATGATTCATAATGGACTTACAAAAAGGGCCAAATAATTGAACAATGGCAATTTGTTATCGAGTATAACATGTTTTATACCGATTGACTCAATAAAATGCTTCATCAGTTTATTTTATTTTTTTAATTTTAGTAATATGATTTGATTTAAAACCTTATACAAGTCTATATAACTATGTAATATTTCGCATTTCTACCTTATACTATATTTTTATTTAATGAAATATTTTTTAAAGAAAGGGATTTATATTATTCTATTTCTAATTCACTAAGCAACAATAAAGTGCATATTTAATATTACAAAATTTAAGTGAATCATATTTTCTTTTAAGAATTTTTATTAAAATATTTTTAAATTAATTAAATTTTGTTTGACATTTAAATTAATAAAAATTCATATTAAGATTAAATAATTTATAGTATATTTCATTTTTCACTTTTTCGCTTTCTTCTCATAAATTAATTGAGCAAACAAGTACTGTTTTCACATTTTTAAAATTTAGTTTTGATGATAAATAATTGTATAACTTTTTATTAATAATGAGGGATTTATTTTCGAATGAACTAATTTATTTATTAAAATTATATTTAATATAAAAAATTAAATACAATCCAAAAATTTTAGTGGTGAATATAAAAGAAAATATTTACAATTAATATTTGACATATATAATATGTCTTAATAAATAAATAAATAAAAAAATCTAAGTTGGCTGCAAGGGCTAGCTCCACATGCTCAAAACAGATGAACATATGGTCATGTGGTGATCTCTGGTTGGTCAATGGCCCAACTTTACCTAATCTCAATTTAATTAAACAACTTAAAAGTACATAACCCACCAAACTAAATTTGAAAAACCAAAGTCTCAGATCCATGAAATTGCAATCATAAATCTTTGTTTCCAATTACAAGTATCAAGAAAAAAGTTAAAAGCCGTCCTTGTGTACCAGTTGGTAAAAAAGTACCTTTTTTTTTTCCTCCCAGATATTTTAATGTTTATGGATCATATTCATTCCCATATAAATTTATAATAAGTGAATGAAAATTACGTTCATTTTTAAAAAATAGACAAGTAATTTTTCAAATTTTAATAAAATTCACTAATAAAAAAAAAATAAATGGGTATTTATTAATCTATTAATAATTGACTATCATTGGTCACAAGGCACCGTCAAATTAATAATTTTTATGTATATTTTATATTTAATAATAATTTTTTTTAATTTAAATATGTTTGTAATATTATAAATTGAAATTTTTAATTAACTTTTAATATTATATTAAACAAAATTTAAAAAATAAAATATTTTTTAAAAAATTATTTTCAAAAGATAAATTATATATTTTTGTAAAATATAGAGAGTTTAATCGTATGTACTGAAGATTTAGACATCTCATATAGCTTATTTTTTAAAAAATTATTTCTAATAAAATATAAGTAATTGTATGTTTGTTTTGCATATCAATTTCAATTAAACTTTTTTCTTGTTTGACTTTATTTTGTTATTTTTAGAAAATTAATAATATAAAATATAAGAATACCTTTACAATCAATTGACATATGCAAAGTCAATTTAGATATTAATAAGTGGTAGATATATCAATTAAATTTATCTCAACTAAAAAAATTCAATTTTATTAAGCCTCTAAAAGTAGTAATTTTATTTTTTGAAACTGGAATGATAGTTCTGTTAATAACTATCAGAACTTGAGACATTACAAAGGAACAAAGGGAGAATATCAACTCAGAAATGGAAATCAGAGTCAGAAATTACTGCTCTTGCTAATAAACGCACAGCAATATTCGCTTACCTCTTCCAATAAATAAGGTTAATATTCAACATAGAACTAATGAGAGCTTTATAATCATTAACTAAAAGTCCAAAGGCTGGTGTGTCATCCTCTTAATTCTATTATCGCAAAACTTTAGTAAGGACTTGGGAACTTGTCTCCATGATACTATTGCTGAAGTTTTGCTCTTTTATCTAGCTTATAGCCTCTCTAAATGACAAGATTTTAGCAATCTTTACATCCATAAGACCTGGGCTTAAACCATTGCTGCACTCGATAAAGTCACCATTGCTATCTCTGATGATCCAGCCTCTGCCTCTAAAAGTAATTTTATTTCACTCAAACTCACAAAATAAATACCGTACTTTTCATGATTTTTTTTAATAATAATTATCAAATAAGATAAAATTTTTCACTTTCAGAAAAATTTTAATTTCTTAACTCACTTAATTCGTATTAAATGATATTTTCTTAATACAATCAGTTGTGATCATAGATAAAGGGATCAATTTTCTTTTATACTAAAAGGATTAATTTTTTTATATCATATATGAATTTCTAGGTACTAATTTAATTTAAATTCATAATTAATAGTATAATAAAAAATATATTTAATTCACCAACTTATTTCTAATATAAAAAGAAGAGTCCGTAAACTTCACATTGTTTGTTTATTGAATTTATAAAATTTTACTGGTTGAATCATTAAAGTTTTATATTTTTTACACTGAGGATTTTTTACATAGCAAAATTAAAACTAATGAGATATTATGTAACAATAATGTATAAGTCACTAAAATGCTACATTAGTTTTAAAAAATTATATTATTTAATATATATTTTCTTTTTGTATAACTTTAGTAATTTTTATAATGAAAAATTAGTTAAATTTTTTAATTTTTAAATCGGTGTTATCAAATTTCTAAGCAATTTTATTTTTATTATTAAAAAATTTTAATACAAAAAATAAAAAATTTGTGGATTTAATATGAATGAATAAAATTTTTGGTGTTTAATAGATAAAACATACATAAATAAAGGAGCTTTGATAATGGTATTATGAAAAAAAAAAAAAAAAAAAGAAAATGCTAGTTAATTATAGGAGACAGAATCCTTGGGTTATGTGGGTGGAACCCTAAGTCAGATTTTTGGACTGCCACCCCCATAAGTGTTGTCTCAGTGATCAGTCATAGCTGGCAATCACATTTAATTTTAGCCCAACTCTACTCCCTTCTATAATTTATCTATCTATTTATACCCTCCTTCGCTTTGTTGCTTCTTCTTGAACCGGCACTTCCAATTTTGTTTTCTTTTTGGTATACTTCTTTCAATGGCTTCCAAAGCTTTTTTCTTTCTAATGGCTGCTTTTCTCTCAGTCACTACTTCAAGGGTATTGCTCACTATCTCAAAAATGCACGAAACCACTTTTATTTTATAATTTTTATTTATTTTTATTGCGTTTGTGTTTTTCTTGTAGGGTTCATACCCTAGTATTGAAGAGTTGAAAGAGCAGGTACTTTTTATTTAATACACTGTTGTTGTTACTAAATTTTTGGAATGGTAACTTCATTTTAATTACTTGATGAGGTGATTTGTTTTTTATTAAGTGCTTCAAGAATGTGTCGATATGGGTTTAATTATAAGCAAATTAAATTTTAGTTAATTAATTATACATATAATTAGCATTTTATACCTGTTTTGCTATTTGGTACTGCAGGCCATTTATTCCAAAATAGCAGTAGCAGCTCCACCACCAGCCCCAACACCTCCAGTTGTTAAGCCACCGTATTCTCCTGCTCCACCATTGGTCAAACCACCCATTACTACCCCACCAGTGGTCAAGCCACCAGTTACTACGCCACCAGTGGTCAAGCCACCCACTCCTCCAGTGGTCAAGCCACCAGTTACTATCCCTCCAGTGGCTAAGCCTCCCACTACTCCTCCAGTGGTCAAACCACCGGTTACTACGCCACCGGTAGTAAAACCACCGGTTACTACCCCACCAGTGGTTAAGCCACCCACTCCTCCGGTGGTCAAACCACCAGTTACTACCCCTCCAGTGGTCAAGCCTCCCACACCTCCTCCTCCCGTAGTCAAACCACCCGTTTCCCCACCAGTGGTAAAGCCGCCCACTACTCCAGCACCACCAGTTTATAACCCTCCAACACCAGTGCCACCAGTGAAACCACCCACTGGAACGCCAATGCCACCACCAGTTAGGACAAGAGCAGGTAGAAGAAAATTTTGATTTACTAATGACATTTGATTTAGTAGTACTAATAACTCGTCTCGACATTTTTTTTTTTAATTTTGGTTTTATTTTGGGTCGGATTGAGTTTGAATTCAAGATCTTACAGTATGCAACGATTTCAATATTATCCAACCAAATGCTCCTTATTTTTTGTTGTTTCATAATACAATATGAGTGAGAATTAATGTTTTTCTTTTTGGGTGATAATTTTTGTTGGCAGATTGTATCCCATTATGTGCAGAAAGATGCAAATTACATTCAAGAAAAAACATATGTGCTAGAGCTTGCATGACTTGCTGTGACAGATGCAAATGCGTACCGCCAGGAACTTATGGTAACAGAGAAAAATGTGGCAAGTGCTACACTAGCATGACTACTCGTGGCAACAAGCCCAAGTGCCCTTGAAATATTCAATAATCAACTCTATATATATTACTTAAATTAAATACTATGTTATTATATTATAATTATTAAAGTGGAGGAGAATAAAATTATATAGTAAGTGTTTTTATTTATGTTTCAGTCGTAGCATTAGATGCCAAGGGGAGCCAGGAAGTATATTAATAGGACAATCAGTACTGTTATAAATATTTTGTGCTATTGAGGTTATGCTTAGCTGTCTTCTGAAGTTTTAAATGCTGATTGCAGATATTAATATATATTTTTTTGTTGTTTCTGTTTCTGTAATTTATTATATTTCAAGTTTTATTTGTTGCATCAGATTTTCTTTTTACACAATTTTTTCTCCTTTTCTGGTTGAAGATAAATGAAAAATTAATTTCTTTCCTTAAGAGGATAATACGTATCCACTGCCTACTGAAGATTCTGCAAGTAGTGAAGAGTAGGGTTGAAGAATTATATTCTGCTATGGTAAGATTAAGTGTGGTACTCTAGCTAAGAACAAAAGCAAGATAGAAAGGAAAAGTAAAAAATAAATAATTTCTGTCAATAAGTTTGGTCTAGAAGTATTTAGAGTCATTTTCATAAAATTAAATTGTAAAATATTTACTATTAAGATATGTTCGGTGAGGTGATATAATATTTTTTTATACCTAGTTTAGCGTATAGGGTAAGGAAAAAATAAAAATGAAAAGGGGCTTGGTGGAATCCAAGACATGTCAATGGTTATTTAACTAGAAACCAATCAAATTGTTTATGAGTGAATAATTGGCATAAGTAATTAGAGAACAACGAATCATTACCGAAGTATGATATGATAACAAATCTTCTTATTATCATAACTAGCTGTGAGCAAAACTAAATGGAAATTGAAAAATCAAATCGAATCAGAATTGAATGATTCGGTAGGATTTAATTTTTTAAGGATTTTGGTTAGATTCAATTTTTAAAATAAAGAATAAAATTAAATTTCAATTTAGTTTAATTTTAATTAAAAAAATTTAAATTTATACTGAATATACAGAAATTTAATTTATTTATATAAATATTATATATATGAACAATATTTTATATTTTATGTATAATATAAAATAATATATTATATATTATTATGTGTATATATATATATATATATAATAATAATAATAATAATAATAATAATAATGTGATAATTTTAATATATATATAATATATTATTGATAAGTATTATATATATATATATATATATATAATAAAAAATGCCAAACCGATTAACTGAATCAAATCGATGTGAATTTTTTGATTTAGTTTGGTTCTATTTTATATAAAGTTTAATTTGGGTTTGATTATTATCAAATATAAATTTAATTTTTAATTTTTCAGTTTGATTTGGTTTTAAATTGAATTGACCGTTTGCACATCCCTGATCATAACATCGTAGGCCATACAAATTAAGACACCTTATATTAAGCACATCATACATTTTCTTTGAAATTTCATTTCATTTTCTATTCCCAATTTAAAAAATATTTTGTTTGTTACTATATGATAAACCAAAATCCAAAAAGACAAAAGTATATTCATAGGTTTCGTCATCAAATGAATTATACCTCCTAGAAAAATATATGTTTAATTATACACATTATAGCCACACCTCCTCAATGCCTCTATAAAGTGAAAAGAGAAAACACAAACACTGAGAAATTAACATTAAATACATAATTAAAGAGAGTTTTGACAAGAAATTAATTATCTGTAATCAAAGATCATGGCTCTCGAAAAGATTACTCTGCTAGTACTAGTAGCTATTATCTTCACCATTTGTTTTGCTATAGCCGTGCAAGCACAGCTGGAAACTCCTGGTTCAGCACCAGAACCTGCAACTAATGAAAGTTCTCTTACTTCTTTCCCATCTATAGTGATGGGAATTGTGGGTTTTGCTATATCATTCTTTGTGCTTAGGTTGGTGCAGGGTTAATTAAGTCTTCCATTTACCTCAATTATGTGGTTTATGTTCTGCTTTGTAGTATTTTTCTGGTGGTAATGAGTTCTTGATTGGTGTCTTCTCTCTTGTATTGCTTCATTAATTATATGACTTGATGTATTAATATTTGCTGTCAATTGTTGCTGTTAATTAATAAAAACTTTTCTTGTAATTGATGAGTGGTAATGTTTCTAACAGATTATAATTAAGCAATTAATTATCAATGAATTTTTGATTTAGTAATATTAGATTCATCTCTAATTAAAAGGTTTGAAGTAGTGAAGTACAAATTTCTATAGGAATATGTATATATATTATAAACATATTTAAAAATTTTAAGCATTTTTATATCAGGGAGATCGAATAAATTAAAATAATATTGTAGGCAACACAGTAAGTAATAATCTTCCTTTTTAACATTTTTTACCAAATTAGCGATAACTTTTTATAATTTGAGAGATTCGAATATGAGATTTTTCACTTCACACATTATTAAAAGAGATGAAAAAATCAATCAGATCATATCTCTTTGACAAAAAAAAAAAATATTTAGTCATTGATATAATTATATTCAAAACATTAAAATGAGAGATTTCAAATATTAATTGTTAACCCTCAACCATTAATTATAATCATCAATTAAGATGGGTCATGAGCCTAATATATAATTTTAAGTGACAAATCCATTCATAAATAAATTTTATAAATTTTTAATAAAATTTATTCCAAATACATTAAAATTTTCATTAATTATATAACATAAATACGAAACTATAAAATGCAAATAAATATTTGAATTTCAAACAAATTTCAATTCATTATTGCCATAAACATAAAAACTAAAAATATCATAATGCAATATAATGCAATATAATATAATAAAACATATTTCTAATAAAATATTTACATGAAAAATAATTTATTAATGCTATTAAACATGGAGCAAACCAATTAATTTAGGGCTTAAGGTTCAAATAAGCTTTTGTGGTTTTATCATTAGTTGAATTAGGTTCAAAATCATTCTCCTGTTTTAAATTAGCATCTCCTAATTTTAATATTGATTTAATATGGCTTAATTAAGTCCAATTGGAGTAAATTGAAGATGCATAAATTGCAAATGAGACTATAAACACGTGAGAAGCTAATGAAAATAATGAAATTATTACTTATTAATTAAAAAATTATTTCTCAATAATAATAATAATAATTTTATTTACAAAGAAAGAGGGAGGAGAAATGACTGAATTATTTTATTTTTCTAATCAATTATTTATATATATATATATATTTTAATTAGGAGTTTGAATGATATGTGCAGTAGATGAGTTTAATTAAACTATATTGAACTAATATTAAAACAACGAGGGCTAATTTAAGAAGGGCGGATCACTTGTGGGAAGAAGCAAAGGCAAAGCAAAGCCCATAATATAAGATCCATGTTCGAGATCCAATTTCAGTTTGATTTTCCGGCATTCAACGAACAAACTACTCTGCTACAAGAAAATTGAGAACAGAAACAGGAAATCAAAGAACAAAGCGAAGAAAAGAGAAAATGGGTAGCAGCGATGGAATCTTGGGGATCAAAGAAGGTGAAAGAATGAAAACAGAAACATTCAAAAGAAAGAAATGGCTAAAGAGACGAGAGAGTTGGCTAGTAGTACTTGGTGTGATTCTTCATGCTGTCTATATGCTAAGCATCTTTGATATCTACTTCAAGACCCCAATTGTCCATGGCATGGATCTTGTCAAACCTCGCTTCAAAGCCCCAGCGAAACGTCTTGTGCTTCTTGTAGGTAAGATCTTTTATTGCACACCATCTTTTTGCTAATATGTCTCTATGAAATGAGTTGTGCGTTTGTTTTTACTTTAACGAAGTTGGGTTTGAAGTTTGCTTGTAGTGCGAAATGGGGCTGCTTGTCTATTTGATTCCAGTGGAGGTGTTTAAGTAAATCTTAAGAAGCATTACAAAATATTGTGCGAGATGGGATTGTTTAAATACAGTTTTATCTTTACTTAAGTGAAGTTGAGCTTGAAACTGTCACTGAGAAATGGGGATGACCCTTTTGAATTTTTGTTCATAGTTCGACTTGCTAGATTGCTAATTGAAGAATTATTACCAAAAGAGTAAAACAAACGAAAAAAAAAAAAAAAGAGAGAATAAATGCATAAAAATGGTTTTATGCCTGTACATTTGCAGGTTTAGGTAGGTGCTTAACTTTACTTGTATTAGTTATTCAAAATTTGCTCCTAAACTTAAGTTCTTAGATTACTTCTACTGTGTCAGAGATAGATAAATAGAGAAAAAGAAGTACTGTTTGTAACATTAAGAAAATTGTAGGTTCTTGACATATATTATGGACTACATGAGTGAAGTTCTCAGTGTTTCTGTTTACATAATGGCTAAATTTGACCCATGTTCCAGAATTGAGCAGCATTTTTCTGATTTATATCAGCCTGTTGTGAATCAAGCTGGCTGCACTAAAATTTGACTCTCTCTCTCTCTCTCTCTCTCTCTCTCTCTCTTTTAAAATTTCTTAGAGTTATTTTTAACTTTGTGTAAAATATTTGGTGGAAAAACTGCAGCGGATGGTTTACGTGCTGATAAGTTTTTTGAGCCGGATTCAGAGGGGAATCACAGAGCTCCATTCTTGAGAAGTATAATTAAAAACCAAGGTAGATGGGGAGTTTCACATGCTCGGCCCCCTACAGAATCAAGGCCTGGACATGTTGCTATAATTGCCGGTTTCTATGAGGATCCTAGTGCTGTCACAAAAGGTAGTGATTTCATCATCCTGTACGAAGCTAATGAATGAGTCATTATAAATCTTTCATATTATTGTTCTTTCTTCAGCTAACCATATTGATATATAGTGTGTAATTTGATGCAAACAAGATAGTCAAGAAAATTTGTAATTGCTACATCATAATTGCTAGTGTTGCGTACCATCCCCTGAAGAGATATTCCATTGCATTTGCAGGATGGAAAGCTAATCCGGTTGAATTTGATTCAGTTTTTAACCGAAGCAGGCATACATTTTCTTATGGTAGTCCAGATATTGTCCCAATATTTTGTGGTGCCTTGCCACACAGCACATGGAAGAGCTACCCTCATGAGTTTGAAGACTTTGCAACTGGTTTGTCACAACCTGTAAACACCAACAATTTTCTGTGGAGTTTTATCTTATCATCATTTATCCAAAAATTAATTGATTGGTTGCTCTCAGAAAACATTAATATAATGATGAAACCTCAAATAAAAAAGAATTTTAGAATGACTATTGTGACTAATCTCAATTGATATGATGATACTAAGGAACCAAAGTTTTTGCATCATGTTGCCCCCAGATTCTGTATTTCTTTCTTTTGTTCAATACTTTATCTGTTCAATAGTGTTAATGCAGATGCTTCCTTTTTGGATGAGTGGTCTTTTGATCAGTTTCAGAGCCTTCTGAATAGGTCCAATGAAGACCCAACATTGAAGGAGTTACTTCTACAGGATAAACTTGTTATCTTTTTGCACTTACTTGGCTGTGATTCAAATGGTCACGCTCATCGGCCATATTCATCTATCTATCTCAATAATGTCAAGGTTGTGAACAACATAGCAGAACGTGTTTATGCTCTTCTGGAAGATTATTATAAGGACAACAGTACAGCATATATATTTACAGCTGATCATGGAATGAGTGATAAAGGTTTGTTTTAAAACAAATATGTACTCCTACTTGAGAATTCTCTGCTTCTTATCATTCATCAATTTCTTTATTTGGGTAGACAGCATCCCGAGAATGACTGACAATTAATTCTAATTTGAGAATCGTAGAGCTGGTTTACCTAACCTGATAAGTTCATCAAATTGACAGCTGAACCGTAAAATATTGGTTCCACAGCCTTGAATCTTCAGCATGATAAAGATACTTTCTGCTTTGGATTCCTTAAAGTACATTAATTCACATGCTTCTCTCAACTCTATGTATGATCTTTAAGAATGCTGTTCTCTGTTTTTTTTTAAATTATTATTAATAGAAGCTGACATATATGTTTATGCTGATAGGTAGTCATGGAGATGGGCATCCTTCAAATACTGATACTCCCCTTGTTGTTTGGGGAGCAGGTGTGAAATATCCCAAGCCAGTCTCCAGTAATGACCATACTGACCATGGTTTTCGTTTTGTTGATGAGCATGCCCATGACATGCCAACACCTGTAGATTGGGGTCTGAATGGCATTGAAAGGGTGGATGTGAATCAAGCTGATATTGCACCTCTGATGGTTCTAATTTTTACCACTATTAAATTATGTATTTAATGCCTGATTTTTGCTTTGAGATCTTCTTAACAGTTGCTGGTAGTTGATTTTTCTTTTTCTCCTTTTTCTTGCAGTCTACGCTTCTCGGCTTAGCGTGTCCTGTTAACTCAGTTGGAAATTTACCACTTGGATACATTGATATGATTGAGGTTGGTATAATGGATTTTTTTTTCCTTTGTTGTAATAAACATAAATGAAGGTTATTGTGTGCAGTACTCTGTAGGCATTGGCAGACAAAAGGTTTGGAGTGCATGTGCTTTGAATTAGAAATAAGGTTTTAATTGATCTTAGTGACTAATCATCCTTATGCTAATAATTCAATAGATTTATTTATCTTATATATATTTTTTTCTAAATCTTAATTAGATAAAAAAAAAAATTCCCGACAATGCAAGTCAAATATGATTTTGTATACAAAATAATTATTTGGATAATGAACTATTTAATATTAATAGGTACATATCACAAGTATTCTAGTAATTCATTAATTGAAATACAAAACAGAAAGAATTTTTACATGATACCTCCCATGGATCAATACCCTCTGTACCATTTCATGAATCAATAGGTATAAACACAAAGGCCTCCAGTGCAGCCTAGAGTTTGTAACATGGTACAATCAGAATCATACTAAGGCCCTTGAGGTCTTACCAAAGGGGAGTATCAATGGCCAGGTACCATAGAATAACCCTAATCCTGATGGAAATAAAATTGAAGCTGTAAATTATCTGATCTGGATAACTTTGTTAGCTAATTCAGACCAAGCACAATTCTGATTTTATTTTTGTAAGATGGATGACCTTTGAATATCTCTACTTTATTATTTTGTGGCCGTGCCTGTGGTGGGGGATGCGCTGTGGTTGGAATGGAACTCCAGTTCCAACAGGTCCCACATGTAAGATGTAATATACCCCCTTTGTGTGTGCCATGGTATGCAGGATCATTTTTTATTTTTATTTTTTTAACTAATGTGTTAAACTGAATATAACGGAAAGGGACACTGAGTTTTCTCTTCTATTCTTTTTCCAGGCAGAAGAAGTTGAAGCTGTGCTAGCCAATACAAAGCAAATCCTCAACCAGTTTCTTCAGAAATCACGTATCCTTTTCTTTTAGCAATTTTATTTTTTGTTTATATCAACAGATTTTTGTTCTTTCAGTTCAGCTCTTCAATTTCTTTCAGAAAATCTATTTTTGTGTCTTATTTGATTACAACAAGTTTGTTCTAATCTATTTGCTTATGATGATGATGTTACTGGAGCACTTGATTTTGCTTTAATTGAAATGAATGGGTGTTCATATTTGTTAGCTTTAATTGGTAAACAGTATGTACTCTCTTATTTAATTTCCTTGGCCAAATCTTATTATCCATTACCCACTGTTACACTCCTATAGTTTATGTTGCCCATAACATCTTCAAAATATATCATCTTTGATGCTTGTGACAATTTGTCCAAGGATGTAATTTAGTTTTCTACTTCCCATTGGTTTTCTTGACAAACTTAGAAATAAAACAGTCAAACTCATTATATTTCAAGCCTTTTAAACCACTGGCACAACATTCCACTCTGTTGGAACGTATTGAGCATCTAATATATGTAAGAGACTATCAGACTGCAATGATTCTGACCCAACAGCTCAGAAGTTTGGCACTACAAGGACTGCATTACTTTCAAACATATGACTGGTTGATGCTGATGACTGTAGTCACTCTTGGGTACCTTGGTTGGATGGTCTGTCTCATTCTTCATGTACTGCAATCTTATACTTCAGTGGCAGAGAACATAGTGAAGGAGCAGCCTGCCCAGCAGAAAAATAAAACTGGAAAAGTAATTTCTATGTAAGCTTAAACTCTTATAAGCTGTATTTTATACCATTATGAAAAGGGGAAAGGATAACAAAAAGAAAAAGAAAAGAAAAGTATATGCAAATTTATCAACCTAATCACAAAACAAACATATAAACCATTTTGAAAAATTGTAATTGTACCCAAACCTTCCAAATAGACCCAATCTTTTTGAAAAATTAGTTGCAATTATACCCATTTGGTCAAA
This sequence comes from Reutealis trisperma, assembly GCA_947687605.1. NCBI lineage: Eukaryota > Viridiplantae > Streptophyta > Magnoliopsida > Malpighiales > Euphorbiaceae > Reutealis > Reutealis trisperma. Next base: position 2,793,127 of record CANTUT010000032.1, read on the forward strand.
ATTGGGCCTAATTGCAAATTTTTAAAAAGATTTATTTATTTATTTTTTTGTCATTAGGCCAAGTTTATCATTTCCATTGCCAAAGATAAGCACTTCTGATTCTATTGCATGCTTTTACCTTGACTTTCATTTAATTTTGAACGTACTGCAGTGTTTTGTATTTAATGCTATGTGTTAGTTTATATTATGAAATAGGCCAAATAAGGGAGGTTTATAGGAACCATTTGCATTCTACATCAAGAATTTGATTCACTCTTCAACTTTTCATAAAACATGCTCCTAGTCCCTTTTCCTTTTATTCCATGTAGAATGTGCCAACCGCCAGCTGAAAAATATAAGCAAGGTAGAGTAATTTTTTTTTGTAACTTATGTCTAGCAAGAAAAAGCAAATGTAATGATTTACAAATATTAGGGGAAGGAAACGCCATCAGTAGTTAATAACTTTCTGTTGCAAATTATGTACCACTTGTGATGCTTTCTTTTCCTTGATCTTTGTCACCATTTTCCTAACTGTAATTATTCTTAATTTTAGAAATTCATTTTCCTTTTTGATTGCAATAAATATTATGACCTAGTTGTCATATAACAATATGATCATCTTAAAATCTTATACAACTAAACTTCACCTTAAACAGTATGGCCAATCTTTTATTTTATTGGGCATAATCCTACTTTGCTCAGTATCTGATGACTTCTCATTCTTGCATAGTTAAAATATTTATGATCATAACTGTTCACTCTACTTCCCTATGTTTTTTTCACATACAATATATCACTTCCTTTTCCCCTTCATTCTAATGGGATCTATTTATGCTGTATACGAATTAAGTCATGATTGATCTATGCTATCGGATTATTTGCTTTCATGAAACTGTGTATTATGTATCTGACATATCTAAATTGTCTTTGGCAGGTGTATCTGTTTGGATGCCTATTAATGGCACTATTTTCTGTTATATTATTTGTGGAGCACTCTCCTCTTCTGTACCATATGTACGTCGCAGTAACGGTGTTTCTTTGGACCCAGATACTCGGTGAATATAAGTTTATAAAGGCATTGTGGAGACATTTAAGTAGGAGAAAATTTGATCATGCAATTAAACTTCTAGGCACCTGTGTTTTATCAATAATAATCCTTGAATTCCTGGTATGGAAATTAAACATGATATTCCTTATCAGGCTTTTAACCATGCTTAAGTGTTGATTTATCTTTTATTGGTGATGTTCTTCCTATTTTTTGCAGGTGAATAGCTTCACGGAGAGGAAGCTCTACACTTGGTGCTTCTTAATTTCAGGAACTATAGCTTCTCTTTATCTTTTTAAATCAATCCCATGGAGATCTCCAATACCAATTTTTGTTTGCGTTGCCTGTTGGTGTCTGTCTGTTTTTACTTTGATGCCAGCCGAAATTCCAGATAATAATGAACTAGTGTAAGTCATTTTTTTGCAATTGGTTCATTTGCTGAGTCAATATTTTATGAAGTTATGAGCCAATAAAAAAAAATTATGGAAGTAGAACTTTATTGTTAGCATGTTATAAATGCTTATATGGTCCCTTCCTCCAATTAAATATCAGTGTATGATAATCTATGGCATGTAAACTACAAGTCCACCACACTTTTTGCTTTTCTTCTTTATAGTGAATAGTTTTATTGGAAAAGAAGTTTTGAGCTCTGATACAAGCATTGATAATAATTCCCTGTAACTCTACTAAGCATATATCAAATAATAAGGTTGGTTCAGCTAAAGAAAAGTTTTGTTGCAGAGGACAATCTGCATAAGCTGCCAATTTAGGTAATGCAGGCTTTATGTTTTGTCAATTGTGATCTTCCTGAAATCTCATTCTGGAACTCTGAAACTCTTAGGGAAATTTGTCTACAATAATATTGCCTATCTCTTTGTTACATCTATTACTTTGAAGCAGTTGGTCACATTGTATGAATGTTTGCAACTGTGTTTCTAGAATTGCAAGTGGAGCTATTATTGTCACAATTGGAGCAGTTGGAAGGTGGCTAGATCAGCATTCTGAAGGGAATAAGTATTTGTCAAGAATATGTTATCACGAAAAAAAGAAACCCAGGCTGCCTGTGCTGTTTTATTTACAGGTATGGTGCTCTAACCTCTGTTAATCAAAAGTTCAATTATACAGTTGCCTATCAGATCTGGAAGTCAATTCATTATTTTGCATGAAAACTAGGCTCTTTTGGTTGGATTATCGTCAATTATGGTGTCATTATCAACATCTCACAGAACAGAGAAGCAAGAACTGCATGCATTACACCAGTTAATAAATTGGTCTCTTGCTGGTAATGCTTTTAGAAACTTTCTTTTTTCACCTTTATGAACATTTACATATCCTCTTTTTTTTTTTTTTTTTTTTTTTTTTTAACTAATCTTTTTTGTTTTTTTACCATCAATCATTTTGTTTTTACCATCAATATGTGTAGTATGTTAATTCATACTCGTGGAGACAAGCTGTCTAGTTATGGTTGAAAGATAGGTTTATTAAGATGCTCACAAGCCTTACACATACAGAAACATCAACATTTAAATGGCAATTGAAAAACCAATGAAGAAAAGGGGGAGGTGGATGGAATGAATATTAGAACTTAGAACAAGCTTAATGAGAAGATTGCAATGCAGAATTTGCATATTTTAGACTATCTGTAGCATGTTTTTAGCTTATGATCTGCATTTTCTGGTCACCAAGATAGAACATACACTGATCCTAATTCCTAACTTATCTATGGGTTTGATCGAAGAGTTATTCTTCTTCTTTTTGGCACGCAAGGTTTGGGTGTTGAACCCACAATTATCACCTAAGATTTTCTGAGGTGTACTAACCATGCTAAGCATGTTTGGTTGAAGAGTTCTTTAGTTTTACTTGTCTGCTTTCCTTTCTTTAGCTTTCATTTGTTTATTATCTCTCACTGTACGTAATTGTATTGTTATAGGTATCTCGATGGTTCTCCCACTTTTATCAGAGAATACCCTATTGTCACGACTTACTTCCATATTTCTTGGTTTCGCACCCACGTTCCTGCTGTTGTCTATTGGGTATTTGTGATTTCAAAACTAAAATGCTCATTAACACTTACATTGGCATGTACAATTCTAATATATATTTGTGCTTTTTTCCCCTTGTCTTGTGGAATCCATGCAGATATGAAGCTGTCTTCTATGGTGCACTTGCTCTTGTACTTGCAGCATGGATACTACTTGAGAACACACTTCTTCACTTAACTAAGGTGAAAAAATCATCAGCTTCCATTAGAAGCATGGACAAACATGCTACACTTGATAATGATAGATACTTGCAGCTTTCTGATGTGAGAATTCCATTAATTTTTGTAAGTCTTATCCTTTTGCCTTCTTAATTTTCTCTTCAGTTGCGCTAGACAATTGCACTGGCCTTTAATCTGGTGTTAAATTCTTCCAATGGTGCAAGAAAGTGAATGATTTACTTATTTGGTATCAATCCATGGTGTCTTATTGATAATTTGAGTGGGGATGAAATTCACATGGCTTTGATGGCCTGTTGTTTCAGATGGTTTTGTTTAATGTTGCTTTCTTTGGGACGGGGAATTTTGCAAGTATCGCAAGCTTTGAGATTTCATCTGTCTATCGGTTCATCACCGTCTTCAGCGTAAGTGAAGATGATACTCCAAAGATACATAATGGTTTTAGGTTTGAGATCTGATACTCAACTGATAGTTTGATTTTAATTGCAGCCTTTTCTGATGGCGGCCCTTCTTATTTTCAAGTTATTCATACCATTCATGCTTGTCATGTAAGTAAAGTTATTTTTTATGTGACAGCTGTTCACAAGATAAAACATGTCTGTTTGGATAACTCCTTTCATGATTTTTAGTATCTTGTGTTAAAATAGCAATGTTTCAATGGCATAATCTAGGATATTATTTGCTTTAATTTGATATTTGACTTCTAATGATATAATACTTGCTAGCAGTTTTTGTAGAAATAGCTATGCAGCTATGATATTGGTCTCCATTTTCTTTTGGTTTGTCATTTGAAGTCGGTCTTCCGTTCTTCCTTTTTCTTTCCTTCTGATAAGTGATTTGATCTTCCGTTCATTTAAAAGACATAAGACACCAAAAGTCCAAAGGGCATGAAGATATGAAGGTTTGTATAAAGAATAGGTTGACAAGCATCAACTGTTAGATGGAATGCTGAAATTTGGTTAAAGTGGTTTATCTAATGTTGGAGCCCCGACTGAAATTAGAGAGTTATATTATAGTAGCTCACATGAGCCATATATATCCAACCATGCTGTGCAATGCCTTTGTCTACTTATTTCTTTTCCCTGAGAAAACTAGGCATTACTTCTGTTTATGTGTGATACCCTTTTGTTCCTCTCTTGTTATGAGCTCTCAACACTTACCAATAAACTAAGTTCTCTTTATGTGGAGTTCAAGGACCAAAATATTATAAGCGGAAAGTAGTTGTATGTTTGATGGAGTCGCTGGAAAGTAAAAGAGGAAGCACATATATTTTAATGGAATGCTTTAAACTTGGAAAGAAAAATAAGGTTGGCATGGTAGAAATGAAGTTTATCTATGAGCATTGAACAGAGATCTTAACTGAAGTCAGTTATATTTAGGGTCAATGAATTTTGAATCTGGCTGGCAAGGTTATGCATGTGAAAAATCTCTCTACCTATTGATGTTGTAATTCAAAATTTCAGCCTGTTTCCAAGTGAAATAGTTGACAGTTTTTCCAGTGAAAAAAATTTTATGCAATATTTTTTGTTGACTGGAACTTGGGAGTTGCCTTTGTTTCTGTCTCTCTTAATTCCCCTAGTATCTGTGTCTGTTTGAGCTCCCAATGAATCCGCAGGGGCCGCTGTGCTACATGCCCATAGAATGATTATGCTCACTAGTCTTTTAAAATCTGAAAATTTAAGGTAGCTAATTATTGTGAGGTGGTATTTTCAGGAAAGTTAAGTCATGGTACTTTTGTCATTTGTTTGTGTAGCCTAAAACTTTTGTTTGGACAAAATTTCAAATGTGATAGTTCTGTCTGTGCGCTTGTGTGTCTCTATATACATGCACTACTGTTTTGGTTGAGATGACAAATTCCAATTCTTATGCTCAATGCAGATGTGTTTTCAGTGCAATAACCAAACTACTTCAAGTTCCACGGTTGGGATGTTATTTTCTGGTTATACTATTTTCAGACGTGATGACTATCCACTTCTTCTTTTTGGTATGATTACTGTGCAGATGACATTTTTCCTGATCTAATTATTTCTGGTCTTCTGTATTTTCATTTAAACTTGTCAAGTTAATTGTTGAAAACTTGTTATAATACATAGACTACATATGTTATACATATACAGTGGATGGTTTGATATTAACACGGAATCATTTTCCCTGACATTTTATTTTCTGGCCACATTATTTTGGAAACACCACCGCCATTTTTAATCTCTCTTGAAAAATCGTTGACTCGTATTTCTGATGACAGGTCCGAAATACAGGAAGCTGGATGGAAATTGGTAACAGCATCAGCCATTTCGGAATTATGAGTGCTCAAGTTGTATTTGTGCTCTTACTTTTTGCCCTCACAAATGTATACACAAAAGACATTCAAATTAGGTCAGATGGCTTATCCTCTAGGAAAGCAGTGTAAGTCATTTGAAGTTGGAAATTTTAAGCATCACAATTAGCACTGACATATGATGGATATGAGGCGAGCTTTCGCATTCTTACGGAAAAGATCTACGAGCTACTTAACATTTCAAAATGTTTCTTGGCTATTTATCACATTGATTGTTGTGTATATATGAGACCGAATGGATGGTGTAATTTTCAATTTCATTCAAATCAATTTTGTTCAATATTAATTTGTTTGTTGTAATGCTTTTCTATATGAGCACAGTTGCAGATCACGTCATATTATAAATTACTAACGATAATACGATATACTGATATGTTTTTTTTATAAAGTATGCGTTAATTTTAATAAATAATAATATTATTATTTAATATGAAAAATTATAATTAAATATTTTATAATATAACACGGTGAACTAAGATTTTACGTACAATTCAAGTCATTATGAATTCTTCTCAGGATTAGCATGCCTTTAAGCAAGGTAATGTGGAAAATGATGGTATTTTGTGATTTTTATTTTAATAAATAATAATAAGTTAAGTTACACATGATGATGTAGAAATAAAGTATGACGGATGCTACAGAAAATTATGTAGAAATAAATAAGGGAGTGATAACTAAAAAGTAAAAACAGAAGGAAGTCATCGTGACGAGTCTGCAATTTTCTGTCTTTTTTCTTGACTTTCTTTTGTTTATTTTACTTGTCAAAATCCATGGAAATGTGGCATTCAAAAACTGAAAAAGTCGTTGGGTGGAAAAATAAAGGTCTACAATTTAATAGTAAATATATGTAAATTTCTATCTATTCCTTAAGAAGAAATATTTTACATAATTATATATATATAAGCTGAACAGTAAAATAGTTAATACTAATCACTAAAATACTATTTAGTAAGCCATAATAATATATAATATAATGTATTAAATATATTTTAAATATAAATTTATATTAAAAATATATTATATTATGATTTATTAATATTTTTTTTAAATAATGGGAGAAAATAACACATTGCCATCTCCAATTTTTCTTTTTTTTAAAAGAACCGATTTGTGACTGAAGAATTGTATTTTTTTTCTATTTCATCACACGCTGACTGACATGAAAAGAAAAAAGCAGGAAAGATGATGTGGATCTCACAACTTAAAGTTATATTTGAAAAGTAGATAGAAAATAAGGTAAAGAAAATTAAAGGATTTATTTATTTTTTTTTTTTGAAATTTGAAAAATTAAATTTTTTAATAATTTATATAAATTCTAATAAATTTTTCATCCATTTTCTTCTCAATCCTCTTATTTCCTGTCTACTTTTCGCGTGTAGTGTAGAAGTAGTTGGTAAAGTAAATAATTATACAGTGAAAAAAAAGATAAATAAAATATTTTCAAACAAAAATATTTTTTATTTTAACTAAAAATATTTAAATCGAGTTGACCACTTAATCTGTCAATTCATTTCAAGTCTCATCTTGTGTGGGTAAATTTATTTGGACTCCACATGAAGTATCGGAGACTATAAAAAACTTCGAGTAGGGTTAGATCACTTTTAAATTTAGTTTTAAAAATAAATTTTTAGATTGGATGGGGTCATGATAATTTTTTTTATAAAAGTAAATTTTTAATGTATATAATATTGTTATGCTTAATAATAAAAATAAAATTGAAATTTCAAAATATCCTATACAATTTAATTAAAAAATATAAAAAATATATTATTACATGTATACTTTTAATACATAGCGTAATAAATAAATACATTTCAATGCGCATAATAATAAAATAATCAAAGTGAATAATTCTAACACATTGTAATATCAACAATTTTTTTATTTAAAAAAGCAATTTAAAAATTTTGTCAAAATTTTAAATTTTAAAATGTTAATGTTACAAAATAAAAATAGTTAAATAGATTTTATAAGTATAATATATTTAATTATATTAATCAAAATAAGATAAATTTGATATTTTATAAATAATTTTTAATTTTTATTGTTATAAGAATACATTCATAATAATTAAGTTTATTTTTATATTAAATATATATACATTAGTTATATAAAAAAAAAAAATTAATATTAAACAATAAATTGATTCAATTTTATTTAACAATTATCTAAATAACGATACTAACCAAGGTATATAAATCCAACTATTAAATTATAAATATAACTCAAATTCAATATTTAGAGATGAAGACATTTGGAGGAATCAGGGCCAATACTTTATCTTGTAAATGTATGGCAAAAGCCGAAAAGCATATTAAGAAGCCGTGAGCAGAGAAATTTCCATGGCGTCCAGTCAAAAGAAAAAATGAGGAAATTTCCTGAGCAAAAGAATATATTGACCCCATTGACTTACTATTCCATTTCTATTTTCTAGTTTATTATAATTAAACTAACGTGATTCTCCCTATTTCAAGAAATGCATTTCAAGCTCTGTTATCAAGCAGTTCTGTACCAAAGCAAAAGAAATGAGCCAATCCAGCTTGTATGTAAAAAAGTTTCAATCTTTTCTTGTTATAACCATTAATTACAGAAAAAGACGATAACCCTTAACTTCATTATTGCTCAAAGTTCACTTTTATTTTTTTTTTCTTCTTGTTTGCAGATTTACCAGTGGATTAGAGTTGGCAAATTTAGTTGTTAATTCTAATTTACTCCATCTTTCTTTGGCTACAATATCTGCTGCTCTTCAAGCTGAAGTGAACCCATTTCAAAATCAGCAGTCTTTCTCTCTAAGATATGGAGTTGATAAACAACCGAATTTTACCATTGTAGCTTTGGTAACCTCGCCTTCTTGTACAGTTCATCATCTTCAACAAGATGGGGGAGATTTGGTTTCATCAGAAACTCTTAAGCAGGAGAACTTTCCTCTCTTTGAATTCTTATGCTCCAAAGGCAATCCATCTTTCTCAATTCATAGAGCAGCAATCACCCTCTTTTACCAACATTTTGGATATCTCTCTCGACTCAAAGACCAGGTACTTCTATATTCATATTTGCATAAATCAGATACCCATCAAGTTTGTTTAACTGGGTCAAGCTTATTCTCTAAAAATATCAATAATTGATTTCTCATTCTTAGGTTTAAGAGGCTGGCTAATTACATATTCTTGGTGTATATATGGCCTAAAGTTTAGAAATTAAGCCTAAATTTAAATCTGTTTCATTTGTTACATAAATATTGCATGATCTTGGGCTCGATAACATAAATTAACAAAAAAGAAAAAAATATATATATTTATATGTTATTTCAGTTACAAGGTTAGTTAGTGACTTGATATCATTTTCTCGTGTTTGTGATTTGTTAGTTAATTGATTCAGCAAGTGGAAAATTATTAGTGAATACTCCATTGATTATTACTGGAAACTCTCTGGGTGGATCAGTAGCTTCTCTGTTTAACTTATGGCTGCTAGATAGTATCCATCAATCTTCCACCAAGCGTCCTCTGTGCATCACTTTTGGTTCACCTTTGATTGGGGATTTAGGCCTCCAAAGAGCCATTTTGGTGAGATCAACGTGGAATTCTTGCTTCTTGAATGTTGTTGCCAATCAAGACCCGGTTCCAAGCCTATTTATCCCACCCCTCATTCCTCAATCTTTGGCCTCAACTCCACGAACTGTTCTTTATAGGCCTTTTGGTGCATTTCTCTTGTGTTCTGAACTGGGATGTACTTGTGTTGATGACCCTGAAGTAGTTACTCATTTATTAGAAGCAATGGGCTTGGAAAGTAGAAGAAGTCAAATTTCGGATGAACATTTGCTGAATTATTATAGGGCAATAGTGGAAAATCTGAAAACCAGACTTATCTTAAGAAGTTCATTGCTTGGTGTATCGGTTCCAGGTTCACTTCAGGCAGGTATAATTCTACAACTAGAAGCAATTGGAGATAAAAGGATCCAGGTAACTAAATCTTTCCCTAATAAGCCATTTAGATGTTTTTTGCATAGAACTAAAGAAAAACTATAACACATAATTTTACTTACCAAGTTTACTGACCATACTGTAACTTATTCATTGCTTAGTCAGCAGAGTTAGTTATAACTGCTGATATTAGTTAGCTGAGTGGTTAGCTTAGTTTGTTAGAGAGTTTGTTACTTAGCATCCTTTGCTTAACTGGCGTGACCATCTGCTAACTTAGTGTAAAAACAGTGCATAGAGCAATGGTTTTTTTTTTTTTTTTTTTTTGACTATCTGCTAATGGCAAAATCTTTAGGGATGATCAAGACTTTCTGCTAATGCCAAAATCCATCTTTTGCCTCTTTCTGCTATATGCTTTTGGATTTTTTCCATGGAAAACTAACTTCCAATCCAAATTAATTTCTGATCTTCTTAGCAGCAGCAGCAACAACAGCCTAACATGGACATTGCTTATTTGATAAAAAAATTGGAAGATAGAGAAAAAATCTGTATGATAAATAAAAGGAAAGCCTTGAATCCAAGCAGGAAACTAAATGAAATAAAGATAAAAATGGCATACCTAGAGTGGTACAAGAAGACTTGCAAGGCTAAGAAAATAGGTTACTATGATAGTTACAAAAACCTCCTGTGGGCATATGATAGAGAAGTTACAAAGCACATGAAGGTTCTTACAAAATACTGGGAAGACATGGTGGAGGAAGCTGAGAAAAAGCCTCACAAAGAAGGATCATACATTCGACTAACATGGCTTTTTGCTGGAACAAATTATAGAAGAATGATTGAACCTCTCCACATAGCAGAGTACTATAGACAGAGTGGCAAAAGAAACTATGAAAGACTAGGAAGGTCTAGACATTACATTTTATTAGAGCAGTGGCAAAGAGAGCAGTGGCAAAGAGAGGAGGCAAAGAAACCTATAGGCCCTCCAACCAAGAAAAAGAAACAAAATGTGGCTGGTAATTTGACAGAAGATTCATGCTTTTGGGCAAAGGTGGAGGAAGCTCTCATTGCATGTGAATTGTTGAAGGATGCAACATCTAGTATCATGGACAAACAATTATCAAGTGATTACTTAGTTAACTTTGAGGCATATGTAATGGACCAAATTAATAATTATGCAGTATCTCCTGAGATTTTCTTGCCTGAAAGTAGTTTTATGAAATGGTGGAGAGGGTTTCAGGATATTGCCACTAATCCTTCCCTCATTGTCTTTATGAAGAATGGCAAATATGTTCAATATGAGAATGGGTGCTTTGAGCCCCCAAATTGGATTTAGATTGTATGCAATTGCTCCCAAATTGGGTGATATGAAATGTAAAATTGGCATTTAGTCAACTAAAGTTATAATAATGGCTATAATCTTTCTGCTTCCCTTTTTTCCTTTCTTCTTTGGCCAAACACTAATTGCAATTTATGTTTAAATGATGAATTATTTTAAATGATTAGCTATTCAAATGAATTCTCAAATGCTACAGTTTCATGTCCTTCAGATGTGCAGCTGCTAAACATTATTCAATTTCAAGTCTCTACAGAGATTAATAAATAGTTAAAAAAATATATATGGTGTGAAGTTGAACTGAGGCTCCTTTTTCCTTCTTGGAGAATAAGATATGAAAAAAAAAAAGAAACAAGAATCATTTATGATCTATATGAACTCATTGATTAAGAATTAAAAATTTATAATTCAACTCAACTAAGCTGTAGTCTTAAAATTAATTGGAATCGGCCATATAAATTTTCTGCTTCCATTGTGAACGATTTTGGATATTATCTAATGAGAAATTAAATAAGAAGAATATTTAATGAAAAAAAATGTTAGAAAACATCCACATCAAAGAAGTTGGAAATTTATGATTTTATATATATATATAATATGAGATCATTGATTCACAACAAAGAAACAGGCAATTGTGGACCATAGTTTAGGAAATTTTTGTAGCGGTGTTGTTGTGTGTGCTGTGAATAAGCTGGAACCAGAAATGAGCTGTTAAATTGGACAAAGACTAACCCCTTAGCGACAAGAAAGAACCATAGGATTTTTAAGGTAGGACCAACTTTGCACATGCACATGTCCACCTAATTATGATTAAATAATTTTTCTTCCATTTTCCTAAATCCTAAGCTCTTTTGTAATTATCACAACACTTAACATTATTTTGTATTTCACAATTTGAAACTCTGAAAAATGAGTTTTCTCCATTTTATCAATTCATTTCAAGAATACAATCTTTGCATATTAAAAAAAAAATAAAATCAGGAACTACTGGTTGTGCTCCATCAAGTGTGGGCTTATAAGATCTCGTACTAGGGAATGGTTAGGAGATTTTGTGGGTTTATGTGGGTCTTGCCTCGATTTGACAAATAGGGCACTAAAGAAGTTTTTGTGGAGGTTGATAGTTCTGTATGATTAGCTTAATGAGTAGGATGAGCAGGTTGTTAATGATAATTGATTTAGCAATAAAATGTCTTATTCCTGTGATAGAGAGTTCACAATGAAATTATGATAAGATTAGGGCTATAGATAGAGAAAATAAGGATCAGGAGTTTCAGGGCTCAATATCAAAGTCGAAATGAGTTTCAGGACTGACCCAACAAGGCTAGGGTAGCCTCAAACACTCAAATCAGTGAATTATAGAGAGATAATTTTTGAGATGAGCTTTGAAAAGAGTCAACTATTCTTTTTAATTCTTTTATTTACCTATTTACAAAGAAAATGGTAACTTCTTATATATGCGTGTTCTCTGAATATTGAAAGCTAATAATTTTTTTTAGGATTAATAATTATAATAAAATTTATAACATCCAAAAAAAAACTATTAACTCTTTAGTGATATGCACAAATTCAACATGTTTACATAATATATTTGCAAAGTCATTTACTTTTAAAAAAATAATAATAAAAAAACTGAAATAACACCTCCAAATATTTCTTCCCATGGCCTTATGGGCCTTGTTTGCTGAGGTACAGCTAGAAGAACAAAGAATTTTTCATGTCACCGACACTTATATACAAACAGTAATGACCACTATGTTTTGTTAATTTATTATTTTATTATTTGAGATGATATATATATATATATATATATATATATATATATATATATATATATATTATAATAAATAAAATAATATATTTGAGGTCTAATTAAAGTATCAAGAGTATTTATTTTTTAAAGCGGAGATATTGGATTCAAGTTATTTTTTTTGTAAAATTTTATTTTTACAGTGAGAGTAAAAAAATGATTATACTATATTGTGTAGCTCATATATCGATAGTCCCTTTTATGAATAAAAAAATAAAAATAACATAATATTACACCATATTTTAGATGTACGAATAGTATTCTCTGATATCACATGCCCCCCTTCCACATACAACATTAAAGAAATTGAAAATGAGATGAACTTGGCTTCCAATACGCCACATAACATGTTCCTTATTCTTAAAGCTAGAAGTGTAAATGAATGAGATTTTGATATAAATAATAAATTATTTAAAAATATCATACAAGCAATTATAGCGGAATTTGATGTATTATTTAACACTTAAAATTAAAAATTTCAACACATTTAATTATTTTAAATTATTTAATAATACTGTCTTTATGTATTATCTAGTCACTACTAAATATATAAATTATTGTAAACTAACATAGTAGGTGAATTTAATTATATTTCAACCTTTTTTATGTATATTTTAATAACCATGGAAAGAAAATTTTACTCAAATTATTCTATGGGCTTTTTAAATAAAAATAAATACATTATAAATTTTTATCGGTAATATGAGTAAAGGGAAATATTTAAATTTAATACAATAAATTAAATTAAAAATAAAATAATATATAAAAGCATGTTAATATATTAAAATATTTTATTTGAGTGAAGATAATTAAATATATAAAAATATATAAAAAATTTACAAAATAAAAAATTAACTTGAATTTCTTATATTGATTTTCAATCATATGATAAAGCATTAAAACTGAGAATTAAATTGAAAGCATACTTTGCTTGATGATCATTTTTTTGCTATAAATTGATTTTTATATTTTTAAAAAAGACTGATTATTTGAATATCAATAATAAATTTAAAATCAATAATTTTAATTTAAAACTTAACAAATTTAAAACAACAAAATATTTTTTATGACAAAATACCCATTAAATTTCATTAAAAAAAACTTATAATGGGATTGAAAACAATGCAAGTAATATATATATATAGAGAGAGAGAGAGAGAGACATGTGCTTATTAAAATATTAAATAAAATAAATAAAAAATCATTGCGAACCAAAAAAGCAAATTGGCCAAACATATATAGAGTAAGACAATATTTTTGTGAAACTATAAATCACCATTAACCATTATTTATTATGAATCATAGTCATTATTATTTTCATTAATAACTTAGAAAATTCTTATCTCATATTTTCTCATCATCTTATAAGTGTAAATAAATTATAATTATTCTCACTCTTAATAACAGGATGTTTCATACACCATAAAATTGAAATAAAATTTTATTCTTAAAATATAATTTCATTTTTTTTTAAATACAAATAATATCTAAATTTTTTCTATTTTTTACATTTATATAATTTCAATTTATACTGATACGATATATATTTTTAAATATAATTATTAGCGTAATAATTAAATTCTATTTAATTATTTAAAAAATAACTTAAAAATAAACATTTAAGATTTGAAATTATATTTCACTTATATTTCTGATTTTAATGTGTACCAAAAGTATCACTATCTAATATCTATAAAATTTTAGCAATTGTAATTAGAATACTCTTATTAAAGTTTGTTTTATATGTAACTCATATATATTTAATTTGAGTTTTTTTTTAAATTATAAAAAAAAAATATTTGCTTCATCCAAATTTTCTCTTTAAATTGTTATTAATTACAAAGAAAAAATAAAAATTTTTTATGATACAATCTAGTTAGGTAATTATAATTGAAGCAAGTAAACCTAACTTCAAATTTCTCTATGTATGTCCATTTAAAGTTCAATTGAATTTAAGAAAGTTAATGGAATTAATTATTCTTATCTTAGTCTCCCACTTAAATTTATTTTAATAACAACTTAATTTCCTTTTCACACATAATTTTCAAACACTCCTCCCACTTAAAAGTAAAGTGGTATCCATTCAAGTTTCATAATAACTTGCCAATTATTTAAAAAATAAAATATTATTAAAAAATTAAAATAATTAAATAAATTTCACCAATAAAATTAATATTAATAAAATAAAATAAAAAGTTGGCCATTAAGTTCCCGCGTCAGATAAGATTATAAGCCCGATATGATTTGTCATGTGGGCAACGAAATGTGCGCCAAAAACACCGTTGCGTCTTTCTAGCTGGTATTTTAATCTGAAGCTGACACGTAGTATTATGTTATTTTATTATTATTATTTTTTAACAAAACGCCGTTTCTTATATAACCGTAGGATTACGACACCTGGCCCGCTTCCCCAAGCTCCATAACATCCAATTGCATGCTATTCGTATGGGCATCATTGTCCTTTCACAAAAATGTAATCCTTGATTAATTCAAAAATAAAAATAATAAAAAAACAGAATTCCTAGATAAAAATGTGGGATCATAATTTTTTTTAAACTTGTGTTGTATTAAAATATTTTAACACATATGAATTATTATTGTTATTAAATTTAAATATTATCTTTTTGATAATTTTAATATTATTGTAGAGAAAATATACGAGTCAAGTTTATTGATATAAAGAATATATATGAGCTAATTGACAGTTACAAAAATAATAAAAATATATTTTTATAAATATTAATCTATATAAATTTTAATTAAAAGTTATAAAAATACAATTACTTGAAAATTTTGATAAGATAATTTTGCATGAATTTAAATTTTTATAATTTTTGCAAACACCAACTTGTTTTTTAGCATTTTTTAAAATAAATAAATGTATTATTTGAAATTATATAAAAATAAATTAATTATCATTCAAAATTCTATTATATTTTAAGAGAGATTTAACCAAGTGTGCTTTGCTCAGTTAACAATATAAATGAGTTCGGGTAAAGAGTTTCATGCTCGATTTTCATTGAATATATTTTTTAGGAGAGATAAAGAGTTATAAGTGTACAAAATCTCGAACTTAAATTTGTCCCACAGCCATATTACTAAATGGTTTCCATTAACAAAAAAAAAAAAAAAAAAAAAGACAGATTTAAGGAGGGTATATTCAATTAAAATTTTTAAAAATATTTATAAATTTTTTTTAAGTGAATGATTTTTGCAAAATTTAAAAATTTATGAATGACTTTCAAAAACTTTATTTTAAAAAACTTTTATAGACATTAGTAGACTTTCAATGATTATTATTGTAGGTCAAACCAATCAAATTTTTAAAAAATTTAACATTTTTCAAATTCATATATGACCTATGAACAAATCTAATATTAACTAATTCGTTATTTTTAAATTTTTTAACTGAATATTGTTGTTTTGATTAATACATGCATTATAATTTTTATTATCATCAAAACAATCCTAATTATGTTCTCTACCCATTATTTTTCATTTTACAATCAATTATTAAACTAGAAGACATATTATATAATATAAGCATCAATTGTTATGTGCCAATAAATATATGGATTGTATATAATAAAATAAAGACAAATCATTTTTTGCTTGATTGTATGTAGAGATTGGAATAGAGTAAATTCATGACCTATAATTTTATTATTCTAATGGATTTCACAAGTGAACTCATATTCTTAAACATTCAATTTGGGATGCAAGCTATATTGATTAGGGAAGATAGACTTATTCTTATATTTATGTATTACTTCTGATTGGAAAAATAAAAAATCTATGAAAATTTTAAGAGAAAGTGAAAGAGAATTTTTAAAATTTTTTATTTATATAACTACATAAAAAGTTATTAAAAGTTAATGACTTTTTTAATATCCGTTTACTTTTATAAATTTTAGAAAAGTTATAATTAAATACCTTATGATTTCTATATATTTTTTTAAAATTTTTAAAAGTCATTATCTAATATCATTTAACTTTTATAGAATAGTTAAAGTCATTATTAAATATCTCATAACTTTTTAAGTCGATAGAAGTGTTTAATTATTCTAGTTCCATATACCCCTGTAAATTTCATGTATATATGCTGTTAGATTAAATTTATGGAATGACAAAAGAGCCCTTTACTAGTAGGTCCATTAATCCAGCAAGCAATCCGTGATTGGTGGTGGGGAACACTTGAAGAGAGTGGCGCGTGCACTCTAATCTCTTTCTTTATTGTCCAAGGTGAAACCTTCTGTTCCCCATATCCTCCACTCTCTCAGTCTTTACCTCCACTTTCCCACATAACTTTAAGCTCCTTTCTCATCCCTCTTTCTCCATGGAGCAACCAACAATGGCAAGACGGCCGTCATTGTTCTTCATTATAATTTCCTTCTTATCTTTCTTGTTCCTCGCCGAATCTAGACTCTCTTACAACTACTATTCCAAATCTTGTCCAAGATTCACTGAAATCATTCAAGAAACCATTACAAACAAACAAATCGCCAGCCCCACCACCGCCGCCGGCACTCTCCGTCTCTTCTTCCATGATTGTATCCTCAACGGCTGCGACGCCACCATTCTTATCTCCTCCACTCCTTTCAACTCCGCCGAGCGTGATGCTGACATTAATCTCTCCCTCCCTGGTGACGGTTTCGATCTTGTCACTCGAGCCAAGACCGCACTTGAACTTTCTTGCCCCAACACTGTTTCTTGTGCCGACATCCTCGCCGTCGCCACTCGTGATCTTGTCACCATGGTTGGTGGTCCCTATTACAATGTTCTTCTGGGTCGCAAAGATTACCGCATTTCCAAATCGTCTTATGTAGATGGGAATCTGCCAAAACCCACCATGCCAATGTCTGATATTATCAAGATTTTTGCATCTAAAGGTTTCAGTATTCAAGAAATGGTGGCGTTGAGCGGTGCACACACTATTGGGTTCTCTCATTGTAAGGAATTTAAAAGTTTTGTGTATAATGATACCCATTATAATCCAAGATTTGCTCAGGGGTTACAACAGGCTTGTGCAGATTATCCCAAAAATCCAACTTTATCAGTTTTTAATGATATAATGACTCCTAACAAGTTCGATAACATGTACTTCCAGAATTTGCCCAAAGGGTTAGGCTTATTAAAGTCGGATCATGGGTTGTTTAATGACCCAAGAACCAGACCTTTTGTGGAGATGTACGCCAAAGATCAGAACAAATTCTTTCAAGATTTTGGAAAAGCAATGGAGAAGCTTAGTGTCTATGGCATCAAGACTGGAAGGAGAGGTGAGATTAGGCACAGGTGTGATGCTATCAACTGAAATATTTGATACTTCTTAATAAATCTATTCTTTTTATGTTGTGATTTAGTGAAGATAAAAGGATAATATGGGTGATGGTAATGGGAGATTTTGAGGGTTTTGTATTTTTTTTTTCAATTCTTTTAGTTAATTGTGAGGATCTAAATGTATACAATCTTTGTCTGCACCAATCATGATATGAAGCTTATTTTATACATATTTGCTTACTTGTGTCTTCTTGGTTTCCAATTCGTATGTAATTTATGCATTTGAGTGTGAAAGTAATTGCTATTAGTATTTACAGGACCAGCAATTAGTTGTTGGTCTGGCTGAGACCTACTGCAAAATCAGCAACAAATTGCATTTCCATCTCTTGCTTTTCCTTGGTTTATTTACATATTCCACATCAACGAGCTTGGCCTAATGGTATTAGAGTTAAATCTACTGCAAAATCAGCAAGAAATTGCATTTCCATCTCTTGCTTTTCCTTGGTTTATTTACATATTTCACATCAACGAGCTTGGCCTAATGGTATTAAAGAACGAGCTTAGCCTAATGGTATTAGAGTTAAATCTACTGCAAAATCAGTAAGAAATTGCATTTCCATTCCTTGCTTTTTCTTTGGGTTAATTACAGATTTCATATCAAGGAACTTGGCATAATGGTGTGTTAAGAGTCAAGTCTTCAGTTGAATTTTACCTGTTCCTTGCTTCTGTAGCATTTCTTTACCGTCTGCTTGTTCTTTTTTTACTTTATTAGCATGTTCCGCTATTGCTCTGTCTACTTTTTTTTCTCATGCGTGCCAACTGCCAAGCTCACTTTTAGAGATTAGAACAGTTGTATGACAAAACAAAAATAGTTTTGCTTGTTTTGAGATGTAGATTTTGATTAAAGGATGAGCATAGTGATTTTGTATTGGAGTTGTAGACCTTTACTAAACCATCATTCAAATCTAATGTTGCTATCAGCCCTTAACGGTCCAAATCTAATGTTGCCATCATCACTCTATTAATAGTTATTTTATGAAAAAAATTTGGCTAAATTTCTATTGAAATTAAGTAATAATGCCTTCAGAAAAATAAAATTAATATTAAAATAAAAAAATTACAAAATAACATACCAATTTTATATTATCCTTATATTTAAAAAAAAGATTATTTATGAAAGATATGATGTGAAATTTAAATATTCATTTATGTAGATACAGAGCTTCAAATTTGAGCCGAAAAGAAATCATAGTAGTTGTTGCTTTTTCTAGCAATGACCCAACAAATGCAAGGATGTCAACATGCCCATATCAGTCAAAAGCTGTTTATTAATACATTGGAAACTAACACAATCATTGTGTTGTCCATACTTTTACCACCTAACCATTGCTTAATAGTACCATTTTTATTTTAAAAAAAAATTTATAAAAAGTAAATATAAAAATTTTTGTGGTACATTAAAATTTTTTTGAAAACAAAAAATTATCCAGATTTAAATTTTTAATCTTTTATATTATAAGTATTCGATCACTAAATTATTAGATTATTACAATAATTATAAAAGGTTGAATGCTTATATTTTATTCAAATTTTGACAAATCTGATCAATTATAGATCTTTGAATATTTATTGGGCTGGATTTCTTATGTGAGTTTTGAAACAAGTTATACAATCTCACAGCTTGCAAAAGAGATCCTGCAACTTTGACAATCAAGTTAGTAATGAGATTTGTGAAGTTTTAAGGAAGACAGTTTCTTCTTTGTTGCCAGTATATTTAGTGAGAGAAGGATGAGAGTACAAAGGATTTGCCACCTCAAATGGAATGGATGTATCACCTTTTATACTATCCTTGTGGGGTAGCTAGTGGAGAAAGGGATGCATGGATATTTAAGATGATGATGTATACTTGATGCAAGTTGTGAGGCGATCTTTCGTCGTATGGACAAATTATTGTTGGATATATGTACTGGTATGGCTCTAGTATAAAGTGTCGATGAGGATTCTGATAAGTATTACTTTCATAAGGTGGCTTGTATTAAATGTTTAAATGATCGATGCTATAGTGTCTTTATATAGGAATAGCAATAGGACGGGTCAGGGGCAGATTTTGCCATACCCTTTACCACCCTGCTGCTTTAATATATTTTTTTTTTAATTTATCTTGTACCCGGTTATGGTAAGAGTTTTCTTACCCATACTTGCTTTGTCATAATATTGCATTACCCGAGTTTTCTCCAGCTTGCCTCGAACTTTTAGTAAAAAAAAGGGCCACAAATACATACAAATATATACGCACACACATACATCTATATCTATATAGATGTATATATGCAGATGTATATATGTATATATTATCTGATCAATGTTTGACTTTTTTGCCCTAATCAGATCGGATCTCCGCGAGTACAAATTGAATTGCCATTTCTATCTTCACATGAATCTCTATCTCCTTGGCAAAGTAGCTCATAGATGAGGCAACACCTTGTTTAAGGTCTTTTAATGAGGCTTGATCTTGGGTTTGCTCTACTTTGATCATTAGGCCTAAGGAAGGTCTTTCTCTGGTTCCAGCCTTCGTCAACTTTGGACACCATATAAATATGGATTATTTTATACCTTATCAAAATTTTTGATAGGGTATTGATCCAAGAGCAAATTCATTTTCTTGTGAGTCCAATTCCAACAATAAATATTTACATATTCAATACAAAATGGGCACCTTGTTTTTGCTAATGCTTACATATGATTTAATGCAATGGTATATAAATTTTTGTTCCTTAATAATATACTGCTATATAGCTGACAATTTTATTTTTATTTTTTCATTCAATTTATTTTGAGTTGAGATGATTTAATTAAAATTATGAAAAATTCAAAATTTATTTAGTTGGAGAAAAAATTCAACACTTTTATTTTTGGAATGTTTTGTAGAAAATTAACTAATTAGTATTTTTTTTAAATAAATTTACTTTGATTATAATTCAAATTCAACTCACAATAACATTAGAGAGACAATAATATTATTAAAATATAGCTGAATAGTAACTAATTAATTATTTTTACATTCAGATAAAAGTAACTTTATCAGATGAGACATAATTACAAAAAATATATAATAAACCTAATTAGTAGTATTTGAGGTGTATGTTTTACTAAAAATTAAAGAAAAATTAATACTAAATTTAATTATTAATTAAAAAATATATATTTTTTAAGAATGTAAAAGAAATTTATTTTCAAAGAGTCCTAATCAATTAACGAATAATTAAACTAACCATAAAATAATTTTTATGTAAAATTTCGAAAATGTAATAATTTTTAGCCATAAAATAACCAAAAATTGTAAAAATTTCATTTAGAGCCGGGCCGATGCAACCATCTTTTTCTGAACAATAGCGATCGGATCCGACCCGACCCTAATGTATGGCTTAAACCCTGAAGAGAGGAGTTAGGGTTTTTGCTGCTCTCTGGTCTGCCTAGAGCAAGAACTGCTCATTTTCGTAATCAAATTTATCCCGAAGAAGAAGAGCCTTTATCGATTTCAACATGGACGTGGAGTATGCAGGTTTTGCTTATTCAATTACATTTTTTATTTTCTTCTTCTTTTTTCTCCCTTTTCTTTGGGTGTTTTCCAGTAAAGTTTTTATTTTTTATTTTTTTAATCCCCATTTGCTGTTAATCCCAGTTAAAGAGTTACCCAATGACACAAGTGAAGAAGAGGAGGAAGAAGAAGCAGTACAAGTAAGCGGAACCATCTCGAAATCTCGGAAAAAATTAGCTAAGGAGCATAAAGATCAGTTGCAGAAACTTAAAGAAAAGGTTTTTCTTTCTTTCTTTCTTCTTCTTCCTCTTCTTAATTTTGTTTTGTCAAAAAGGGATTAGAGGTTTGAATGCTTGCTGTTGATTTTTGAGCTTATGCCCATGACTGGTCAGGAGGTGTATTGAAAATGTAAGACCTTAGCTTGCTGGCTGGCACTGGAAATGTGTA
The DNA here is from genome assembly GCA_947687605.1 of Reutealis trisperma. Lineage (NCBI taxonomy): Eukaryota > Viridiplantae > Streptophyta > Magnoliopsida > Malpighiales > Euphorbiaceae > Reutealis > Reutealis trisperma. The sequence continues at coordinate 2,815,029 of CANTUT010000032.1, forward strand.
CAAGCATTTATTTATTGTGTGTACATATAGATTGTTGAATCCTAAAAGTTGCTTCAATTATCAAGAGGTCATTAATACTTGTTATCATCAAGTTTGAAGTTGCTTCAGAACTGATACATTGGTTGCTACTGTTCTGATTGTTATGAAGTTGTTCATATGGTTTTCTGAAAACTTTTATACAGGACCCTGAATTCTACCAGTTTTTGCAAGAGAATGATGAGGAGCTTTTGCAATTTAATGATGAGGATATTGAGGTGAGTGCAAAATATGTTCAATCTTCTGATTCTTCCAGAGAAGGGACCTAAATTACACCAACAAATCACACTTTTGCAATTTGTGCAGGAAGATGCTGATACGGACGTGGAGGGTGCAGAAATGCAAGTGGATGAGGAAACTTGCATTTCAGAGAAGGAAGGAGAACCATCTAAAAATGTTATTACTACTGCAATGGTTGATTCTTGGTGTAAATCAGTTCAAGAAAATGGAAAAATAGGTGCTGTCCGTTCTCTTATGAAAGCTTTCAGAATTGCATGCCACTATGGTGATGACGGTGGAGATGACTCTTCAGTGAAGTTTACTATCATGTCCAGCAGTGTCTTTAATAAGATAATGTCATTTGTACTCAGTGAAATGGATGGGATTCTTCGCAAAATGTTGGGGCTACCTGCTTCTGATGGTAAGAAGGAAACTATAAATGTTTTGATGAGTACAAGAAAATGGAAGAACTACAGCCACCTGGTGAAATCATATCTTGGAAATGCCCTACATGTCTTGAACCAAATGACTGACGTGGATATGATATCTTTTACGTTAAGACGACTCAAATATTCATCTGTACTTTTGGCTGCTTTTCCAAATCTGTTACGGAAGTACATGAAGGTGCACACGGTTCTAGGCAATTTTTTTTAAGCTTAGAGATTATTTGAAGTTTTTGTCATTGCTTGTTACTTTTAATTTATGATCTGATGCCATTCTTGTTGGAGCTCATGGTCCTTGGTTCTACTAGTGAAGACAAAGGTGCCGGAGGGGGACAATTATCACCCTAAATATTGGAAAAGTTTGTCATTATGTACATGCATTTAATATGCTGGAAGTGAACTCCCACTTCCTTCCCTTGAAACTTGATGTATTTATCCCTTAAAAGATGGTCCATCCGACAAAACTCCATTTAGGATTTTGTTTCAAACTTGTTAGTCGAAAAGATTTTCATAGTTAAATACTTTAATTTACTTTTTAAAAATGAATAGGTTCAAAATGTTCATTCAGTGATTGATTGTATTTGAGTTGCTAATTTTAGTTGAGATTTACAAAGTTTGGCGAGAAATCTAATGTGAAAGGTCAAGTGATAGCCAAGTTAGTTTCTAACAATCTACATGCATAAACTAGAACTTGACTCTGTTTCCTAAAGGTGTACACTTATGTGAACTACTGCTTGGTCCTGCAGTTAAGGTGCCAAATCCAACACTTGAAACCAGCTTAATGAGTTGATTTTGACTATCTAATATATACTTATTTCATCATATTATGCGTGGGTGTGCTTATGTGTTTACAAGATTGTGGGTTTAGTCCCATACTTGCTCTGTGCTTTTGGATTTTGATATTTAAGGGCAGTACTTCTGTTCATGCCATTGAGATTTTGGTTCAGCTATTGCCCACTGCTATGATGCCAAAGGTATCACTTGGTAAGCAAGAAATGATTTGCTTTTTGTTATTTATTTCAGGTCATCCTTCACTTTTGGGGTACAGGAGGAGGTGCCCTCCCTGTTGTTTGTTTTCTTTTTATGAGAGATTTGTGCATTCGACTTGGTTCTGATTGTTTAGATGAATGCTTCAAAGGGATATACAAAGCCTATGTTTTGAACTGTCAGTCCATAAATGCCTCCAAGTTACAGCACATCCAGTTTCTTGGGAATTGTGTCATTGAACTTCTTGGTGTGGATCTTCCAACTGCATATCAACACGCCTTTGTTTTCATCAGGCAATTGGCAATGATTTTGCGGGATGCAATTACTATGAAAACTAAGGTATTATTTATTTATTTTTTTTAACAACAGAGTTGTATATTTCTCCCTAACTGTGCCATTTACACATATGGATTTGAATTAAAAAGATCTAATTAATGTGACTGGCAGTAGACTAGGTGTTTATTATCTGTAACTTTTCAAACTGAAGATTTTCACTGATAAATATTTTATATTCGAAATTGGTTTGAATTGTTACTCTATTTTTTCTACCGGCACCATCAAATTGGCAGATTTAAGCAATTTCCTTGGCTCAAAACTTGCAATGTTATCTTTTAATCTTTAGCAATTGATATATTATGTATCACTTTCCTTTTGTCTGCTCCATACATTTCTTTGTTACTTTAGGAATCATTTGCAAAATTTATGAGTGGAAGTTCATAAATTGCCTTGAGGCTCCAAATATGCAATGTTCTCTTCTATTTCTGAGTTTGAACAATTGCTAGGCTCTTTGTCACTTTAGTTCAAAATTTCAATTTTCATTGTCTGCTCAATACTTTTCTCTGTTTCTGTAGGAATCATTTCGCAAAATTTATGAATGGAAGTTCATAAGTTGCCTTGAGCTTTGGACCGGAGCTGTCTGTGCTTATAGTTCAGAAGCTGATTTTAGGCCTCTTGCTTATCCATTGACCCAAATAATTTCTGGAGTTGCCCGCCTAGTTCCAACTGCTCGTTATTTTCCCCTGAGATTGAGGTGTGTTAGAATGCTGAATCGGATTGCTGCTTCTACTGGTACTTTTATACCTGTTTCTATACTTCTTTTGGACATGCTTGAGATGAAAGAGTTAAATAGGCCCCCTGCTGGAGGTGTTGGGAAAGCTGTTGATTTGCATACTATACTAAAGGTATTTTTAATTCTTATTATTTTCTTTAGTCCAAATGGCTCAGCAAATCCAAAATTTAGTGCTTGTGTGAATTTTAGCCCCATTTTCAATTTTATCAATTGTAGTATAAATTTTGTGTACTGATGACTGAGATGATTTGGGTTTATTGGCCACAATCGTAAAAGTGTAGGGTTGCCATAGGTTCTAATAAAAGTTGAGAAGTGCAATAATTATTTTTTTCCCAGAAAGTTAAATGGCTAACTTATGCATTAGGCCAAATTAAAAAGAATATTGAATATTAAAAATAATAAAAAAAAAAGTAACCAAGACAGTATAATAACATGCAAATGCGAATCCTTATTAAATGAGATCTAATCTAACTAGAGTTGACAGCAATTGATACTATCATCCTATAGCTTAGGCCATAATTGGCAAAATTAAAAGTTTTAAGCTAAATTCTACACGAGGGCTAAAATTTTCAACTTGTCTTTTTTTGTGGGTCATTTTACTTCTCTTTAATTTCATTGTTTATGTGAATTTGGAGAAATTTTAACTCAGGTGAGCAAGCCTACCCTGAAGACAAGAGCATTTCAGGAGGAATGTGTATTTTCTGTGATTGAAGAGCTTGCTGAACATTTAGCTCAATGGAGCTATTCTGCTGCTTTCTTTGAACTGTCTTTTGTTCCAGCTGTGCGGTTACGTAATTTTTGCAAAACTACCAAAGTTGAAAGGTTCAGAAAAGAAACAAGACAGCTAATTTCTCAGGTAAATACCACTGAAGTGAGACATTTCCCAAAAGTATTTCATAGCATGGAGGTGGCAGGCATTATATTGCTTCGTTCCTTTTAGGTGACTGAATTGCATATAAATATTTGCATATTTTGTCAAGCACAGTACTAATGCTTTTCTTGTTCCATGTCTCAGGTTGAGGCTAATTCTAAGTTCACAAATGAAAAACGCATGTCCATAAGTTTTCTACCAAATGATCCAGCAGCTATATCTTTTCTTGAGGTCTGCAAATCCTTGCTTCCTTTGCGCATGTTCTGGGTTATTTTATGTTTTTATTGTGTGTATTTCTTTCTTTGCTGGTTAACAACTTACTGATGTCGACTGTGAGGTTTCTGGACGATGATAAATTGATGTTTACTGCATAGGAGCTCATCATGATATAGAGCGCAGTTGATCAAAGATTTAATGATCAGAAAAATGATATTGATATGCTCCTTTTGGTTATCCTTGGATAATTCAAAATTCTGATTAACGTGTCCTTTATTTTGTTTCAGAATGAGAAAAAGTCGGGGGCCAGCCCTTTGTCCCAGTATGTTGCTACTCTACACCAGAGAGCACAACAGAGGAAAGATTCATTGGAGGAATCCAGGTTTATTATCTGTTATTTGTGTGTAATAATTTGTGATAATAATCTTCCTATCTTTCAGAAGGCCAATATGTAACATGCATGTAATTTCAGTGTTCTTGTGGGTGAACAATCCTCTATCTTTGGGAAGAAGGTGTCAGAAATTAATGAAGATGATGATACTGATAATGAGAAAGGTGCAACCGTCTTTAGTTCCTCCTGGTTACCAGGAGGTGAATCCAGGTAATGTTCCTTCTCTTTTCATCTCCACACATGTATGTGCATATACATCCATCATCATTTTTACTCTCTCTGCCACATTTCCACACACCTATCGTTTTACATGCATACAGAATTTTATTAGTTCAGGTTTTACTTCCAATTAGGAAAGCCAACATATTACTATATTAGGAAATAGCCTCTTTGCAAAAAGCGTAGGGAATACTGGGTTTATAAAACAATCCCGGCCCTCACAACACATGGAGTCTTGTGCTCCAGAACCTTCTTTATAGGCTAATATGCGCATCAACAATACCCAATTTGATGCTTGTTAGTTCATCCCTGTACCTTAGCTAGTTACATTACATCTTTGGTTTATAGGGGGAAGCATTCAAAGGAGAAGGAGAAAAAGAAAACAAAGAAGAGAAAGGCAGATCAGCAAGAAGTGCTAGACGAAGATGTTGTGGAGGACCTGGTACTTAGTTCTGATGAAGATGACTCCCTTCCTTCGTCTGACGATGAGGATGGGCAATTGGTGCCTCCTAAACAGCAGGACAAGAAGCAGAAGCCTGCTGGAAAATCATCGAAGAAGAAATCTCGTCCCAAGAAGAAGTTAAAGAGGAAATCTTCTGCTAATCACTCTACTTCAGATGGTAAAGTTGATAAAGCAAAACCTGTGCCTCCTGAACAGCACAGCAAGAAGTCCGAACCTTCTAAAATTTTGTCGAAGAAGAATGTAAGATCTCATAGAAGAGGGAAAAAGAAACAAACTATAAGTAAACATGCTTGAAAATGAGAGAATTTTTTGGTGTAAAATTGGATTGGATTATTTATATTAGCAATATGATTTTCTTTTGCAATATAAATATTGACAAATGAATATGAACTTTTTGGCAAATTTACAACCACCCCAAATTCTTTGGAAAAAATAAAAAATTAAACATTATTAAATTTTGATACCTTCCAATAGAGGTTGTAAATCTAACTCATTGCTGCATTTCACATACGAAGAATGCCAATTTTATGTTAATTATCTTGAATTTTTTTTTAATCTTCAAATTAATAAAAATGATAAAAACTGCCTCCATTTTATGTTTTAACCTGCATCAAAATTATATTTTGGATAATATAAAATGGGATCCTAATTACTAAGAATTTATTTAGGTTAAAATTGACTTTTTGCAAAAAAAAAAAAAAAAAGAGTATCCTAAAAAACTTATTTTTCTAAAAAAAGTATATGTTATTTAAATATTATTTGTAAAACTAATTTAAAATAATTAGTTGTTTTAGTAATGCAATTACAGTTTGTTTGGTATATTAAATTTACTTGACTAAATCTAATGAAATATAATATAATATAATAAATATTTTTTATTATATTATATTAAATGTCATTACAGCCTACTAAATTTAACTTTTATGTTTTTAGTAATACATATTAACTGAGATCACTAATATCATTATTTATAACAGTTTATTTTCTAAAATAACTTCACTTAGCTTTAGTTTACATTCACAAAAATAAGATTATTTAATATTATAAATTAAAAATTTTATACTAAACAAGATTTAAGAGAAGTAATTGTATAGTTCAAACTAAATTTAGAATTTAAACTAATTTTAAGTATTATAAATATGTAAACTAAATCATCTATTAGTAGCTTTTTGGATTAAAAGTTAGGACTTCTTATGGGCCAATCAATACTATGTTTTGCAATGTGATTTTTGTTGTTTGTAAAGTTAATTAAAGAATTGCTTTAACATTTTGACTAAAAGTTGTTATTAACAATAATAATATTAAACTAGTGCTTGGATACGTTACTAGTAAAATATATCAAATTCATGCAAAAATAATTTTTAATTAACATTTTCAATATAATTTTTTCAATAATAATATAAAATATATGTAAATCTTATTCATATAAAACTTGCTTTATTTATATCAGGAAAATCACAGGCTTTTATGAAGCAATGTGCAATGGCATTTTTTCCATGATAGAAGAAGCCAGAAGCCAAGAGAAAAGAAAAGCGGAGAAGTGCCTAAAAAGAAAGTAACGGGCTTAATTAAGATGATTGCAGAAATAGTTTTTTCTTTTTTAAAAAATAAATGATTGGAGAAATAGTTAAAATAAAAATTGAATGGTCCTAATTATTTTTGAAAAAAATAATTTTTTTTTTCAAGTGACGAGATTTAGTATTAATAAGATTTGAAGACGAGGGTATAACATGAATAATATGATTTAATTAAGTTATTAGCTGAGTGAGTATTCAATCAGTTTAGATCAAATCGAATTTTAGAATAAGCAAATAAATTGAATTCAAAATTTGAAAAATTAAACTAAATTAATTTGTATATTTAATTGAATTGAATTGATATTTTTGTAAGACTAATCAAACTGAATTAAATAGATACATTTTAATTTGATAATTCGGCTAATTTGATTTTTTAGTTATATATATATATATAATTTGGTCAGTTTAATTATCTTAGATTTTTTGACATAAATCAGACCAAAATGAATAGATCAAAATAAAATTAAAATTTATAAAAATTTTAAATTAAATCAAATCAAATCATGTAATTAAGCAAACTAAATAAATCAAATTAAATTTAGTCCTATTGGTTATGATGTTATATGAAAAAAAAAAAAAAAAAAAAGGTAAAAATCCTGGTTTGCGCACAAAAATTCAAAAACACATAGCTTTTTGTGTAAAGACAATAATTTCATTGAAAGAACAACACAAACTAAAGTGAAAATCTTATTCAACAATTTTCTTTGTTTTCTTTTTCTCTTCTGAACCCTTTAAAGCATTATTTACACCTTTTTTATTGCCCATCACTTTTGATAGGAATAGGAATAATTAAAAAAAAAACAAAAACAAAAAAAACAAAAGTCTAAGTGCCAAACATAATAAAATAAAAAAATACCGCCACATGAACAACCCCGCAAAAAGAAAGAAAATAGCAATTCCCACTCATAACTCGGACGAGTTTACACCTGACCCATCTTCCTACCACCGACTCGACACTGAGTTCTTGTCATTGATCCTGAGTCAAGCAATAATTCTTCCCAATCCACCTCTTCCTCCTCATCTTCCTCCACCTTCCCTTTCATCTTCTCCAACATTCTCCTAGCCTTTTCTCTCGTCTGCTCCCTCGCTGACTTTTCCAATTCCAAGAAAACCTCTCCTGCTCCTGCCGCCTTCGCCAACCCTTTAAACCTCAAACCGCCGTGACTCAATGCATGTAACACGGACACACAACTCTCCCGCGTTGACTCAGATTCCAACTCACTCCCCTTCAACAAACCCACTAAACAATCCACCCCACCCGTATCCAACATTGCAGCCCGCCCGTCAGCACACGAAGCCAAGTTACATAAAATGAGCAAAACCCGATTCCTCATATGACCCGACTTTACCATACCCAAAAGAATTGGCACTGCTCCGAGTTTAACTAGCTTACTTCTATTGCTTTGAACGAGTGAGAGGTGATATAAGGCTAAGGCCGAGTCATGCCGAGTCCACTCACTCTTAGATCGGAGCAAGTGCAAGAGTGGAGGTAAAGCACCCAAAACACCTATTGCGGTCTTGTTATGATCATCAAGAGCTAAACTGAACACCGCACCACTAGCATGCTCCTGTGCCTCAGGGAATCCTCCCTTTAACACATCAATCAATAGAGGAACAATCCCAGACCGTACGATCTTAACTTTGTTCACTTTCTCTAAAGATAAATTAACCAAACATGCGACCGAGTTCACTTGAATATTAATGTACCTTGAATTGATCAAAGATCGGAGGGCTGAGAGTAATTTTGGAGTACAGAGCTCGATTCTTGTATTTTCTTTAGTTCTTGTGATCTTTCTCAGTGAAATTAATGCTTCTTCAATCTCAAAAACTTGTGGGCTTTTCAATTTTGCAATGATTTCTTCTTCTTCGTTGTTGGGATTTGAATTTAATGTTTCAATTTCTGAGGAAGAAGAAGCAGAGGAGTAGCAACTCGGTCGAGTGGTGAATTGTAGTGGCGGGGTTGACACGTTGGTCTCCACCGATTCCTCTGAGCTCGACGACAAATGGGTTGGGCGGCGATGGCTCACTTCAGTCACTGCGTGATTGAAATTCACTGAAGGGATCTCATTAACTCTACGAATCAGATCTTTGTGCTCCATTTTTGTGAGGACGAGCTTCTCTGCAGAGAAGAAATCAAGGGGTTTTGGTGGGTTTATCAAATGGATATTGCACCAATTGATAATGGCGGATTTGAGAGCTAAATTGGGAATAACAGTAGAGAAATCAGGTACAGTACCATCCATTAAAGTAGGAGTAAAAGACAGAGTATTACAAGCTTGAACACAAACACGATCAAAAGTATGGCCAGAGGAGACAATAACAGGGTCATTCATGAGAAACCCAGAAATTGGACAAAGAAACTCTTTCGGTGGCACCGAGGTTTCTTGTTTGGGGTTGTTGCGTCGTTTTGATAAAGAAGACCTACGAAAGGAGACAACTTTCCATTTCTGCTTCTCTGTTTCTTTGTGTGAATCAGAATTATCAACGACAAGTCGTTTCTGTATAGGCTGCTTGTGTATAATTAACCTCAAAAGAGCTTCTTGAAACTCCATAGCTACAAGTGTTTGATTTTGTCTTACAGACGTTGATATTGAGAATGAGATTGAGAATCCATAGCTGGCTGTGACATAAGTTAGAAGTTGTTATAACGAGGGAAAAACGGGAAGTTGGTTTTGGTACATGTAGAAAGAAATAGATTGAATAAAAACGATGTCGTTTTTGAAGTAGTGAACAGTACAAGAAGACCAAGTCTATAAAATTAGTTATTTAGGGTTTAGAATGATGAAATTTTTGTGATAATGTGATGAGTGATGAGATATGATTCCTTTGCTTTCGGAGAAGAATAAGCCCAAAAGGAGAAGAGGTGAATGGTGGTGATAGTGGTGGTGATGCTCAAGCTCAAGCAAGTGAAGCCTTTTGGCTTTGGGTGGAATTTTTGACTTTTGGTGACTTCAATGCTAATGTTGCTTTCTTTCATTGGCTACTTTGCATATTAGAGAATCTACTGTGGCCTTGTGGGAAGCCAACTCAAACTCACTTATTACTAGATTTACTAAAATCATACTAGATTAGCCGATTGGATCAATTAAATTGGATATTGACTATTGATCTAATTTAGAATTTTAAAAATTAAATATGACAAAATGATATCTTTTTGATATAAAAAAATTAAAAATCACTCTGATTATTGAACTGTTGAATCAAATTGATTAGACCAATTAAATCATGAATCAATGAAGATACCGATTCAATATACAGTTGAGTTTTGAAACATTTTTAATACCTCACACCCTTTATAATATCATTGTTTAATAATATTTAATAATTTTGTATGACGCAATTCATCCTAATCAAATGCAATAATATACTGTGGGTGACGCGGTCACGCGGGTTTGGATCAACTATTAGGAAATTGTGTTTAGCGTTTACATTCTTAATTACTGGTGTTTTGATAAAAATTGTGGTTGGCGAGCATTTCAAAATTTGGCAATTCGTATATTAAAATTATACTTCATCCGTTTTTTAGAGGAATTTTTTTCTTCAATTTATATTATTTTAGAATTTTAAAAATATATTTATTATTTTTTTAATTGTATTTTCTATTTACTTTTATTTATATACATCAAAATCAAAATAAAAAAATATATATTTTCATCATTTTAATTTAAAATTATGACAATATAATAATTTTTTTAATATATATATCGAAATTTTAAATGATTAATATTTTAAAATAAAAATAATAATTAAAATATTGAAAATTAAAATTTTTAACTGTATTTAACCCTTCAACCGCTGACTAATTGCCTATTTTTAATAATCAATTGTTGACTGCTAAGCATTATAAATAGCAATTGTTGAACCAAATAGATCTATTATGTAACTCAATAACGTAAAATTTTTAATTTTTATTTAATTAAATTATATTACATTTAATTATGCTATGAAATAATATCTCAATGATTAAAGGCAAGGTAAATAAGAAGATTTTATTATTGTTGTGTGTGTGTGTGATATATTGCAATCCAATGGACTTTAATAAATTTAAAAACAAATGTATAAAACCTGAAGTCTATTTTCAATGGTCCTTTTCATAAGATAATAAATCATAGCCTATATTTATGAATTTTGTATTATTATAGTAATGAATTGGCTTGCCTTCTTCTTTTTCTTCTTAAATTTCACTTTTTATCAGTGATCGAATTAGAGATTTCATAATCTTCGAATCCTTTTCATACTTGAGATTACTTCAATACCACTGAAACTTGTCTCACCAATTAATCAACACCAAGGCTGAATAATAAACCATAATATTCAACCAAAGCTAAAATCAGTATGGATACCTTTGGTGATTTTAATAACTATGTTTAATGTTTTATTAGTCTGTCAATACAACCAGAAGAACGATATGCATGCAATTATTGATGTTCTTTAAAGTTGATTGCCATTATCAGCTTTTTGTACTTAGAAAAATTTACACTTTGCTTGGACTCTGCCAAATTTCATTCCTGCAATTTTCCTGATGTGGCACTTCCTTCACCGTTGATCTCATAAAAGATCACCCTGACAACCCCTTGTGCTTGCTACATACAACATACTTTCAATTTCAAAAAACAAAAGTTAAATAAATAAAGACATGGGTCACTTTCACTTTTTATCAAAATAAAGTTTTTTTTTTTTTTTTTATTTGAAAAAAAAAAAGAAAAGAAAAGAAATAAGCAAATGGCTCTTGACTTTTTTTTTTTTTTTTTGCATGCAGAGGACCAACTATTCATCACTGGCAAGCTACATTATAATTATGATATTATTGCATACTTAATTGCTAAGCATTTGAATTACATTAATCTTTTTATATTGAGATATGATTAGTTTTCTTTAATGTATCGAATTAAATTCATTTTTTAATTTAATAAAAATAAATTATATATTTAATATACACTTACCATTAAATTATAATTTGATATATATCTTTATATATATATATATATATATATATATTAATTTAATAGTAAGATGATTTTATGGGCATGTTTTCACTTATCATATCTATCTTATTAAGCTTATTTTTTTGATAGTTAAAAGATTTTAGTATCATCATTGATAAGATAATATTATAAATAAATTTTCGTATTTCATATTAAATTTATTATTTTTAGATAATTTTAATTTTAGATTTTAGAGTTTTAAAAATGATTTAAGTATTATTAAAAAAAAAAATTGTTTAGTATATTAATTGATATTTATTAGTTGTTGAAGTTTATTTGAAGCATATAAATTGATATTTTATTTGAGAGGGTGGTATCCACTTTCTGAGTGTAATAGGCTGGACATGTTATAAGTGATTTATTCCATTAATAATATCTTCAAAATCACAGGGTTCTGCTTTAAACAAATAGCTAAATAAACTAATCTTTAATTAGTTGTCTATTTATATTTATAACCACTTTGATTAAGTTAAAAAAAAAAAACTACAGAAAAGAGTTGAGCAAAATTTCTAATTGGACCCATTGAAGAGAAAAGGTGAATAATTTCTTCTCTGGAATTTCTTCTTTATAGCAAAGTTTGTCAAAAAAGAAAAGAATATACTAATAGCTTAAGATTTATTAATTGTTATATAATCTCAAATTTAAAATGAACCACTTGTCTCAATCACTCATGTTAGATCTATACTATTTTATGTAAATTTGGAATGTATTATTTTATTATATTATCTTTGGAATTTTGATGAGAAATCATCATTGGCATGTTAATTTGATTTCACTCATTTACTACCACAATGGCTTGGATTTGAAATTTCTAGTTGGCAGATTTTGGATGCAAGTTTTTTTTTTTCCTCCCTTTGCAATAACATAAGATTTTTTCAAGTGTATTGATCATATTATTTTATGCTTATCTGTTGATTTAAGTTCTATTGATATATAGGATCTGAAAATTTTGATTCAATAATTTTTTTTTTAGCATTGAGAGGAAGATAATATGCATTTATCGTTAAGTTATGTTTCGGTGTGTTTTGATTTAATAATATTGAAATCAACTTTTGTGGTTATTAGTTTGATTCCTATTGCAAATTGAAATCTAATGTAGTGTTTGATAACACCATTAAATGATTAAAATCAAATTTTTTTCAGTAATTAATCATTTTAACTTATTTGATAACATATATTTTAAAAGTTTTAATTAAATTAAAAACCACACTTAAAATAATAAGTCAATAATTTTAACTTAAAATTTGTTCTGAATATATTAAATTTTTAAATAATTTTACAATTTAAAAATTATATAATTTATATTATTCAACACTTAAATTTTCAGCATTAATTTAATTTTTAGTTTTACCAAATACTATCTTAATTTAATCTTAATTAACTTAGTCTTTGTTGTTATTAGTTGGTTCAATGATATTGCAAGTAGTTTATTACTTGCTTTATTGGAGGGTAATTTTTGAGAAGTAGTTTAAATTGTATTTTAGTGGTTAAAATTTTAAAATTAGTTACATTTTAATAGTTAAGGAGGGTGTATTCAATTAAAATTTTTAAATATATTTATAAATTTTTTTTAAGTGAACGACTTTTGCAGAATTTAAAAATTTATAAATGATTTTCAAAGATTTTATTTTAAAAAACTTTTATAGAAATTGATAGATTTTTATAGATATTAATAGACTTTCAATGATTATTATTGAGTTTTTGAAAATTTTAATATTTTTCAAATTCATATTTGACCAATGAACAAGTCTAATCTTAACTAGTTCTTTATTTTTAAGTTTTTTAACTGAATATTGCTGTTTTGATTAATTCATGCACTACTATTCTTATTATCATCAAAATAATCCTAATTATGTTCTCTACCTATTAATTTACATTCTACAATCAATTATTAAACTATAAGACATGTTATATAATATAAACATCAAATATTGTGTACTAACGAATGTATATATTATATAGAATAGTATAAAGACAAATTAATTTTTACTTGATTGTACATAGAGACCGGGAATAGAGTAAATTCATGTTCTAATTGTACATAGAGACCGGGAATAGAGTAAATTCATGTTCTAGGATTTCATTACTGTGATGAGTTTCACAAGTAAATCTATATTTTTATATGTTTTTAATTTGGGATGCAAGCTATATTGACGAGAGAAAGTGAACTAATTCTTATGTTTGTGTATTACTTGTGATTGAAAAAAAAAAAGTCTATGAAAATTTTAAGGAAAAGTGAAAAAGAATTTTTGAAATTTTTTATTTATATAACTATATAAAAAGTTATTAAAAATCTATTATTTATAAAAATTAATGACTTTTTGAATACTTGTTTACTTTTATAAACTTTAGAAAATTTATAATTAAATATCTTTTGATTTCTATAGATTTTTTTAAAGTTTTTAAAAGCCATTATTGAAAAGTTTAAAAAATTTTTTAATTTTCCTAATCCAATACACCCATGTAAATTAAGTATTAAATTTTAAAACACTTTAATATATGTTAAAAATATTATTTTTTTTAATTAATTAAGTTTTAATTAGAATTCAAACTCTGTTCTCAAAACTTATTAGTTAATGAGCAATAGAACTGCTAAAAAAAAAAATCAAGAAATTAAGGAGGGAATTCAAAATTCCACTGTATACTGTATAATAGGGAGAAGAGTACTAAAGACAAAACATGTGTCTACTCTAGAGCATTGGCCTATAAAGAATCAAGATTCAAGAAAGACCTAAAAGTCAAGATTAATGTTTCTTGAATTCAGCAAGAACAGGGTAAATATTCTCAAAAGCAGAGTAAGTTTCATCTCTTTTCTTGGCTCCTGTAATCACAACTTTCCCAGAAACAAAGATTAGCAATACAAGCTTTGGCTGTTTCATCCGATATATAAGCCCAGGAAAGAGTTCAGGTTCATAGGTACTGAATGCTCCATGTTTACCGCACACAAATTTCTCAAGTCTAATCGGGAATTTTACATCGCAAGAAGCAACAATGTTCTGAATCTTGAAATCTTTAAATTTTACTTCAAACCCAATTTTCTGAACAATTCTTGCATACTTTCTTGCAGCAAATTTTGATTGATCTTCAGTTTTGGCACCGGTGCAAACTACCTTGCCGGAGGCAAATATCAATGCGGTGGTTTTAGGGTCTTTGATTCTCATTATCACGGCGGAAAAACGCTTAGGATTGTACTCCGAGTTTCGAGCATGGAGTGCTATGTGTTTAAGGTCTAATTTACAGTCTAAATTGACAGTTGCTACAATGTTTTGTAAAGTTGGAATTATACCAGAAGAGTGTTCGTTCTTGGAATTAGCCTCCATCGCCATCGCCATCTTCCTGAAGTTTACTTTGTTTTTGTTCGACAATTTTATTGTTTTTCTTGAATGAAAGTGAAAAACAAACAAAAAAGATTAATTAAGACTCAAGATTGGTTAGATTAATCCCTATTTATACTGGTAGACCAAAATCAATATCCTAGTAGGATACGAAGAGAATAATTTAAGAATGATTTGATATCATTAATTGACGCGTCATATTTTTATTAGTTTAATTTATTATTAACGTGGTAAACTAACTCATTATACCTCTTAATTTTTCATTAACAGTATTAATTCAATTATCATAAGATTTTTAAATTTATAAAAAAAAAATGATACATTTATTTCTTGAATTAAGATAAATATTTTTAAAAAAATTTATCATCTCAAAAAATACAATATCCATTTTACACAAATTTATTTATAACCTGAAATTAAATTTTTTTATCATAAAAATAAATTTATTAATTATTTTATTATAGCCTAAAAATTCTAAATTACGATTAATTATGCAAAATATAACTACAAAATTATGAAGGAGTGTGTATTAAATTGCCTTGATTTTGCGAAAGGATGTGTATTAAAAAAATATAATATATTTAAAAAAATATATAAAATTATGCATTTGGTCATAACTTTTCATTTTAGAAATAGTAGGACAATTAATTATGAAAAAATGATGTGGCAAGTGACCTGTCCAAAACAAAAGCTATTAATAGAGCTGATGTGGCCTGAAACGTACTTGCATGCATACGTCAGAAAGTCAAAGAGAGACATGGTCTACGCGCCACCGACCGTGAGGCCCAGAACCATCCAATCCAAAAATAAAATAAAATCAGATTATAAAACAAAGAGATCCGCCATTAATCCAAACACAAACTTAACACGGAAGTTAGCCTGAGGCTGGTCTTGGATTAGGCTCCAAGCCAGCTCCATTAACCTATATATATATATCTATACAATTCTTGAATTATCATATCCATATCAATTCAAAGATTTCAATTCTTGAATTTTGAATTTTCATATACATTTCAATACAAAGATTTCTATTCTTGAATTTTTCATCATATATACATACATTATACACCAATCCGAAGAAATAAGAAATATATATGGGTTCAGGAGGAGGAACAGAAGCTTTTCCTGATCTTGGTAGACACTGTCAACATTCAGAATGTAACCAGCTTGATTTTCTGCCTTTCAAGTGCCAAGGTTGTCAAAAGGTAAACATATATAATCTTTTTTTTACATGGTAGAATCGAATTTGAGTTTATTTTCTAGTGGAGAGATTGAATTATATAATATAATATTCATTGAAAATTTAAAGGGTTTTTCTCATTTATGTAGGTGTTTTGTTTAGAGCATAGATCCTACAGGTCTCATGATTGTTCAAAATCAGATCATAACAACAGAAAAGTTATGGTCTGTGAAATTTGTTCGGCTTCCATTGAAACTACTGGATATGATGGAGATAAGGAGAAGTTGATAATGGAGAAACATGTCCAATCTAGAGATTGTGATCCCTTGAAGAAAAAGAAACCTACATGCTCTGTTAGGCGTTGCAAGGAGATTTTGACCTTTTCTAATACTTGCATTTGCAAAACTTGCCATTTGAAGGTTTGTTTGAAGCACCGGTTTCCTGCCGATCATGCTTGCAAGAAAGGTTCATCGGCGGCCACGGTGGCTGTTGCTGCTGGTGGGCGGTCCAATGATAAGTTTCTGGTTGCTTTTGCTTCAAGGAATGGGAAAGATTGTGCTAAGAAGGACCAATCTTCCTCATCAAAGCCTAATAATCGCAGTTCTTTTTCTGTTAAAGTGTTTTAATGTTGAAGAGAATTCCCATTGTACAATTTGGCAATTTCAATGGATGTTCCATTTGTTTGGGATAATGTTAGTTGCTTGCCAGAACATTAATGTTGATATACTTAATCTGGAAGTTCGTTCAAGTAACTAGGATATTTTGAAATTCATTATGAACTTAGCCTATGTAAACAAAATGGAATGTAATGAAATACAATATAATGTAATTAAATGCATTTTTAGTATTTGCTAATATATTCCATCAGTTTGTCTTAATCAATAACTGGAAAAAATATAATACTAAAGAAAATATTAATCAATAACCTTTAATAACCTGCTACCAGATCACGAATAAAAGGCCAAATATTTTTAGATGGTCATGGAGATCATACTTCAAATGCTAACATAAATGATCATCAATGGAATGCTCTACAACAGAAGTATCTTCAATCCCTAACAACAATATACATTTGAGCTGATCATCTCATCCTATTCAATTTACCAACAATCCGATCAATGTAGATACTATCAGAATCGTACACATTCTTCCAAAATACAGCAATCACAGAGTTTCATATTGACTCCCAAAGGACACACACCTCATCACTTGTCTAGATTACATGTAAACCCGGAATCTCTCTCCATAGAGCAGTCATTTAATGTTGCATTCATGATGTTTGCCGTTTAAGGCAAGCCCATAGAGCAAGGTGAATCTTCTTTCTTGGTCCCTGTCAATTAAGCAGCCATCTTGGTAAGAGAGAGAGAGTGAGAGAGAAAGAGTATTCATAGTATATTAGAAATGGGTGTACTAATGTAGACTGCATATATGATAAATAAGTATGTCGGAACAATATGTATAGATATTGCTCCAATATTATGTTACTAAGGCCATCGGTATCCTACAAAGATCGGTTTAATCTGAACAGCAACAATTGTGAATAACATTTATATATCAAATGATGGAAAGTAATAAGCATGAAAACCACAATTACACGCTCCTCTTATTCCTCCTCTTCTGAATAGAGTTTATTTTCCCATCTTACTCAAGCCAAAAAAATATGGAAAATGATCTCAAGCTCGTTGTTCATTACCCAATAGATAAAATATCATGTATAAGCAGTGACAAGTTTGGATAGCAAAAAAAAAAAAAAAAAAAAAGGTCTTATAAAAGCTATAGGAATGCTATAAAGGAAGTTAAAGCAAATACCATTGGTATTCCCATTTCTTTGAGGTCATTATCTCCCATTCGCTTCAATACAGTCATGTCTACCTACAAAACAAATAAATCAAAGTCCAATAAAAAAAAAATAAAGAATAAATCAAATAGGTAAACAAGCTGACATTATAATGAGAAAAACTGAAGATCAAATATAAAAACTTCAATACAAAGCCACAAAATTGCTCAATCCAACACAACCAGCACGGTCAAGGAATAAAATCGCAAGAGTACTTAGAAGGTCACAAGTGGGAACATGTATTACAACTTCATCAAAGCATCATCAACAGTAATTGAACTAGAGATGCCAGCACTCCAGCTGTTTCAAAATGAGTTGAAACGTTGAATAACTAAAAAGAAATATTTTTATGTCCTGGGTCCATTCTCCATGCTGAAACTTTGCATATTGTACCTCCACAAACCAACCAACTGTACATTCACCAATGGAAATACATGATAATTAAAAGTAAAACGCTCTCTCTCTCTCTCTTTCTCTGCCCTCAAACAATTCTAAGATACTGCTTAGAGAACCTAAACTAGCTGCTACCTATGCACACTTGCTCATGGCAACCTTTTCATGTTTCTCTGCTTGAAAAGCAATAAAAGTATTGTCCCCTATCAGAACTTCAAATATAAAAGCTCATAATTTGTCACTTCAAACATCTTTAACATCAATGAATTGGGTAGCTTACTTCTTCTGCCTGAAAATTGATCACGTATTTCCCCAAACCGAGAGAATGCAAGAAGCCAGCTATAGTTTGAGGTTCATCTCCCTATAAATAAACATAAATAAAATTTCTCAATGAGCGTATGCATGTTGATGACTTTTAAGTTAACTGAATATGCAAGTTACATATATGAGCAAAATGAGAACATAAACAAGCCCTATAAAAAGGCAATACCATATGTGATACTGTTTGCATGATGCCACTTGTTGGTGCTACTCGTGTTAGTAGATTGCCTGCTTAAGAGGTAGCTTTCATTATTACAGATGGAGAGCCAGTCAATCTAGAAGAATTAAGAATTTCATCACTAAAAAATTGCCCACCTCTTGAAACATCAACTGTCCTCACAGGCATAATTTTCCGTATTTCATCAAAATTTCTTGGTGGGGACAGCCTGCTATAACTTTTTAGAACTCGATCTAGAGATCTAGTTCTTGATCCTTCCATGGGCTGATATGAGTAAAATTTCTCCAATGAGTTGACTTGATGCAAATCATCTGCAATTTCTTTATGGACAATTTGCTTTGAAAGGTTACTTCCACTGGGTTCAAGCCCATGTGTTGGCATGAAAGAACTCACAGAACTTATTGGAGGATGAATGGCTTTCACCAGCTTCTTGGGTGGGTCCATTTTCCCTTTCTCATGAACAACATTGTGAATTTTTTTAGATAGCCTTTTGCGCATCAGCTTCAATCGGAGATCATTGTGAGCAATTTGGGATCCTTTACTTGTGTCAACGCATCAGTTTTAGCGAATAAAAGAATATATAAAAGCTTCTAAAACATACAAAATATAATCCATTACCATCAACTCCATGAAGGACAAGATTCTGCTTCGTACCATCTCCTCGATTCCTGAACAATGACATTCAACCAAATCTATATAATGTTCACAACAACACATTGTGCCACAACAAACAATGAATTCTTTGAGCGTAACAACAAAAAATTTTGCAACTATTTTAAGATAATGTAAACATAGCACTCTTTTGCTTGCCAAGATCCAATAGGAAAAATATGAACAAATTTTAAGGTTTTTGATATGTCATGTCAAGATTTAGAACACCGTAGGAATAATGCCCCAGAACTTACCTTAATAAAAGTGCAACTGCCTTGCTCAATTCAAAATAAATAAATAAATAAAAGAATAAGATTCAAAGTTAAATGAATTTATCACCTCTCATTTACTCGATTTCACATCATTCAAGAAAAGAATAGATGTATAGAACCCTTTCTATTTTCCTTTCCCTTTTTGTTTCTTGTTACATAATTCCATAATCCATATCAGCACATTCAAATATTTAAGAACTGAACCAAAGCAGGGAATATAAGGAAAACATCACTAATTTCCAGTACAAAACACCCTAAACATATATCAAACTCAATGCAAGAAATTGTATAGAAGCAGAAAAACACACCTTTTGTTAGAAGAAAACAAGTAGCTATCACTATTGCTCCCAAATCCCTCTCCTCTAGACCTTTTGCCTCCCTTTGTCACCACCTGCAAACCATTAAAAACCAAAAACCCATAAATCAATTCACAATAAGAAACAGAAAATCGCATTAAAATTCACTAAATTAAACTTCAGCCCATTTTAGAACAATCCAAATTTATTAAGGAAATAATGATAATAAAAAAATACACACAAAACACCAATTATAAAATAACAGTAAATTAAAAAAAAAAAACCCAATTTCCTTAAATATAGTAGAAACCAAACCAACCCAACAAGCAAGCAAGTTTCCAAACACGGCATATACGCAGAAAGAAAATCAGAGACAGAGAGGGAAAGGATATATTATATCCCATCCCGTCTTTTTAGCTTATTACAGAATATCGCTTAGCCTTTAATTTTACTCATGAAGTCAGTCCCACGAGCTAAGAAAGAGTTAGCAAGGATGGGACATTCTCCCTTGAGTCAGTACCTGGCCGGAGCGGCCTAGAGTGATGGTGACCTCAGGGCTGGACATATTCTTGAGAAAATGAACAAGAAAAAGAAAGTGATGGCAGATAGAAGTAGAAAATTATGAAAGTTTCATTGAAAAGCAGAATTGGAGGCTTAATTTATTTGATTTGTGTATTAAGGAAAAGTCACATTTGTCTAACGTGAAGAAGAAGTAGAAGAGAAGCAGACGGGGAAGAAAAGAACTTGTTGGGATCCTGTCAACTGTCAAGTCAATGTGTTTATGTTTTGGACTTTTTTTTTTTTTCATTTAAAGCCCATTAATCCCAAAAAAATAATAATAATAACAATAAGAAGAAGACGAAGTAAAAAATAAAAAGTTGAATATGTATATATCAGATATTTAGAACACAATAAAGTATATTTTATTTAATAAAAAATATTTTAATTGATAAAAAATAATAAATTTTATTCAAATTTAATAAATTATTTATATTTTGTTATTTATTTTATTTTACCTCATAAGTATTAATAATTTTAATAAAAATTTATATTATATTAATTAATTATAATAAAATATGATTTTTGGCTCTCTAAATATAAAAAGTTGAATACATTCAAAAAGTTCATTGGAATAATCTTAAGTTTACCGTATGGTTAATATCTATTTTTTAGCATCACAAAGAAAGTTTGAAAAATTTTTAAATTTATTGTTAGATTATATAAAAAATTTAAGACAATATAAGATATATAATGCATGTTGTGTAAAATAAAATTGACGATATAATATAGTAATAAATACATAAACAATAATTATCTTATTTTATATCATAAGTTATACAAAATATAATATAATTATTTTTATTTTATCAGGCGTAATTTTGTCATTTAAAATTATCTTAAAATTTATTGTTTGATTATATATGTATTTATAGTTAATTATAAATATGTAAGATTTCAAAACTTTAATAATTGTCGAAAGCGTTTAATTTCATTTGTACCTTAATCATATTAATTATTAGTTGCTAACAACTTGTAAAAAAAAATAAATAAAAATAACTGTTCATTTATATTAAACTTCAGTATTTTATTCATAATGATATACACGTTTTCCTAATTTTGTATCATATAATACTTACAAGCATCATGCAAAGAATATTGGCTTAATAGAATAAAAACTTTGCTCCCTTTGAAAGTTTATGCATTAAAATTTTTATATACATATAAACGTTTCCATTGGATAACAAATATGAATATTTATTACTAGGTGCATTTATTCTAATGATAGTCAAGTATTTAACTAGTTTGTGACGTTGGATTAAAAAAGATTAAGAGTTTAGCATAATCTAAATGAAAAGCATTATTGATATTATTAAAATTATTTTTAAAATATATTTTGATCACAACAAAAAAAATTTTAGCCTATATTTGGATTTGTGAAAAATAATAGAGGAATGAAAAAATAAGTGAAAAATAAGAAAATATTATTACTTTCCTCTATTTGGATAGCAAAAGAAAATAAACAAAGCGAAGGAAAATATTATGTTTTTTTCTCTTGTTATTATCTCTTTAAAATGAAGAGAAAAGTTGAAATTTGAGGGAAAAAAATTAATATTTACTGTACAATTATAATATTGCCTTTTTATTATTTGGTACCTCCACTTATTGTCCTTTTCTTTTTATTATCTTTCTTGTTCAGAAACTCGTAAAGGGCAATAATATATAAAATTTCATTACTTGCCTTCTTTCTTTTTATTATTATAAATACACTCACTTGGTGTATATATAACAGTATATTACAAGCTAATGATAAATATATATGTTATTAAAAATAGATTGAGATTTGATTTTCCTAAATACAAAAAGAAACTAAAATTTTTTTTTATTAAATGTTTATCAAATAACATAAAAAGCATATATGTATAATTTTGCAATAATATTGAGACTTGATGGGATCTCAATTTAATCAATATAAAACACATTGTTTATTTTACATCGAGGGTAAAATAGTAATTATATAAGATTATAATTTTCTTTTCTTCCGTATTTTATTTTCTAAACAAGAAAAAATAAGTTATTTTCTTTCATTTCATTCTTTATTTTCTTCTTATCCAAATATGAAAAGAAAAAATACAAAAAAGAAAATAAAATTTATTTTTCGTCTTTATTTTCTTCCCTCTCTAAAAACTTATCGAAGCATAGGGTTAAACAACCCTCTAAACTAGTGTTTTTTCAAGGAAGTAATTCAATTTCGATGCCAAATAGACTCTTAATAGATAGAACATCATTTCCCTGCCAAGACGATCAAGAACTCAGTTCCATTCTCTCCTCAAGCTATTCAGTAATTAGAGTATAGAAGCAAAGAGTATATGATTGTAATCAAACAAGGACAAAGAAAAAGAGGTAAAAAATTACAGTGGAAATGTAGTAGTGAGAAATCAGATTTGTTTTCTGATTATCATGTAGCACATAATATACAGGCACATAAGAGTGCTATTTTTTGGGGCAAAAACAAGGCCATAGCTCATTAAATAAATAAATACAATACACCGCACATCACATATTTGCTGTTGTTTCCTTGATTTCATCCAGGGAGATTTTCTGCACAGCAACAAATTGATATTCACATTAGACAAAGAAAACCAATAGTAATGCACTTAAAAAAAATGCCACGTAAATGTATGAACTATGACAAGAACCAATGTAGTGTATCATTGCTTATGCATTTAATTATAACTATTATCACTTGTTTGTTCCTGTTATTTCAGCGGTATATGTGAAAACTGTGTTTATTGTAGATGTGCACAACCCACATTCTGCATTTGTCAAATTTGGGTTTTATTTATCAAGCCTCAGACCTGCTCAAAAGCCGGGCTCGGGCCGGGCTAATTCGGGCTCAATTATTTTTTATTAAACCAAGCTCGGCCCAGTCTGATTAATCGAGCTTGACTCAATATCCAAATCCAGCCTAATTGAATATGTGCTGCCCAGCCCCGCCGCAATTCTTACACTTTTTTTTTTATGAATTATAATAATGAATTAACGATATATATATGTACTTAAAATATAAAATAAACCATATATTTATTATTTTACACTAATTTAGAACAATTTTAAAATATATAATATAATGTTGTATCTAATAAGAATTAAATTTAAATATATAATCTAAATAATATAGACATTAAATATAATAGAGAATGCATTACAAAGATTAAATATAATTTAATATTAAAATTTCATAAAATGTTTCTTTATTATAGTGATATCTAATGATTTAATTTGATAAGAGGTTGCAAGTTCAATTCTCAATCTTAACATTTTATTTTTCTAATATATATATATATATATATATATATAT
The DNA here is from genome assembly GCA_947687605.1 of Reutealis trisperma. Taxonomy (NCBI): domain Eukaryota; kingdom Viridiplantae; phylum Streptophyta; class Magnoliopsida; order Malpighiales; family Euphorbiaceae; genus Reutealis; species Reutealis trisperma. Next base: position 2,838,827 of record CANTUT010000032.1, read on the forward strand.
ATATTATTCGAGCCGGCCTGGGCAATTTCTATTAATCCCAAGCCCATCCCAAAAAAATATGGGCTTTTCGGGTTCAGGCTTAGGCCGAGTATTAAAAAAAAATCCTTGTCTAGGCCCAGTATTTTTATCGGGCGGGCCGGGCGGATACCCGGACCCATGATCAGGTCTAAGCCTCACAAATAAGACTCCAAACTAAACTTACTTTCTTTGCATATTCCAGCCAAATACCTTAAATTTGGTACAAGAATCCCGTTTTATTATCAACAATACAATAACAACCCCTTCTAGATTAAGATTATAAGCATAATGTGATGCTTCATTTATGTTTGGAAATAGTAAAAATAAGGCATTTAGAATTACCTGATCCTTGCCAGCAAAATCATTTTCTGGTGTAAGAAAGAGCATGCAGTGGCACTCCTTCCTGACAAGACAATCTTACAGTTAAACACAGGACTAAAATTACAATAACAAAATTCATGGAGACATATCTGATACGGATTCAGGACAGCAAACTTTTCTGTCCAAAGCATATATCCATAATCTCAGACACTATAAAAATTTACTCGGTCTTTCACTTTATCGCAAAAACAAGAAACAAGTAAATTAATAGGAATGTGAAAGAGTCAAGATTAAGCAATGGAGTTCTTGATTCCTTTTTTGTAACCATAGCAATGTCAAATTAATTCAACTAATTTTGAGGGTTTCCTTTTGGCAAAAAGAAACTATAAGATAAATGACTCTCATCTACAATACAATAACTAACATCTCATCTGACCCTCAACCAATGGCAGCATTTTTTATGGTTTCCATGCAAGAAAATCAGCATTCATCAAGATGATGGATTGCATAGACTGCCAACCTTATTACTCCATTGGAATAGGCAAAGAGAGCCCTGGTTAATATCAAATAGCTGTTCAATGTTTGATTTCCTTCGCTAATGAGGTCCCTTTCAGGTGCTTGATACACAGCAAAATACAGATAATCAACAACAATGATAAAATACAATCTTCTTCATGTGTCATTTCTTGGAAAAGTAAAAAAGATTAATGCATTCTTTGAGAAGCTTTGTGCAGAGCCTGGCCTAAGTCAACATGTATTCTCCAGGTTGTTTCATAGCATTATCCTGTTTCACTCTCTAATCTACTATAGGTTCATAGCTGATGAATAGTTGTTGATTACTATGTCACATTTTGCCAACATCAACTTCAATCATAACACTAGTTACAGTTGCATTAATGATATACACAGCAATTGGTAGTCAAAGAAAATCTTCATCAAGCCATTCCAATGAGTGCCACCCCTAACTGCATACAAATGGATCTTGTACAAATATTTGTTTTTGTTACTTGTTCATTAGGCCAAGAATAGTCCAGCATTCTTGTATCATGAACAACGGAAAATGGAACAGCCATCCCAAACGAAATTTCCACTAACTGTTCAATAAACGTGATACTGCAACCATATTTCCTACTAATTTACTCTAATCTAAAAGTTTGAATCCTTCTGTTAAGCCTCCCTCCTAATGGACAGCAGAGCCAAACTAACCAGAATGTTACTCTCGAGTATTCCTTCAAAACCTTCATTATTTCTTATGGAATCTCCCAACAATTACTGCAGTTATATTCAATACTCCTATTTTGAGCCCAAAACACCTCTCCATGAGTAAGCATCTACACCATTCCCTTTTTCTCTCAATTGAAAGGATTAGAAATTAAAAACCTCATGTTTTATATGCCATATTAATGTATCCCTCTAACCATACTTTTCACATAAACCTTTAGTCCTTCAAACTCATTCAATCACTTCTCCAACTGACCCAATGCTGGTTAATAGTATGTGACACATTCCATATGCCAAAATCACCACATCCAAGTATATCTCAAAGCAGCCTCAAGAATTTCTATTTTGCTTAAAACAATGAAGGTATGAAGATATCCCTCACCATGGCATCCCTACAATGAAACTGTGGATGCTTCCTCTTAGTCATTAAACACAATTAAGGTGGCTTCCAATACTATCTTCCCAGCATAGACAAATCAACGTACAGATTCCTATCTTCAGTCATGTAAATCCTGAGATAAGTATTCATTGTTCAATGGTTAAAGTGCCCAACTCATAATTGGCAAATCTGTAGTTCAATTCCTACTAGATGCACAACAATGGGACCCTCCAATAAATCTATTGGAATTGGAACTTATCAAGCAGTCACTGGCTAGTTGCAAATACTAGGAACAAATATCAATAGTTTTATAGCAGTCAGCATTCATGATGGAAGCTCATAGGAGAGGTAAGGTAGATATCTATCTACTTTGGATTGGGCAAAAGACTTTCAGAGTTTCCAACAGGATCTTGGAATCAGATTGCAAATACCAATAATATATTCAAAACAATTATTTGCCAACTACATGCTACATAATTCTTTGTAGAAAAAAAAAAAAAAAAAAAAAAAAAAAAAAAGATAAATACCTTTCTCTCATGGGGACACATGGACAATTCCAAAAGCCCTGCCCTGCCTCAGCTGCTTTATCATCATAATGCCTGTACATACACCAAGGATTCGAAAATTGTAGTAATAGTAGAAGATTATATTAAGACCTTAGTTAAATGGATTCCAGCAGTCTAACCATAAACAAAATTCCCATAAATCAGTACAAAAATAACATAATATAGTACATATTTACCTACAAGGGCAAAGAGGTGCACCCAACGAATCTTTATGTTCTGCCAATCCCTGTTCAAATCCACAAAAATTATCAATCTAAGCAATCAGATGTGCAAAACATTCATTCAAAAGCCACTAAAATCAATGAATACTTGATTAACTACAAATTTGCAAATTACAAGGGAAATGAAATGATAATTCGGAAAAAAATATTGGATTAAATGAAAAATTACCTTAATAACAACAGAAGTAACTCCCTTATCAACACAAAAATAGGTTCCGGATTTACGAGCATACTGTTCCGAGAATTTCCTCATTATCTCTACCGACTTCTCCGTTGGTTCCACTGGAACATGACCATTAATTTCAATTAACAAATGTTAAAAGGAACTGAAATTAGGGAGAAATATGTAGTAAGTTAATTAATTACCTTTAGCTCGAATTACGGTGGTCGAAGCACGGCTGAGATAGGAGGTTTTAGGCCGGTATGTGAAGGAGGAGATGCCGCCGAAGCTACAAGAACTGGCTTGGAGAGTCATAACTGCAATGGAAAAACCAAAATCCGTTTCTGTGAAACACTACCTCAATCAACAGTCAATACCGTTCATGTTTTTTTTTTTTTTTTCCTTTTTTTAATAATTTTATTTTATTTTCTCGTTGAGTTTTAGAATTTCTTATATATATATATATATTATGGCTTTTAGGTGTGTGGTTTTGATTTTTAATGGCTTGCCCGCCACTCGTTGTAAAATATCGGCAAAGAAATCACACTAACCACACCTATAAATTTTAATAAATTGGGCCTCCTTGGGCCTCATACTGGGCCTGGGCCTGGTTGATAGTAAAGATCCAAGTTTCTCAGCTCTTACATCCCTAATTTATCGTATGTTGTTGTGAAATTTAGAATAAAAAAGTGTTTATTGTATTATTATTTCATACAGAAAAAAATTAATATTAATTATTTTAGAAGTAAATTTTAGTCATTGAAAATTTTTATAATAAATGTTAATAAGTTTGTGAATTGCAACTAATATAGAATAACCAATATTTTTAAGATAATATTAAATATTATAAAAAAATTAATTAGTTGTTTACTTGTAAGTTATAATAAATTTGTAATTAATTTAAAATAAAATTTAAATTAACATTAAAAGAAAAAAAAAAGTGGGAAAATATACTTACCTAAATAATTGAAGACTGATGAAGAGGAAGGCTACTTATTTCAAATAAAATTGTTGCACAAATTGCCTGCTAATATCTTTTGATAAAGATCCCAATTAGGGAAGGCCTAATTAGAAAGATTAAGTGTCCTTAGCAAAGGTTTTTGACATGGCAATAACATTATATAGATGACCCATACTCATATCATCAGCTGCATTTCTGTTTAATGACTTTCAGTTATGGCTGCTTAATTAATTATGGTTATTATATATGACTAGTAGCTGCATTTCTCACTATTTCTTTGTTTTTTTTTCTTAGTTAGATGATATTATTTACTAGTTTTTACATGTCGTATTAAGTTTGATTTTCTAATCTGGTTAAAAATATACCATTAATATTATAATTAATGGATTCATAGTAATTTTTTTTCTTTTATAACTAATTTGAAATTTAATTTATGTGATTAATTAAATTCGGATGATCTTTATATATATATATATATATATATAACCAACACTCAAGAAAGTAATTTTTAAATTAAAATGCAAAAGCCACCATAAAAATTCAAAATTTTTTTAAATTAAATTAAAAAAAATCATAACATAATTACCTTATTTTAAACTATGCTTAATAAGCTGTAGTACAATATGATATAATGTAATCGTATATAATTTTAATATAAATATTATATTAAAAATATATTTAATTATATTATATTAAATTAAATTACAGGTAATCAAACATATTATTAATGTTTTTATCTCCGTTCTTATCATAATCTGCAATAATGAAAGTGGCAGCAGGGCCTACTCAATTAAACCCCTGTTCTTAATTATGACAATTTGACAAAACTTGCATATTCATAATGTACTGTTTTTGGCTCAGTCCAACGATCAGACTCTCCCACCCAGAAGTATATAATTGATGAGCTCAATTAAGTTAACAATGCAATAATTTGTGACAGCCTTAAAAGCTATAATCAAACTTGTTCGAGTTTAAATTTTTTAAAAATAATATAATATAATATAATATCAATTTAATTTAATTTGAGTAATATCAAAATTTAGATAACATTATATATTTATTTTAATTTAATTCTCGAATATCTTAATCCATTTACACCCTTATTGCTGCAAAGATTACATACCAATACCAAGGAGAAGATTTTATTTTTAGTTGCCTTTCATGCATCTCACTCCTCTATATGATTTTCATGTATTAGAAACAACCATAAAATTCAATTTCAACTATAAATTCAATTCGTAAATGGATTTATTTTTTATTTTATTTCAACATCTATTAATATTTAACTAAATAAATGCCTTTTATTTTGCCGAGAAAAAAAAATATCAATACATTTTTTTATTTCATGTCTTCTTATCTTATTGAATTAATATATACATCTAATATGAATAAAATTTAGCCATAATAAGATAGATGTGTACAAAAACCAATCAATTGTGATACTTCATCATTAAAAGAAAAAATACCAATAATTTAATTTTAGAAATTATTAAAATACCTAAGAGAAATATAAATTTTCGTCTCACAAATATATAAAATTCCCAAGAAAATTTTATAAATACATAAATGCTAAATATCGTGCACAAGACTGATATATTTATAGTAATTTCAAAATCCTCATCATATATATATATATATATATATATATATATAACCATGAAATGAGATGAAAATGAGTCTACATTTAAATTTTATTTAAAATAAATTAAGAAAGAACCTCATATAATCTATAAGTCTTTAAGCATAAAATAATTAAACTTGATGCATGATGATGTTCCAAAGCAAACTTCATTCATTCAGGGTGGGTATTAGATGCAACAATTTTATTTTATTTATTTATTTATTTTTTTTGCCAAAGATGCAACAATTAATTAATCTTATTTTCTCCATATTAATTAAAAAAAAAAAAAGATAATGTATGATTAAATTTAAAGATAGGAAAAATTATTCAGTAATAGGAATATAATATAATAACATTCAATTTCTACAAATTTCTTGATAAATTATTTTATTAATGGAGGTTCTTGAAACATGAAGAATATACATTAAAGCATCTATATAAAGAATAGAATAAGCAACCAGAAATTGCAAGAAGATATTAATCATATTAATTATTTTTTTTTATCCCAGGTTTTGCATGGCTATACAAAATAACAAAATCTTGAGCAATAAATTTTCTATAAATAAAAACCCTAGTTATATGTATCTATATATAAGGTAGATGTAGATCTGCTAATAGCTTGATAAAACCTCAAAAAATTAATATTCATCAATCAAAAAAGAAATTTCCTTAATTAAATACTAGGATTATAATGAAAGAGAGATTTTTCCTTTCATTTCACACTTGAAAGGTCAAGATCCATATTAAGTTAAAACTTTGTAATTAAACAGACAAATTAAAACAAGAAAATAATACTACAGAGAGAGAGAGAAATAAAGATGATAATTAATACACACTTAATAACTTACCACATGATAGTAGGAATTATGCTTAGATAAGCTCTCATAATATTTAGCAATAAGTCTTCAAGAAACCTAATTAATAAAGCAAACTCTAAAATCCAAGAAAATTAACCATAAAAAGAAAAGAAAAGAAAATAATACTAATAATACATATACATATGTAGAAGTAGTAGTAGAAGAAGAAGAGTTGTGATTTGCTTGATCTAGCAAGCAAATTAACATCGGACCAAGATGCTTGATTCCCCTCCAAAAGGAAAGAAAAGATCAAAGAACTTCCTTTTTTGAATTAAAAAGATATAAGTAACTTCTTCACTGAAAGCCAAGAGACCGTGGATTTATAGTTACTGCAGTTGCATGTTCTTGTTGGTTTTTTTATCCCAAGAAAAAACAAGAAATGTTTTCTTTCTTCTTTATTGTTAGGTACTCAAGAAAAGATTTTCTTTCTTTCTTTCTTTTTCTTTTTCTTGTTCTTGTTTGGTTTCTTGATTTTGTTTGCGGTGGTAGTAGTGATGGTGGAGATAATGATGATATGGAGTTGGTGGAGGTGTGGGTACAATGATGGCGATGGAGAAGGTTAGGAGAAGAAGGAGAAGACATTATGATTGCTTTTGGGTTTTGGGCGTTGAAACTTCAAGGTTTTTTGTGCATTTGTATCTCTCTTTTTCTGTGTCAGAAAAACTAAAGAAAGAAAAGAAAAGAAAAGGGAGCTCATTTCATTCATCAAACCCTAGTTAGTAATAGTACACCTTTTCTTTCTTTAATTATACTAAAATAAAAATAAATAATACATTAGGTGAGACTTGGGAGAGAGCATGCTCTACCCTAGCTACACACAACATAGCGCGTGCAAGATAAGTTCTATCAAATATACAATTGCTTTAAAAAAAATTATTTAATTTTAAATGGTAAATAAAAAAATATCAAATAATATAAATGATATAATTTTTAAATTATAAAAATATTTTAAAATTTAATTATTTATTATAAGTCAAAAATTTTAATTTATAATTTAATTGAAATTTTTAAGGTAAATTTTAGTTTTGACAAATGCTTTTTTAATTAGAAAATCAATAAAACTAGTATAATAGCAATATTTATTGTTATTTTATTTGGATATTTGTTGTTCAATCAAGATATATATTACCCTAATCTCTTGCTAACAAGGTTTTTATAGATATATAAATATAAATTAATGATAAGTGCATATAAAATATGAATAATAGATTCGTAAATACTTCTAATACTTTAAAAAAAAAAAAAGTTAGTAGACCTTTTGTATATTTTTTTCTTAACTTTTCAATATTAGTATTTCGTATATTTCTCAATTTTAATTAATCACTTAATTTTTTTTCCAAGTTATATATATATAAAATAAGTATGAATAATTAATTTCTTAATTACCTTTCTACCATGTGAATTGATGAATGTAAATAAGAAAAAAAAAAGTCCTAAATCAATGATTGTAAACTTTCATGACTTTACGAGAATGATCTTTAATTTGGATGGGTAAAAATAAAGTTCCGATACGAAGAAGTTTTATGTTTGAATATTGCCGATAGTGAAAATTCTTTGAACTTATTTTTATTCATATTGAATTTATATTTTATACTCAGTATTTGTAATATATTTCTGTATTGTATATAATATCCTCTGAAAAAATTTGGTGACTAAATAGTGACATGTGGTTTGAATTTAAGCAATTTATTTCAATATTGTTTATACCCTATTAATAATATGGTTCGGACCACAACTAGAGCAGCATGTATAACAACATATCATGATGATGTTTCCCTTGTACTTATTCCTAATAATTGAATGAAATGTAATTTCATCAGAAAAAATAAGAAAACGAAAAGATATTGGGTGACTCTTAGCACCACAGACCCACTGCTCTTAGCCATAAAAGTCAAAATCTTTGACGACTTTCTTCTTCTTCTGTCTTTGATGACTTTCTCTCTTCTTTTTCTTCTTTGTTAGTTTAAATAATTTAACTATTTTCTGAATTTCACTCATTGGATAAACGGTTGAGAGTGTGTACTTAGAATTGAAATCAATTAAATCCCTTATTTAATCTATGAAGATATACACCGAGAATAGCTCCCCCTTCATAACCCTCCAGTTTCAATGAGCAAATTTAGAATTAAAAACCTCTTAATAATAGAAATCCCAAATTTTTACGGTTGAATTCAGATATCCTGATGAACAAATTTTTGGGGGCTTTTGACCTATGATCTAAAGTGGGACACTGGGATTACCATATCTGCCATGTCTATATTTTAGTGGAACTGGAAGGGAAGGGACAGATGGGTAGAATCTAGAATTCTATATTGGAAGATGACCATTAGGCCCCAGCAATTCTATTTTGGAAGATGACGATTAGGCCCCAGCAAAGGAGAGTTTAAGAATGTAGCTACTTTTGCTCAAAAAGCAATCTGATCCACAAAAAGTCTATGTTAAAGAAAAAAATAAAAAAATAAATAAAAAATAAAGAAACCATTGCCATGGTATTTTAAGTGAAGTTCATGGCTATCACAATTTTAAATTATAAATATTTAACTAGCCAGACATAATTATGTCGTTCACGTTCACAGACCATTACAATAATCTTTTCCAAGTGAAGTTGGCAGTACATAAACTAATTATAACCAGCAACGGAAAATATTAAAAAAATATATACAAAATATGAAGTTGGCATTTTGAGAATGCTTGAATCATTACTTTTCACCTTTCTTTTTCAGTCATTTCTTTTCCAAGCACGTATACTAGAATAAAAACACATGAAAAACAGAGTTAGGGTGATTCTGGATGCAAAATTCTATTCTGCTCAGCTTAAGTACTTGTGTCTTCAAGATCAGCGATTTTGAATCCAAAAGGCAGAGAGAGAGAGAGAGAGAGAGAGAGAGAGATAAACAATGGTGGTTCACATGGCTATTTTGTTTATCTGGTAAAAAATTTTCAGCTTTAGATAAGCACGTGCTAGTAAATAGTTATCAAATTCTATGATTATGAACTAAGAAAACAGCCTGTGGGAGCAAGCAATTAAAAAAAAAAAAAATTAGCTTTTGACATTGTTTATTTATGGGTGAATGTGTAAGAAGATATAGTACAAGTGTGAAGAGAAAAAAAGGGGTTTTGATGGTTCTCACGGTTAATTTTGTTGCTCAGAACACATCAATCTGAGAACAGGGAAACTACACTTCTGGCTTCTTTAACATTCCACTTGTCTTGTTCGATTTAAAGCATCAGATGAACTGAACATACGGCTCGTTTATGAACACGACAATGCATGTAAGAATGTGCTACTGACTCTATATTTTGTGTCATCTTGTTTGAATGTCACAGATCTGAGATAAAGATTCTGTCCTACACAAATAAAAAGGAGAATAAATAAAAGCAGCCTCTCAATATGCTCTTGTAATGTATTCTCCAGGACAAACAATATCATGGATTTTATAATACCTTTAGGACGACCTCAAATTTCAGCATGGAGTTGAATGTTGCTCTTGGTTTCATTGCAGTCCACATTCAAGTCTAATAGCTGCCATCAGCTCAGGAGACACAGCATGCTGAGACCTGCCTTCTCCACCCAATGATGTTCTTCCTGTATCTTGGGCATTTTTCTTACCCTTGTGATCAGGTTCATCAAATGCTCCCCAGCCCCGGTAAAGTATAACTTTGGTAGGCTCCTGGGAGACTAAAACTCCACCTGTTGCCTGCTGTAAAATAAACATAAGCAAAACACTTCATCCAGATTGTTCAAATTTAACATCAACAACAAAAGACAGTTACTGTAGAGTGCAGACCTCCAGCTGGAAAACCACTTCCTGAACTGAAGTTCCTTTGGCTCTGCCTTTAACATTCACTATAGCAAGAGGATACTTTTGAAAGTGAGCTTTGATTGCTTTGGCAACACCAGTCACAATGTTGCTTCTCCCTGGTAAGCAGTAGCAGTAGCAGAGAGCTTAATGAGTCCCGTGGCAATATTTAATTACACAGAAATATGAGAGAAAAGTTGGAAGAGTGGAATTAGCATCAGGCATTTGAATTGGGAGTGTGTATTTATTCTGAAAGCTAATATAAATAACAAAAGGAAAATCATTTGCAAAGGAAAATTTCATAAAGGTTTGACCGTTTGAGGCAGCTTGTTATATCTAAAAAAGGTGCTGCCAGCTATTTTAGAGGTAATTCTTGAGCCACCTTCTTTTACAGCAGAGAGATACCAAGGTTTACCCTCAAAAAGCCCCACTATTCTTTTTCCTCCAAAAAATCAGCTGGAACTTCATCTAAATTTCCTTTTTTGCAAAATTTCCCCTCCTAAGCTCCAATTCACTTCCAATCAACCTCACAGGCACTCCTGAAATTCCATAAGCCAGTCCCCAAAGTTCTAAGCATGAATACACCTCAATATAAGGCACTTCACCAATTCAAAAGCATTTTTGCAAGCAACAATGAATATATCCTCTTAAAGGTTGTCAGTGGTCAAAATGCTCATCTGAGCAGCATCCCAGGCAAAAAAGACAATCTCGGAAGCAGCACATACCTTCCAAGGGAAATTCATCCTTTTCTCAATAGGGTCTTCCTCAACAAGCCCAGTGGTAACACGACGTAAAATTTTACTCCAGTCTACCTTCCATCCAGCTCAGCAGCCTCTTTGGATATCCACCACTACCCCATAAAAGCCAGAAAAAAGTGAAAAGTTTCTAGTTCCGATCTTGAACATTCCTCAGAATAAGCAGAACTTCGAGGCATCTCAGAAGATTTTAATTAATAAAGCTCATGTCCCCATCCAATAAAAAAGAGATTAAAATTGGAATTTCAAGGAGAGTACCCGCACCATGAAACCATGCCAGGTAGAAAGAGTTTTTATCATCTAATAGTCAACCTACACATAAATAAAGTTAAATTCCCTTTCCTGTTCCATTTTGACCCCACAGTCCATGTGCTTCCTTTAGTTGAAAGCCATTATGAGCTACTCAATTTTATGGCCACAACAACAAAGCTCCAAAGAAGATCGTTTTCGATCATGAAGGAATTTGCCTAGAAGGGATGTATTTGACAAATCAAGAGATATTAAGCTTACCCCTCCCCTCTTGAAGAATTTCTTAACTACTCCCTATCCTACCAAACTATTTTAATTCTTGTTTCACACTCCCTAAAATTAACTTTTTGAACTCTATAGCCTCCTGAACACCAAAACAATGGACGGGAAAGGGCAACATAAAACAAATAAGATGATCGAAAATGGTACTTTAGTGAATGTAAGTTTACCCCCAGTTTTAACATGTGCCTTGCAGCTGACAAGCTTCCTTTTAAATATATCCACAAGAGGAACTTTTTATTTTCAAGTGCTATAAGGGGAGGCCAAGAAAGGACATGGAAAGAAAGCCCATTGTATCCCAACATATTTGGTAAGAGATGGCCATCCATCCCAAAATAAATATAGCATTTCCAGAATACGCTATATTTATTTTGCACACACATACATTCTAACAGCAGAAAACATTGAGGGTTGAAGTCATTATAACTTCCTTTTCTGTTTTAGAAATCGAGAAAATAACATTTATCAATGGATCTGCGTCTTGCCATGAAAAGCCTTAGGCAAATTCTTCATCATCATCATAATTTCTCACCTATCTACAAGTAAATTTCATACATATGAAGGAAAATAACAGAAAATAACTCAACGAGTTATTTCAGGTAGTCCTAGGCAGATAAGAATATAGTTCTCACCTATCACACTTTTTAGTTTCAAAAAAGACAACCACATAAACAAAATTAGCAAATAGGTAAAACATATTGAGCCACATAAAGAGAGTAAAAATACCTACTGCAAGCACTGGGCGCTTCTTCACCTTGAGGGCTTGCTTTCGTAGCATGAGCCTGTCTCTATTAGAAAGATGGATAACCTTTGGAGGAGTCTCCTTTTCCATTGAAATTAGAACTGATTCTTCCAACTCACTTGTAGTTGATTCTACTGTTGACCTCATTGCCTCATTGTCAGGCACACAATGCTCAGTAGGAATAGTGGAAGACAAGGTCCTTTCCTCTAACTGATATCCCCACAAACAATATGCGATCAGAAGCTATAAGAAGTAAGAAATAAAACAAACATAGAAGGGATCCTAGATATCACCATAAATTTATTAGGAAAAGAAATTGAGCCAACAGCTCCACCATTTACAGTAGCAACTAGACTCTCATGGGTTTCCTTGCTAATTGATTCCAACGTAGACTGAGGTTCACTTTTCCCCAACCCATTCATATCAAATATCAAAGAAGGATCAGTTTGAGTAGCCTGTTCAGCAGGCTGTATGCTGTTTACCAGTGCACGCAGGCCACCATTTGAGTTGGAGCCGGAATCAACTTCTATAGCCTTAAGTAATCATGCCAAACACCATATTAGAAGTCATATATGTTAAAGACGATAAAAAGAAAATGGAAAAGCTATAAGTGTGTGTATATATATATATATATATATATATATATATATATATATATATATATATATATATATATATATTAAGTAAAAGAATGTAGGTTGCATGAAAGGACATTGTCCACTGCACCATCGTCTATATGTGGTTTGAAGTGCATGTGCTCTAAGGTTGAGTGCACAAAATGTGCATTGAACTTTTATTCAAATTGAACACTGCTCAACTTTAAACCACAAAAGGAACGAAAACGACTCCTATAAAGTACATTTTTTCCCTTTCAAGCATCTTGGTGGTAATCTGCTTACTTCTATGTTCTCTTTACATTAGGCGGGAATGACTGAATCTGATTTCACACATTTAGCAGACTCCATCATGTTTATCGCTTCTTTAACCTAGATTATGACAATTTTTTACAGGTGAAGCAAAGCATTAAATCCAAGTATATGTAGATATGTGTCCCTAGAAGAACATCCCAATGGTTAGAACTTTGGATTTCCACTTTGAGGTCTAGAGTTTAGACCACTCGGATGGGTACGGTGATTTATGAGATGGAAGAGGAACCCCATTTTTTGGTCGAACCACAGGACCAGAATATACATATGTAAACATATATATGTGTACACATGAATCAACGTACTAGAGAGAGAGTGAACCTCTAGAAATCTTACTTCATCAAATGACTGCATGTTAAGTGCCTCCTTGTCTTTGGCCTGGTTCAAAACAGTGTGTCACTGTCTATTAATGTCGTTTCCAAAGTAATCACGTACTTAAAAGAAAAAATCACCAACAAGTTTCCAGTAACAAAATTACGAGATAGCTCACCAACTTAAGTTTCAAGTCATTTATGTTTCTGGTAAGCCTCAAAACATGAAGTTTCAAAGACTGCATAGAGTAGAATAAACAAACAAAAATAATTAGACATTCACCAAATGCAAACAATCAAATTTTCAGAAGTAAAAAAAATGAATAATCAAATTGGCCTAATGTTAAAATGACAGTCAAATGTCATCGCATGAAAACAAGCCAAAGAAATTGGCTCCTTAGACATAAAAGGAAAAAAGAAGAAAAAGTCAAATAAAACAATCAAAGAGGTTGCATAAAGACAAGCCTAATGTTCTGATCTAGCTCACAAGCTAGGGAAAACTAGTCTTTGGATATGAAAGTTACTTATAAACCTTTAAAAGTACAAAGGAAAAAATGAACCCCAATCTGATGAAGAATAGGAAGATAAGAAACTTCAAATTCAAGGATTCTAGCTTAGAAATATCATCTAGATTTAATATGGGCTTTACTGGATAAATTATAGAGCACTTAGAGTTTAATTTATGTGTCTATTTATCTGCTGGTCTATTACTGTAAATAAAGGGCAATTTTGTAATTTCAAGATTTGCTGGCAAATCTGTTCCAATTTCTTTAGAAGTCTTTATTCTTAATTTTAAGTCACATTTTGAGTCTTTGTTTAGGAAGAATTTATTTCTTTTTAGTTTATTTTATGGAGTCCAAATCCTTATAAGATGAGGATTAGTTTGGAAGTCCTTTATTTAAAGGTTTAAGAGGTGTTTTAAGTCTATAAATACGTAGCATTGTAATACTTTAAATTTAGTTTTGTGATTGAACAAAAAACCAGCAATTATGCTATTTTGAGTTGTCTGCTGCAATTCAACGCTAGGTATGATGCCATGGGACCTTAGGTGTGATTCCTAAGGAAGTTTGGGTGTGAAGCTTAAACTATTTTCTTTAATTTTCTGTTACTGTTCATTCATTTGCTATTCACAATTACTGTTCACAGCCCCAAAAACAGCCCATAACTCTTTATTCTTGCTTAGTTTTGCATCTCAACCCCCTTATTTACATACCTCAACCTTCCGCTTCTAGTTTCCCACCCACTCTAGCCTCCATATAAACCTGAAATTCACTCTTTACAACCAGTCCTCCAACCTGTCCTACATCAATTTGGTATCAGAGCTCAAGATCCTAGGTGCTGGTCACTTCAATCTTCAATGACAGGATATTCTTTGGAATGAAATTTGGCAATTACAAATTGAAATTAGTGCCTACAAACTTCAAGTAGATGAGCTATATTGTTTAAAGCACAAGTGTGGTGGTCCTGAAAAATCTCCTTTGTATCATGAATTTATGGCAATTAGTCATGTCCTATAAGTTAAGGAACCAAAATTTTAAGATTTGATGATGTCTTTTATAAATAGTCAAACCATGATAAAAGACAATTTCAATCAAATAATAGAGCGGGTGACATCGCTTTAAGAAGCAAAATAGAAGTTCCTAACTTTGAAGGTATGTCAAATCCTGCTTCATTTTGTGATTGGCTCCATTGTATAGAATCTTTCTTTGATTGGTATAATATGGGAGAACATCGTAAAGTAAGGTTTGCAAAGATGAAACTTGTTGGGCTAGCTAAATTATGGTGGTATGGTGTTGAGCATGACATGCAAAGATTGAGACAACCACCTATCAGTACATGGAAAGAGATGAAGGCCAAGCTACAAGGGAGGTATTTGCCACCCTATTATCTTGAAAAGATGCATCAAAAGGTGAGTACTTTACAAAAGGGCAGCATGTCAATGGCTAGATATAACTACAAATTTGAAGATGCACGAATTGAAGGCCGAATGACAAAAGAAGTTGCACAAAAATTGGCCCCTAAACTTCCCGTTTCCAGGGTTTATAATTGTGACAGCAAAAAGGTAATGCAACCTCTCCAAAACAAAAGTGCAAAAGCAAGAATTACAAGCTAAGATTCCTGGAAAGCAAGCCGATTGGGCAATACAACAGGCCAAGAAGCCTCATCAGCCTACATTAGATGTAGAATAACAAAGGCAGCAACAAGAATAGTCTGTGCCGCAGGTTGATCAACCAGAAAAGGAGACGAAAAGCTTAAAATCACCATCCCAAAAGCTGAAACATCAAAATTTGGCTGAATATCAAGAACCAGAAAAACAAATTGCTTGGAAAAGTAAAGATGATATTTGAAGGAAAGGAATTTGTAGATAAGTGTTTGGTTGGAGAAAAGATAGAACAAGTTGTGGTAAAACAACAAGATATGGGAAAATTAGAAGCGACAAAAGGCTTCAACTTTATTGCTGAAGATACCAAAGAAGTTGAATTTATATTGCCTCTAGCCAATATTCAAGAGATGCACTTGTAATTACTATTCAGTTCATATACAAGTCTCAAGAATGCTTTCAAGTTTTCCTATTGTTACTAGCAACCAAAGAGGCATTTTTGTTACTAAGGCACTTCAAAACTCAGGGTCGAGTTTTTTCCAATAAGAGGAGAATGGCAGAGAATAGGAAGACAAGACACTTCAAATTCAATGACTCAACCTTAGAATAATGGTCTAGATTTAGTATGGGCTTTATTGGACAAATTATAGAGTATTTAGTATTTAATTTATGCGTCAAGTTATTTGCTGGTCCATTAAAAACCCAGCAATTAGGCTATTTCAAGTTGTGTGATGCAATTCAACACTAGGTGTGATGCCATGGGACCTTATATGTGATTCCTAAGGAAGTTCAGGTGTGAAACTTAAACTATTTTCTTTGATTTTTCTATTCATATCACTGTTCATTCATTTACTATTCACAATTACTGTTTCTAGCTCCAAAAACAGCCCATAACTCTTTATTCTTGCTTAGTTTTGCATTTCAACTTGTAGTTTCACACCCATCCTAGCCTCCATATAAACCTGAAATTTGCTGTTTATAACCAACCCTCCAACCTGTCCCACATCACAATCAGACACCATACTTATCCATGATGGGTTGACGCCTGCAACCTGAGATAGAAATGCATGCGGGCAGACCCAGACATATATACTATTGATGCAAAAGTCAATTTTACCTTACTGCGTTGTGCCTCTAAAGAGCGTTTCAATGCTGCTCTCTTACTCAAGAGTGTTGGAGGCCTCAAATGAGCAGGCCTCCGATAATTCTTTCCACGATATACAATGATGGCATAACCCTTGCTGACTGGTTCAACTGCGACCAAGACTCCACCACTTTCTACTTCTAAGATCCTTGCCACTTCACGAACAGCTTCTAAGCTTTTTTCTTTACATATTATCTTCACAAGTTCCCTATACTTCCAATGAAGGTGCATGTTTTCAATTGTTCCATCAAAAACTCCCCGTCTACCTGACAGTGAAAAAGAATGTTCATCAGGGCCCAAATTTGCAAAATGAATACATTTTGATGGATCTTCAAATGCCCTTGCTCCTAAAGAAAGAATAAGAACATGTGCAGAAGTTTCTTTCAGATAAAAAAAAAAAAAAAATCTTTGCACCATGTGGCATAACTCACCCAATAATAGGAAAGGCTTCATTTGCAAGCCAACCTTCCTCAGCATATATCTTTCTTCTTTAGTTATGCCCTCTTTATCTATTTCTGGTTGTTGAGGCATCTCTGAATTCTCCAACTCTGCTAGAAGTTTTTCTGCCTCTGCTTTCTTTTCAAGTGCCTGCCACAACATGCCATGTGTAATATCAAGAAGTGTTTAAAAACAGTCAATGTAACTGCAGCACCTTTACAAAATCTTACCATAGACAATCTGATGCTGGTTCTTTTAATAGCAGCCTCAGCAGACTTCAGCTTCCTCTCTTTAAGGAGATTAGAACTCTGGCCGCTGACACCACCAAATTCATCTTTAGAACCAGAATTTACAGACCCAACTTTAGAGTCCACAACCTCCTCTGAAATTTCACCTGATATACTATGATCTTGCTTCTGTTTATCCCCATGAATTGCATACTTTCTTTGCTGTTCTATCACAGAAGAAACTGCAGAAGGAAGGAAATCTTTTCCTCTATACAACACAATAAATTCTCTATCTCGTGAAAGCAGAGTTCCTCCTGTCAGCCACTGCAACAGAATTCAAAGCTTAATAGATACTGATAAATTTTACTCATTATTTTCGTAATTTGATGTCAGGTAAACAAATTCATATATTATTCCTCATTTACTAATTTCTTTTTGTCTAATATACAATAAACTTCCACTAGTCATCTTACAAATGCACTAGCTCCAGCATGTACTCAGCAAATGATTTCTCACACCGAATTATAATAGTTATAGGAAGTATTCAGCAAGAACTTATACTCTAACTACCAAACCAAGTAGTAGGAAGAAAAGATGAAAATATATTTCTGACAAAATATATACTTGTCAAGGTTCTCAAACAAAACAGCAAGTGTATAAAAGATAAAGAGAAGCATGAACATTATTAACAAACTCATGAATTCCAAAATTAAGAACCAATGCATCAACATTTATAACCAAGAGTAAATTTTACTTTTATAATCCTACAAAGTTAATGACACTGGACCACATAAAGGTGACGCAAATGATGTTACTATTGCATGATCAATAGCAACAAGAAAGTACAATATAAATTCTAACACAGGTCATCTTGGTAATCAAGTTGTAATTTTAATTGCTTAAGACAATCTAAATGTATGTTTCTCAAAGCAGGACCTAAGCACTTCCAATCAGCATAAGAAAGATGGGAAATACAATGACTCTTCTAATAGAAGTGACTAATACAGGCCTTTTCCTTACAATTCCCAAATATAAGGTAGCACAGCATGCCAGCTGTAAACCTAAGAGAAATGAGAAATCTAACCACTCACTATCTTGAAAGCATCATCTGAATTAAAGCATGACAAACCACCATGTGTTTGTGAGCAAGAGATAGAAACTAAAAACCAAAGACTAAATTAGCCAAGGAAACACTAACCTTTAACTCTTCAGCCATCATCTCACTGTTGGTGTTCTGAGCTCCTCTCTTAACTGCAATTTTAGCAATCTCACATTTTTCCCAAAGCTTGATGATAGAAGCAGCCAGTCCTTGAAGTTTGCTATTTCTACCTGATATTAAAAGAAGGTAAGTTATTAAACATTAATTCAAAAGATTCCAAGATGTGGAATTGGAAATCAATCTCACTTAATGCAAAATGGCAGGGCAAGGGTCGTCCTAGCCTCTTTAATGTGGTCATTTCATCATTTGTCAGTTTAGCCATGACACCATAAGGAAGCAGGCGGAAAGGTTTCCGGTATCCACGAACAATAGCAGGAAGAAGATCAGCATCAACCGGGAGTGGGTCATATCCCCACCAATCTGTAAAGCGTGGACCTAATCCATCTAGCAAGCGGTCAATTTCTTCCGTAAGCTGTGCCTCACCCGGCAGCTGAAATCG
Source organism: Reutealis trisperma (assembly GCA_947687605.1). Classification (NCBI taxonomy): domain Eukaryota; kingdom Viridiplantae; phylum Streptophyta; class Magnoliopsida; order Malpighiales; family Euphorbiaceae; genus Reutealis; species Reutealis trisperma. Next base: position 2,857,782 of record CANTUT010000032.1, read on the forward strand.
TACTCTACTTGGGGAACCGACACCCTGTATTAAGGTTGGTGGAATCCTCCTATTGGTTGGAAATGGTCCAGAAGACTTTGCACCATCCACACCGGAAGAGCAGCTCTCCGTTTTACCATCCTCATAATTCAAATTTGTCTCTTCAACAGCATCAGTATTAGTCTCATTTGTTGTAGTATTATCTCTTAAAAAGTAGGGATACTTATAATTGGTACCCCTATACAATACTATTTTACTCCCGGACCTCCAAACAACCAAACCTCCAGTTTTTCTCTGCAAATGTCAGAAAATATAATAATATCACTATAACTGAGGATTCAATAAAAGTATATGCCAAACCTGAGGCTCCAATGACTTCACATACAAGTTATGTGAAGATTCAATTAATACTGCATGTCAAGTAATTCATCCACGTATAAAATGCAATAAGAATCAAAAGTTTGTTGGAATTGGAAAGATGGAGTTGTGGCAATAATTGATTCAGTAAGTTCGCATGTACTGAGAAACCTAGAATATTAGCATATACCATATATATTGAATATGATAATCCTGAGAAACCTAGAATGTTAGTGCAGTGAATCAATTATCAGATATCTTGGCTGGTAACAAAAAGAATCATAATTCAAAATCTCTAAAAAAGTTAATGATCTTAACCTCCAATAAATCATGAGTCCTCTTCATGTTCATCCGGCACAAATCCTCACAAACAATCTTAACCACTTCTGCTCTCCTCCACCTCTCATGAATCCCGTTAACAATCCCTTCCGTAATCCCCGCTTTTCCCACCTTCAACTTCCTCTTTTCAGCAATCCCAATTGTCCTCAACCTCCTCAGCTCCTCCACTGATAAACTCAATTCCGCTAATGTCGGAGCCTTAGGTTCTCTTTTCCTCGCTTCTCTCTCTTTCTTCACTTCCTTTCTCAGCTCATGATACCTAACAATCGCGTTTCCAGATCCAGGTCTCGGAACTGGATTCTCGGGGGTACTCCAGCTCGGGTCAAGAGTATGCCCGACCCGGTATTTAGGCAATTGATTGGGCAAAGGGATAAAAATTTCTCCGACAGGTTTTGTGTCCTTTTGAAGCTCTGTGCTTAAGGTTTGTGGTTTAGGGTTATGTTCAGTGAAGCCAAGAGAGCGAAGCTTATCAGCGATGCGCTGAATGGCAGATTGAGGGAGGGTTTTTGAATCGGGTATAGCGGAGCACTGGATAAATGATTTGAGAGGGGTCTTAGCGTTTCGAAGAATTAGGGTTTTAGGGACTGGGAAGAGTTGAGACGAGGGGTTTTGAAGTGAAAGCAGCATTTCAATTTCATGGGAGCGTAGAGAAACAGAGAGTGAAGATGAGAAATGGACGTTGGCAAACGAAGTAACAATCTATCTGTCTAGTCACGTGACTCGTGCTTGATGGATTTTTTTTTTACTTTTATTTTGGCGCCTAAAATAGTTAAATAGCACATCAAGGCATAATTATAGTTATACAAAAATCCTTATGTTTAAAATAAGTTTTTTCAACTTAAACATAAAGTCAACGAGGGCATTTTGAGTTTTGACTAGAGATGTAAGGAAATTTTTTTAGATCAAACCAAATAATCGATTATTAGTAAAATATAAAAATATAAAATAAAGTTAAAAAAATTTACGATATTATATTTTTTCAAAACTAATATCAAAACAATCATGAATATAAATAAGAGTATCTTAAGTATAAGGTGTTAAGCTTATTGACAATGAGATTTCTAACAGTATACTTCAATTAATCAATAAAGGTATTAATTCCTTTAACGATTAGTACATAAATATGTTAAGAATGAAAGAAGAAAAAGAGAAAGAGAAAGAGATTCAAAGAGAAAGAGATAAAGAATTCAGGAAAAGAGAGAAAATCATAGAGAAAAGATAGAAAGAGAGAATTAATGGGAACAGAGGAATTTCCATTAGTAAAATGCCTCCTCTCTTTTACATTCTGAACTACATATGTAGACTTGTCATTAGCAATCACCATAATTCACTATAAAATAAACAAACCAGCTAATGGCTAATAAGACAAATTGACAGCAAATAATAAAAGAATAATAACAAAATTGCTTAATAACAAAATAACAAATATCCATTTTCTCTACTGCTGACCTCATTCTCTATTTTCTTCCTTATCATTCTATTCTTCCATATCCTTCCTTTTCTTCTTCCAAATAGGGCTCATTCTCCATTGCAATATCAAAATTTGTCAAGTAATTTGCTCATGCATGCCTATCTACTACTTGGTACTTGACAATACTCCCCTGTTGAATATTTTCCTTGTCCTCAAGGAAAACTATGGAAATTGAGATTTCATAAAGGTCAAATCTTCCCATGTAGCTTCCTTTTTAGACATGTTAACCCATTAAACTAACACTTGAGGTACCTTATCCTTCTATCTAGTTAATTCTCCAGTGTTCATAATCGCTTCAGGCTTTATCTGCATCTCTCCAAATATATGAACCTTAGGTAGTTGTTGTGAAATAATCTGGTGCCCAATAGCTTTCTTGAGGAAGGAAACATGAAAACTGGGTGGATTTGTGAATCAGATGGTAACTCCAATCTATAAGCTACAGGACCAACTTTTGCCACAATTGTAAAAGGACCATAGTACTTAGCAACTAGCTTTACACATTTTCTAATAGCAATCGAGCTCTGTCTGTAACGCTTTAATTTTAGAAAGACTTGATCTCTAACGTCAAATGCCCTTTCACTTCGCTTGTTATCTACAAACCGCTTTACCTATTCTAAGCTAAGATGAGTTGATCTTTGAGTGTATTAGTCACTTGCTGTGTAGTTGTAGAAATCTTCCACAGAAACTACAACAGCAGAAGGAACATTTAGCATTGGAAATTAGATTGGAGGTGTTCCATATAAAGCTTGAAACGGTGTCATCCTCAAGCTTGTATGAAAGTTAATATTGCACCACCATTCTGCTAAGGGTAACCATTTACGCCAAGTGCCAAATTTCTGAAAACACTTGTATCCTAAGTAATTCTCTAAACACAAGTTAATCCTTTCAGTCTAACCATCTGATTGAGGGTGGTAAGCAGTACTTAAGTTGAGTTTGACCCTCATTAATTTAAAAAGCTCCTGCCAAAAAAGACTAGTGAACATCTTATCTCAGTCTAAAGTGATATCTTTAGGCATTCCATGCAATTTATAGATGTTATTGAGAAAGACTTAGGTTATTTTTATAGTTATAAAAGGGTGAGATAGTGGCACAAAATGTGTATACTTGGTGAATCTATCAATTACCACTATTATGGTATCTTTATTATTTGATTTAGGTAGTTGCTCAATAAAGTCTTTTGAAATGGACTCCTAAGCTTGTGAAGGCATAGGTAGTGGTTGTAGTAGTCCACGATAAGGCATAGTTTCTCCTTTAAATCTCTAACACACTTCAAATTGCAGCACCTAATTATAAATGTCAGATTTCATACCTTCCCAAAAGAAATGAGATTTTAATCTATTGTAGGAGCCTCTTATGCCAGAATGCCCTCCTAATGCTGAAAGTCTAACTTGCATTATCTTTAACTTGAGTTCCCATTTATCTCTAATATAAATTCTATTTTTGTATCTTAGAATGCCTTGGAGATAAGTGAAATGTGGTTTCAAATTAGTTTTGATGATTAAAGACTGAATGAGTTGTTAACAATGAGTGTCATTGTTATAACTTTCAATCACTTCTCATATCCACAGAGGTACTGTTTGCTAATGTAATTGCTGCACATTCACCTTGCCCTTCATTAGCCCATTCTCTTCTAGATAAAGCATCAGCTACTTTGTTCTCAATCCCTTTTCTATATAGAATACTATAATCCAAACCAAGTAGCTTGGTAAGCCCTTTTTTCTAAATATAAGTTTTATCTTTTGTTGTAGCAGGTGCTTGATACTCTCATGATCAATCTTAATAATAAAATGGGCATTCTCAAAATGCCTCCATTTTGTCACAACAAATAGTATGGCTAAGAATTCTTTCTCATAAATTGAAAGATCCTGATTGCTTGGGCTTAAGGACTTACTGAATAGGCTATGTCTCTTTCAAATGGCTCAAGAGGCCTCACTTGCTTGGGGCTATAAATGATGGTTCAAGGTAAAGGCAACTAAACAGCCCTTAATAACCCAGCAGAAGTAAATAGTTACGTATTTACACAGATTATATGTCCTATTATCACATCTTACCTATCCTTATGTCTGATAAGAACCCATAAAAAATTAATATATTAACCCATCATATATTAATATATACATATTCACACAGAAGGATCTTTACTTGAAAGAAAGAGACCTTACAGTGGTCTATGATCTTGCATTAACACAGCACCAACCCTTGCTACAAGCATTAGTGTCCAACACAAATGGTTGGTTGAAATCTAGAAATGCCAATACAATTGGATTGCACATAGCCTCTTTAAGTGCTTCAAAAGTTGCTTCTACCTTTATTCCCCACTTGAAGAAATCCTTCTTGAGCAAGTCAGTCAGTGGTCTGCTAATCACACCATACCCCTTCACAAATTTTTATATAATAACCAGTAAGTCCAAAAAATCCTCTTAAACTCTTCAAGTTGGTAGGTCTGGGCCAAGGTTTCATGGCAGAAATCTTTGATTCATCAGTACTTACTCCTTCCATAGTGATGACATACCCCAATTCTTTCTTGAGCAAAAGAACACTTAGAGAGCTTAGCATAAAGCTGGTGTGCTTGTAAAATTTGCAAAGCAAGCTCCTAATGTTGCAGGTAAATATCCAAATTCTGACTATAAATCAAAATTTCATTAAAGAATACCAATATGAACTTTCTTAAATGAAATTCAAAGATCTTGTTCATTAAGGATTGAAAAGTAGTAAGGGCATTGGTTAAAGCAAGGGCATTGTTTAAACCAAAAGGCATAACCAAAAATTCATATTGCCCATTATGAGTTCTAAAGGCTGTCTTATAAGCATCAGAATTTAACATTCTGATTTAATGATAATCAACTCTCAAATCCTACTTTGAAAAATAAGATGCTCTTTGTAACTCATTAAGAAAATCTTCAATCATTGGAATGGGAAATTTATTTTTGATGGTGAGGGAGTTTAATTGTCTATAATCCACATATAACCTCTATGTTCCATCCTTTTTTTTTTTATTTTTTCTAACTAAAAGAGTTGGTAAAGTAAAAGATATGTTGTTTGGTTGAATAAGAGAATTGGCTAACATCTCTTGAATTTGTTTTTCAATCTCAGTTTTTTAGTAATGGGGACATTTGTATGGTCTTATGTTTATTGGTTGAGCTCACTTTTTCGAAGGAATAGCATGATCATGGCTTTTAGGAGGAGGTAAGGATTTTGGTTCATCAAAAATAGTTTGGTATAGGCTAATGATGGTGTTTATGGTTGTAGGTAAGGCCATTTAGTGGTGTTGGTTAAGTACTAAGGTAATGTTAGTGTGTTCATCTAAAGGAGTACAAGTGACTATAAAAAATTATGCAGTTGCTTATTGCTAGCCTTTTTTTATTAAATGCTGCAATCTTTTCTCTAACATGAGTCTCAAAGTTCCTCCTACTGAAATACCAATAAGTTCAATGTTCTTTCCATCCTTAAGGAAGGAAAGTTTCATCAACAAGAAATCAAAAAGAATGGGGTTGTATTTCTTTAACCAATGCACACTTATCACCATATCATGACCACTAAGCTTCAACATCTTGAAATCAAAGGAAAATTCATGCCCTTGCATCTTCCATTTGAACTCCAAACATACTAGTTTACAGGTCGTGGTTTGTCCATTTACAACTCCAATTAGTAATGTCTTAGCCTTAGTAAGCTCCCTACCTATACTCTTCACTATTATTTCATTAATAAAGCTGTGAGTGCTACCACTATTCACCAAAACAATAATCTTTTTACCATTCACCTCACCTTTAATTTTAAAAGTGTTGTTAGAATCACAATTCTCTATGGCATGTGTTGAAATCCCTAATAAATATGCTTGCTTTTCCTCACCTTTCTCACAAATCTTTGCATACTCTTCATTCTCATCTTTAATAGCAATTAATGAATTGAGCTATTTATTTTTACATATGTGACTCATAAAATACTTGTTTCCACATTTGAAGTATTGTCCATGATTTCTTTTGAAAGGTGGATTGTAATTATAAGGTCTGGTTGGTTCAATAGTGGTATTAGTAGTATCAAGTTTCTTGGTTAAATCTGGTTTGTCCTCAAGTTGATTGGCTTTGTTCTTTGGGTAGTAGGTATTGGATATAGGATTTCTAGAAGGATAAGTTAAGTATGCTTATGGGTTGGTGTTTGAGGTTTTAGTGGTGGTAGTTTTTTGCTTTTTAAACATAGCAGCTATAGATTGTTCTTAGAGCTTACCTTGGTCACAAGCTTGTAATAAGTTTGTTGGTTTGAAAATTTTAACCATGGGTCTCAGTTCTTTACTCAATCCACTCATAAAGCTAGAAACAAAATATGTTTCATTAAGCTAAGGGTAGTGTTTGAGCATCAATGATTTGAGCTCTTCAAACCTCTCTTGGTACTCAGTAACTGTACCCTTCTACTTCATATTGTTGAATTCCTCAATTACTTCATTCACAGTCAATTCCTAAATATCTCATTCCCTTTCCCTATTTTGCATTTGCTACCTTTGAAAGTACACATCAGCCTTTTTTCCAAGGTAAAGAGTAGCTATATCTATTTTCTGATCCTCCTCGATGCCATATAATTGAAAATATCTATGACACTTCCTCACCCAAGTTCTAGGATTATTTCCATCAAAAGTAAATAATTCTAGTTTAGGCATTCTACTATGGTGACCCACAGTGACAGCAGAGTTACTGGTTTCACCACTAAATGGAGGGCTCAAACTAGTATTGTGAGGATTTGGTAAAATGCCATTACCTGTGGTTTTATTGCCACCAATATTAATCTACCTTAGAGATTGATCTAAGGCTCTATTTACTCCATTTTGGTTAAGTCTTAGGGATGGTTATGAAGATTAAGTAGCAGCATTATTAGTGGTCTGAGAGTTAGGATTCAAGGCTTTCACCATCTCCATAAGTTGAGTCATATGGAGTTAGATGGTTCCTTGACCTGCTTGCACATTTTGGATCTTAGTTTGTTGATCTTGAAACCTTTTATTCTAAGATTAAGTGTGCTTGTAAATCTCCTTCATGAACTCTTGGTTTTTTTACTCAATCTCGTTAAGTCTCTCTTACATAATCTACAACTGATTAGATTCATTCATGGCAGCTTTGTTTTTCTTTGTCATGATAATTTGTGCTATAGTTTCATTAGGTTCTTGGTGCTCTAATACCAAATTGTCAGGTACCAAGCTCATTGACAGTGAGATTTCTAGTAGTAAGCTTCAATTAATCAATAAAGATGTTGATTCTTTTAATGATTAGTGCAAAAATATGTTAAGAATAAAAGAGGAAGAAGAGAAAGAGAGAAAGAGAGAGAGAGAGAGATTCAAAGAGAAAGAGATAGAGAATCAAGGAAAAGAGAGAAAATCAGCGAGAAAAGACAGAAAGAGAGAATTAATGGGAAAAGAGGAATTTTCATTAATAATTTGCCTTCCCTCTTTTACATTGTAAGCTACATATATAGACTTATCATTGGCAATTACCATAATTCACTGTAGAATAAACAAGCTAGCTAATGGCTAATAAGATAAATTGACAGCAAATAACCAAAGAATAATAACAAAATTACTTAATGACAAAATAACAAATATCCATTTTTTCTTCTGCTAACCCCATTCTCTATTCTCTTCCTTATCCTTCTATTCTTCTAGATCCCTCATTTTCTTCTTCCAAATAGGGTTTATTCTCTGTTATGGGCTCATCCTCTACTGCAATATCAGAATTTATTGAGTAATTTGTCGATACAGGCCCATCTACTACTTGGTACTTGACATTAGGAATGGACTTCCAAATTCAAACTCATATTAATATTGAATCATGCCCACTATAAATTCGATTTGAATACCAACAAATATAAATTTGAGCCAAAAGTAAGACTTATAATTCTTATAAATTAATAGAAAAATAAAGATCCACTATAAAGGGAAATAAATATGAGAAAAATCAAATATAACATTATCGAATAATATTACCATCCAGCAATTTAATCCTCATGTCTAATAGTTGTACTAATAACCTATAAAATGAAGACTTTTTTTTTTTTTTAATTTTCCTTTAATTATTCTTTCACATTAGAAACTATAGAAAGATTTGAAGTTGAAATCTCCTGATTGATATTCTAGTATCTTGTTTGAAGCTATTTATTCAAATTTAATGCATTGGAAAATCTAAGAAAAGCAAGTGAATTAAGTCAGTTGATTCATTATACTAGATCCAATGCATCCTCATTCACATTAATATAGGATTCACCTTCCATAAAGGAGAATGATTTAGTGACTCTCAAGGTCTCTCATAGCTACCACAACAATAACACCAATATATATAATATCATCAGATTATTTATTTATTTTTTTAATTTCATGTCAGCTTTAATCATTTAATTTATTTGCTAATGTGACCTTAGGGTCATCCACCCTAGGGTTAATCAATCAAATTCGTTCCATAAATTCAAGTAAATCTCATATATTTATGAGTGCAAAGTTGATTTTTTTTTATTGTATCTAGTGCCTCTAGTAATTTATTGTGAATTAAAGACATAATATGGATGATATAAATAGCTAAGCCCAAGAAGTTGTTTCTCCAACTTTGTTAGTCATGAACATGGCTTCTAAAGGTTTTCCCGTAGTTTCTATATTTACTCTCATTTTTTTTCATTCTCCCACAAGTTAAGCCAACAAAGATTACCTTAAGCAACTTGAAGGATGCCATAAGGGTGACAATGTCACAGGCATTCATGATCTCAAATATTACCTTGAAGGACTTAGCTACTTGAGCTATGAAAATCAATCTGATTCCAATACTGACTATCTTGATGAGTAGTTGAGTACCCTTAGAATATCTGCCATCAAAATTTACCAACAAAATTACCATTTATGAATGTATCTGGGTCCTTACATAATGAAACAGTATCCAAATTGATTTTGCCTCGACGTGGAAAGCCAGACAAAATCAATACAACAACTTTGGTGGATTCTAAACATCATCACTTGCATATAGTTTCTCACTATTCTTTCTTCAATAGATTTCCTAGATGGCGACCTTCAAAATACAGACTTACTTGTAAGTTTCTTGCTAATACGTCAAACATAGCCATAAACCCTGTGATAAGAGCTTTCCAAACATGGGCTCTTAATACTCGTTTCCAATTTAGTTGGGCTTCAACTAATTCAGCTTCTGATATTATTATAATAGGATTTTTCCGTGGCAACCATGGAGATGGGATTCCTTGCGATGGATGCGTGGTGGAATTATTGCTCATGCTGTTGCACCACAAGATGGGCGATTTCACTATGATGTAGATGAATCATGGGTCGTGGGTGCAATGCCAGGTTCAAATGATCTAGAGACGACGGTAGCCTTGCATGAAATTGAGCATCTTCTTGGCCTTCATATCATAGTTCTGTCCAGCAAGCTAGTATGCATGCTATTATTCCTCCTGGAACAATTAAGCGGAGTTTACATCCAGCTGATATAGAGAGCATACGGGTTTTATATAATCTTTGATATTATATATGAAAATATATGAAAAACCATCAAGTAAGAAGCAATTAATCAGCTTTTCTCGCTTGATGAAAGGCTGGCTGCATGATATATTGCTTCTTAGATACTAAAATAAAAAATAAAAGGTGACATACTAAAATATGCGTGTGTGTTTTCCACCTCTGTCACTAGGGACCTTACTCCCTATCATCCTGATAGAGGACCTTGCTCCTCATCATGGCGGCAACAAAAGGTATCTACCAGAGCATTCATGAGTGAGACTATAACATTGTCCTCATAAGCCGTCGAGCGGAAAGTCACACTTCACCATTGATCATGAGTGAGAGTTTCCATGGATCAACTTACTTTCCTATGCTCTGATACCACTTTTGCTACTCGACCAATGACAAAAGTTTATTTTTATCGGTTGGTAAATATTTGTCATATGATATATTGGCTCACGAGAAAGAAAATTTCCCTCATCTCTAATGGGACATTCCAATAGTAAAGACTTTGTAAACTTATTTAAAAGACCTTGAGTTTGAATCATGAAATAAGCAGGAGGGATTTATGGAAGGAATAGGGAAAACTACACTTATTATGTAGCAAGTCATTGAAATTCCATTGCAGCTAAAAAAAAATAAACTATAAGCTATGATTATCATCAATGACCAATGACTGGCTGTGGTCGTCGATTGTGCATGGTAGTCGCTGAATTAGTAAGTATATAATTAATATGTACGTAGACGTTGCATTTCAAGCATTGATTAACTCATTTCTATTGTTTAATTGTAACATTGAAAATTATCAAAACTTTCAATTTTTAAAACTTACAACTAAATTATGTTTATAAAAGCGTACAAATTTAACCTATAATTAAGACATTGAAAATGAAAAGTATTTTGAATTTGACAATATATAAAAGCAAAGCACAAACAATTTGTTTCTGCTTATTTTCAGTAGACAATAGGAGGAAAGAATAATGATACAACAATCATTACACATTTGTATACAAATGATACGACAATTGTCTCATCTTATTTACATATTTTACATCCACAACCAGCATGCAAAAAGAAGGGAGATCAGAAGAGTATTCAGCTAATGACAGCAACCATGCTCCTGTATTTGACAAGGGCCCATGTTTGGGAAAATGAAATGCATCAGCCAATAGGTAAACTAATGATGCGTTTGGTAAACCGTAATGAAATATAATATAGTATAATCAAATAAATTTTTAATGTAAATTTATATTATAAATGCATTTAATTACTTTATATTATATTTCATTACGGTCCACCAAACGCATTCTAAGAACAATAAAAAATCAGATCAATATGCATTTTGAAAAGGAAAAAAAAAAAGAATACTTAAACAATCTTATCACATTTGTTTCAGAAAACACCCTCCCCTAACCCATCTTGGTAATACAAACATGGCATCCTTGCTTGTATACTCACATTTTAGAATGGAGGTATTCATCGATTGTGAGAGGTTTAGGACCACCAAACCAATCGATCAAAAATATATCTTCAATGTCTAATTTGAAGAACTGGAAGTTATGACCTTTAGGCCAGTCTGTCAACCATAAAAAAATTGTAAGATCTTCTTAGTCAGTAGACGATGGAAAGACAAAATAAATGACAGTTATTAGAGATCAACGGTATTACACTGTCAAATTATTGATGACAAATTGCTACTTGTACCAAGTAAATTTTGTGTACTTACCCTTCATCTCAGGATGTTTGGTAAAAAGGGCACTTCGAGCAAATTCTACTTCCTCACAATTTTCCTTGAGTAACTTCAACTAAAACATCAAAAGAGGCACTGATTAGAGCAAAGCTTTCTCAAAAAATATGATAAACACATTTTTACTGACAAAATGTAGCAGAGTAACAAATTGGGCTTCTTTCTTTCTTCCTAGTTTTGTCAAAAGCAGAAAAATTTCACCCTGGCTATTTGCAAATTGCAAATATTGTTAATGGAAATGCATTAGGCTATGCAAAAGATTGTCAACATTTGCTGAAAAGCTTATCCAGAAAAAAGCTTATCCAGAAAAAATATAAACTTTTCCTAGGTTTTTCTCCTTGTTCTGTTGCTTAAAACAAGTGAGAAAGGTACAATGAGGGAATTTACAGGAGTTTAAGAATGCTTCAGTTTTGGTTATAAATTAAGGTACTCAGAAGGCAGCTAGTTGTATAAAAAATAAAAAACTGCAGTAAATACACTTCATTCACATTGATCTTGTTATTCTGTATAACAAAAGCCTTCCCAGTTCACCGGCATTAGGAGCATGACAGTAATTGACCAATTCTTGTTTTTAGCTATCAGCTATCCACGGGTTAATCATGCATAAAGCCAAGGCTTTAGAGGTCAAGGATGCTCAGGACTAACAGAAAAAAGCTTTATAGAAGTACCATTAAATGGTAAATCACGACCTTGCATCCTGACAGGGTTTCTCAAGCGAAGAACTTTGACTAATCTTATTAAGTCATCCAAGGTACTGATTAAAATATCTGGAAAGAATCATAAAAGAACAAGCATCTAGGTGCCTGCAATTTAGCATGTGTCCACATGACATTATTGGCAAATTAGTCTTCTCATTATTAGCCACCTTATACAATCACTGATGCAAGTATTTGTATACTAAAACCAAATAAAAACTATAATAGCAGATATTTATTTTTGAAACATACCTTTCCAGTCAGGGTAATTTTTGCACAAGCGGGGTTTTCAGGATCTCTCTTGCCACAAGTTCCTATAGGGTATTCACTTATTGTGAATGAAGATCTTTGATCCTTCAATGCATTTCTTGCAGTTGGATCAAGAGTTGTCAAATAGAAGTATGGGATGCCACTACCTGCATCAGGTAGCCCATCGCTAAATGAAACAACATTTCTGCATTGAAAGAAATTTTTATTGTATGAGAGGGAGAACTGAAATAACAAATGCTTAAAATGATAACTAACTATTAGAGTATCAATGAGTCCCAAGCTCATTCAGTATGATCCCAACTATTAGAATTTCCAAACTTTGTTGATTTCAAACAATGACATGTTAAGATACCAAGGGGAACTGTAACTTTTAGGTCAATTTGTTAGGAATGGATCTTATACATAAAAAACTGCAATGCATTCCTAAGCGGATAAGGAAAAAGATGCCCTGGGGCATGAAGGTGAGTTCCAGATTGACAACTCAAGACTTTTGCACTTTACTGCTACTGGTTAAAAAGAAGGGTAAAAATGCAGCTCCTTACTTCGAAAACTAGCTTATTCATTACAAATTCAAAACATTTCAATGTGGCATAATATTACCAGTAAGAACAAAATGAGAAGATGACTGAAATGCAAATTCTTCTATTCTAAGAACAAAAAAGGCTTGCAAAAGTTAATTATTAGCATTAGCATTCTGAATCTTTAACAAGAAATAAAACAATCAAGCTCCTACTTCGAGCAGAAAAATTCAAAACATGTAACTCTTAGGTATGAGGAACAACATAATAAAAGAAATGAAAATAATATAACAGAAAAAACCTACCCAAAAGGTGCTCCTCCCAAATCTGCTGATATGGTACTGCAAGATTCAAAATGACAATTAAGTTCAATCCAAAAAAACATTTAAACTTCCCAAATACCAAAATCAAATATCTAAGCTTCCTAAAACCTAAAATGATAAACCTAAACAAGTTCAAGATTCATCATAGAAAAAACAACACCATATCAGCTACAAGCTCCGAAATATTAACCAGTAAGTCTATATTTCATCATCAAATTCATTAATTCAGCAACCAACTATTAAAATTTATACTTGTATCAGCCACAAGATCCAAAATATTACTTCCAATTCACTAATTTAGTAATCAAATATTAAATTTTTATACTTATCCCCAATATTACTCCCTTCCATTATTAATTACAAACAACATAGAAGAGCATATTAATAACAAAAAATCAAAGAAATGGGTAAAAAGAATATTACTTTAAGACCCCCCAAGAATTCTGAGAAACCAGCCAACGAGCTGTTGCAGAAGCATTATCGGGGTCTGGCTTCTTGACCAATAATAACCTTCCCTGTACAAAATCTTGATTACCCACAAAAAGAAAAGAGAAAATATAAGCAAAAACATAGAAATAGCTGATAAAGCTTTCGATGCCCATCTTCTCTTCTGTTTGTATAAAGATCCAAACCAATTCTCTCTATATACATACACCAAATGGACAGTGATGAGCGCTGATCAACCCTTTTAAGTTTCTACTTTCTTGAGCTTTTGTGTAGAGGACAATGAGAGGATGCATCCTCTGCATAAAGGTGCAGGGTATATACACACAGGTTTTGATATGATCATGTAGTGGGTTTTTTTTTTTTTTTTTTTGTTGACTTTGACTCAAGTTGACTAATAGGAATTGGAGTTCATTTCTTTATTTGCTAGATTGTGTTGCAGTGGATTAGATGAAAGGAGCATGGGTCCCAGTTTTGCGGGTCCCATAGGCATGGGACTGCATGGCTGCTAAGTGCTTCACGAAATCATTGTTGTGGGCTTTCCAATCTTATCTTTTGGGCTCACATGGAGAGTCCAGTCTGGTCGATTTCTTGCTCCTCATGGAAAATAGACAAGAATCAACGTTAGGCCACGTGTGCTTTTTTTCTTTTTCTTTTTCTATTTTTTAGTAGTTTTTTTCGACAGTTATCACATTGTCAGATTGCTTCATAAAAAGCCACAATTATTAGTGATTAGTGTTAATAGAAGGATGATTTTTTTTTTTTTTTTTTACAGAGTTCGCGGACTTAATAATGAGGAAACGATTTAAACTTGAGGTCTCTCTTCAAACAGCAAAATCCTTTATTATTAAGCTATACTCTTTGTATTTTGTAAATTGTGTTTACGAGGCTTTTAGTACTGTGAATGAGATGTTGTTTGATGCGAGATAACTAAATTAAAAAAGTAAAATTACTTAAAAAATAAAAAATTTTGACTTATTTTGTAACTATTATTAAAAAAAGTTTTTGAAAAATAAAATGTCCAACTCTCAAAATTTAAAGAAAACATATTTTTTAGGAAAAGTTAAGCAAGTTGATTTCGTTAGTTGAAATATATAAATTGATATATTTATTCTCCATTAAATAGAAATAAATAAATGAGATAAAATATTATCGTCTTTTTTATAGTTAAGTCAATCTATTTTCTAGTATATAAAATTATATATAAATCAAATACATAATTATTTGAAGAGAAATTTACTTTTTAAAATATATCATACTACATCTCAGTCAACTCCAATTAATTTTTTAAAAGATTAGGCTTCTCTCAATGTTGATGAGTTTCATCTTGTTTCGTTTCAACTAATTTTATTAAATTTAAACTCAATTTCAATTCTACTCAATATTTAGCTATTATTTGTTGAATTAACGAGTTGATTTGAAACTTGACTCGTAAAGTTTAAAAAATTATTAAATACTGTTAAATAAATAAAAATAATTAAAAAATAAAATAAATTGAATTTATTATGTGTGTACACCATGTTTAGAACAATTATTTCAGAAAAAATTTAATGTATTTTTTCCGCTTAAACTTTACACTATTAATCATTTTGCTTTCTAACATTTTATTTTGACCATTTTAACTCTCTAATTTAGCAAAAGTTATCTATCGGCCCCTAAATATTTAGCCAGCATGGAGCGTGTATCTTGCGCTAATAACGCGAGTGACATAAAAAATAGAGTCTGATATAGTCTAATGTAGATATAAAATTTATTTATTTATTTATTTATTGTTCTTCCTTTTGTTTCTCAGAACAGCACCGTTGGCTTCGTTACATTTGCATCCTTCAATCCAATTTCAAAGTCTCAAATTTTCTTGCTTTGTCCACTCCCTATCTCGAAAGACATTTGTTTCTTCTTTTTCATCTCCTCTGCAGTGGCCATCAAACAAAGGTTAGAGAGTTTTCAAAATATTAGCAATTGCATATAAGGAATCAGTATTAGCATAAGACATTTAGAATGAGAGCAATAATGACTATTTGGCAGTGAATTGAAGAAGCAATCAAGACCATGTGAACTAACTAATTGTAGATTTCTTCCACAATGGATATAAGTTGTGCTGATGTTCTATAGCTAGATTGATTTTGCGAGATTCTAAATTTTGAAATATTTTTTTGTATTCTTCAAATTGAAAAGCAAGTGATAATACACCAAATCAATACCACTGTTGTCATCGAAGTACGAACCACCAACAGAAGCCACTATCATTGATTTTGAAGGAGCAAAAACCACTTTGGACCATCATCGATGTTAAGTGTTTTATTTCCGTAAATACTACTGTATACGTGTGTGGTTGTGTCCTATTATATTTGTAACTCTTTGTATTGTTAGGGTAACTTTGTACATCCTATATAAGCTTTGTAAACTGCTGTCTTATTAACTAATCAAGTGCTAAATTATTCTGCCGCATCTCTGATTTTGACTTGGTATCAGAGCTAAAATTTTCACCGGAAAACATGAATACAACTCCTTCTTTCTCTTCTTCCTCTACCCCTACTATTACTTCTTCTTCTACATCTTCCTTATCTTCTTCCTCTACCATTACTGTTTCATCTTTCTCATCAGCCAATTCTTCAAATATGGTGCCGAATATGGTTTCTAATCTCCCTTCAATTCTGCCTATCTCAAACTCACCCACTCATATTCAACAATGTTTTTCTATCAAGCTGAATTCCAAAAACTACATTCCCTGGAAACTATAATTCACACCCTTGCTAAATTTCTATAATTTACATGGAATTCTCAATGGCACAGAGACAGCCCCCCAAAAGGAGATTTTCAATTCTATACTAATCAATCTGAATCAAATTCTGAATACATACAATGGTTTGGAAAAGATCAACTCTTACTTTCTTGGCTTTTGTCTTCAATTACTGAAGAGGTATACCCTCAACTCATTGGTTTGAATAGTTCTGCTGAGGTATGGCGTGACCTTGCCTCTACCTATGGTGTTGTTAGCAGCGCCCAACGAACACAACTACATATTAAACTACACAATCTGTCTAAAGATGATAAACCAGTCTCTCAATATCTCTATCAGGCTAAACCAATTGCTGATTCTTTAGCCTTAGCTGGTCAATTGGTTACTGCATCAGAGTTCAATGCCATTATCTTTCACAAGCTGAGGGCCGAATATAATTGTATTATTGGTGCTTTACAACAGAGGACTAAAATTTCTTTTAGTGATTTGCATGGCCAATTGGTCGCTTATGAACTATTCCTCAAGTCTCAACAACCTCAAATCCCAACGGTAAATATGGCACAACGAAACTCTCCTGGTCAATTTCATTTTAATAATTTTTGTGGCAAAGGTAATAGAGGCAGAAGGAGAGGTTTTTCAGTTCAAAATCATTCAGCAACTGCTTATCAAATTTGTGGATACAATAATCATTCTGCTTTGGAGTGTAGGAGACGCTTTGACACAAACTTTCCTGCCCATAATCAACCATCTTTCAATTCACCAAGAGGTAATATGGGTTATAACAACAATAGAGTTCAGGCAAATATGTCCACTGTGTCCTCAATTGTTGCTTCAAATTCGTTGGCATCAGCCTCTGATTATCACTAGTATCCAGACACCGGAGCTAATAGACATATTACCCCAGACATATCTCTACTCAGTATTGCAGATGATTACAATGGTAAGGATCAATTAATGATCGATGATGGTACTCAATTGCCTATCACTCATATTGGTAATGGCTCTATTTCTTCTAATTCTAGAATGCTTGCCTTGCGTAATGTTTTATGTGTTCCTTCGATCACTGAACCTTTACTGTCTATTCAAAAATTTTACCAAGATAACAATTGTTTTTTTGAGTTTCATTCCTATCATTGTTTTGTCAAAGATCAGGTTACCAAGGACATTCTTCTCCAAAGCACGAGTGAGCTGGGTCTTTACAAGTTGAGTGGTGTTTTGCAACAAAGAAAAAAACCTCAAGCTATTGCTTACTTAGCTAGTTTGGAGGATTGGCATACAAGACTAGGACATCCAAACTTTCAAACCGTTCATCATATTGTTCAAAGTTTTCAGTTACCATGTTCATCCAATAAAGTGTCATATGATAAATGTGAAGCGTGTTGCTTAGGAAAATTACATAGGAAAACTCTTTCCTTAACAAACAATAGGAGTTCTAGTCCATTAGATTTAATCCATTCTGATGTTTGGGGCCCTGCACCCTTTGTTTCTTCTTCAAGTTATAAGTACTTTGTCATTTTTATTAATGATTATTCCTTGTTTACATGGTTGTTTCCAATAAAGAATAAGTGTGATGTTAGTCCAGTTTTCTTTCAATTCCAGAAAATGGTCGAAAGACAGTTTGAGAAAAAGATCAAAGCTTTTAATTCCGATTGGGGAGGGAATATAGATCACTAAATAAGTTTTTTCAACAATATGGTATTATTCATTGTATTTCTTGCCCACACACTCATGAACAAAATGGAACCGTTGAATGCAAAATACGTAATATTGTGGATATTGGTTTAGCTTTGCTCGGTCATTGTGGGGCTCCATTCAAGTTTTGGGAATTTACATTTGAAATTGCTATTTTTTTAATTAATAGAATGCCTTCTTCATCACTTTATAATAAGATTTCCTATTAAGTATTGTTTCAAAAAGATCCGGATTATACTTTTTTAAAAGTGTTTGGTTGTGCTGTGTATCCTCTCCTACGACCTTATAATAAAAATAAATTCTCGTTTCAAACCAATCAGTGTGTCTTTCTTGGATATTCCCCTACTCATCTGGGTTATAGGTGTTTTGATAAAAATTCTGGAAAAATCTACCTTGCTCGTCATTGTGAATTTGATGAAAAGCTTTTTCCATTTAAAGTTGTTGCAGGTGTTCAATTAGTGTTGGACAAATCATTAGTCCTGCATGACAATACTTGGTTGCAAATAACCACTCAACTACCTCAAGCCACATGTGTTTTGCAGAGTTCAGGTAACAATTTGCTTCCACTTTCCTATTCTAACTCATCTACTTCTTCACTTCGTATAAGAGTCCTACTCAAATTCAAACAATTGCCAAAGATAATAGAATCTTATCTTCCCCAGTCCACTCACCTTATCCAACTTCCCAGACTTACACATAATAGAATCATTATATGCTCAATCAAACTTTAGCTTTCCCTTTGCCACACACTCAGCTAAATTCATCAAAGACTCCTACTACACCACAATCAGCTAACCGAACCTGATCAGCTTACAAAACCATACACACCGAATCCTCCAAACAAAAAGGACTTCAATTAATTGTAGATGATAATACACAATTAACTGATTCTTCCTCTTCATCAAGCCAACCTAACTCTTTAGACCTAATATCATCTCCCTCAGACACAATAACAAATACCTCTCCTCCAACACCCATTCGATAGCACCATATGACTCTCAGATCAAACCCACCAAAAAAGAAAATTTTTTCCCTCTTGGCAACCAAAATTAAACATATAGAACCCAACCCAAAGGAACCCACATCTTTTACACAAGCAAGCAAGTATTCTGAATGGATTCAAGCTATGAACAAGAAATGGAGGCATTGAAAAAAAATAATACTTAGGAATCGGTACCTCAAAATTGATCCGGCTGCAGCTTGACACCTACAAAGAATAGTGTGCTACGCATATGGCGGTCCCGCTAGCAGGTTAGCTGGCAGGGGTCAAGGGGGCAGTGCCCATTGAAAAATAAATTTCCTGAATCTTTCACCTGGAGTCGACTGCTTTTCAGTCACGAACTCATAAAATCAAATCGAGTTTAAATCAAATATGAAACGGACCAGAAATGACCATAAATTATGCAAAAATAGGTTGGACCAGCTGTTTGGTGGTGCACCTCCGGTTTGAACTGCCAGCATACCTAGCCTGCCAGCGGCAAAGGCGGCACTTTGGGAGTGCCGCCCAGCTAGTCGACTCGTTATGGGTGCCACCTGTGCTACCGGCAAGCTACTGGTGCCACCAACACCCTCTTCAGTAGCTCTATAAATAGAGCCTTCTTCCAGTTCATTTGGGGGGGGAATTCCAATGCAGAAACTTTCCTATATTGCTCTACTAATCATGCTAAAATTCTGTTCAAAATTTGATACTAAAATCTGTCGTTTCAAATTCTTTTAATTTGTATTTATTATACTGTTTTGCTAACCTTTCGCTGTTTAAGATTCAACTTCAGGGTCCTAAATCCAAAGTGGAGCTTAGATCCGAAACCAAGCTCACTCCGTTCATCCGAAAATCAAAGGTATAATTCCTTTTATCCTTTTTCACAATTCTAAATTCAGATATAGAATTCTCTTTAGGTCTAAAACAGAAAAAAATTTAAAATTTATTAATTTAAAAATAGAATTAAATTAATAAATAAATCAACACTTTTTTCTAGAATTCCTCCTTCGCAAGAAGGAAGAACTGCGTGGGATTTGATTCATATTCAATAGGATACGCAGGCTACTATTCTATAAGGCATCAACTTCAAAATCATTTTTAATAACATTTTCCCTTTTATTTTTGTTATTTACTTCCAAATTACATAAATCAATTTTCTGAACTCATAGCAAGTTCCAATTGTGAAGTTTCTCTAGAAGAGCATTTCGATTCCTTGGCAGATCGAACCGGTGCTCATGCGAGGCCTCACAATTACCTGCAACAACATAGAGAAGCTGAATTTTTTTGTGGCTCGATTAGCCAAAGAATTTGCTTTACGAGACTTGGGCAATCTACATTTTTTTATGGGCATTCAAGTTAGTAGCAACAAAAGTGGTATGCTCTTATCACAAAAAGCATACATTTCAGATGTTATTCGAAGTGCAGGTATGGAACATTGTAAGGTGACTCCTTCACCGATGATTGTGGGAAAAATTCTCTCCAAACATGATGGCAAACCATTGTCTACAGATGAAACAAAATTATATCGTCGATTATGCGGTAGTTTACAATATGCATCCATTACTAGACCGGATATTTGTTTTGCTGCCAATAAGTTATGTCAATTTATGCACTCTTCAACTGATGTGCATTTTAAAGCTCTCAAGCGGGTGTTAAGGTATTTTAAAGGAACGTTGGATAGAAATTTTTTGATTAGTCGAAGCAATAATACCAATCTCACAGCCTTTACTGATCACGATTGGGCAGGCTGTCCTGATGATAGACAATCAATTGGAGGTTTCTTGGTATATTTTGGAAATAATTTGATTGCGTGGAATTCAAGAAAATAACGTAATGTTGCTTGATCATCAATTGAATCTAAATTTAAGGCAGTCGCTGATGTTTGTATTGAATTGAAGTGGTTGTCTAAGTTGCTTTCTGAATTTGGAATTCGTTTTTTACAACCTCCTCATATTTGGTGTGATAATCTAGGAGCAGTTTTCTTGTCTACTAATCTAGTATTTCAAGCATGAACAAGACATGTTGAGGTAGATTTCCATTTTGTTCGACAATTGGTTATGAGTAAACAGGTTTCCGTTGCCTCTGTCTCTTCTGATGATCAACTCGCTGATGTATTGACTAAACTGTTGTCCAGCGATCGGTTTCATTTCATTGTTGACAAGCTTTGGCTACTTTCCAATACTCCATCAGTTTGAGGGGGCGTGTTAAGTGTTTTATTTCCGTAAATACTGTTGTATACGTGTGTGGTTGTGTCCTATTATATTTGTAACTTTTGTATTGTTAGGGTAACCTTGTACATCCTATATAAGCTTTGTAAACTACTGTTTTATTAACTAATCAAGTGCTAAATTATTCTGCCGCATCTCTGACTTTGACTATTGAAGACGGCAACCAAATTTAAGGGGGAAAAATATGCATTAATTAACCAAGTTAGCTTAATTAAACCCGCAATTAATTATTTCCTTAATTTAGAAAATTTTAATATGGTAATGTCATACTTTAATTGTTATGGCTGGAAATAGAACTTCTTAATCAAAGTAAAACCTCTACATAAGCTAAAAAGTCAAATAATTTACACATGCCCTCAATTGAGATAATTAGGGGGTAAATACTTCCAAATTAGTTCCTCCGTTCTAAAATCTATGTTGTTTTAGATAAATTTTTTTATTTTAATTTATTTGTCGTTTTAATATTTGAAAAATGTATTTATTTATTTTTTCAATTTTACTCTCTATTTATTCTTTCATTAACTATTTGTATTAATTGCTTTTGTTTCTCTATATCAAAATCGATATAAGGATATTTTAATATTTTATTTTAGAATTATAGCAATTTAATAATTTTCTTAATTCATGTGTTAAAATATTAAATGACATATGTTTTGAAATGGAGGAAGTAATCAGTTTAAACTTTAAATTAATTGTTTTAAAAGATCAAGAGGGAAAATAATTAATGATGCCAAATTTAAGGGGGAAGATATGCATTAAATCTTAATAAAAATTTATTAAATCAATTTGTACAAGATTCCATTCAATTCTCATAATATAATACTTCATTTATTCCAAAAAGGTTATTTACTTTTTTTTTTCATCCAGTTTAAAAAAAATTATTAATTGCTTGTCAATTTATAAATTTTATTATATTTTTCTATTTATATCATTGCATATACTCATTTATTACTATATTTATTATTAATTTTTAAGAATACATATATTTCAATTAATAAGAATAAAATAGATAAATATCTATAACTACTGTTAAAATAAGCAAATATTTTGAGACATTTAAAAAAAAAATAATGAACAATCTTTTTAAGATAGAAAAAGTGTATCAATTGAATTCAATGGTACATTTAATTTCAAATGATTCTTTCGAAGGTCGTCTTTCTTCTCAACTTGCTTTTATATATATATATATATATTCATGGGGATTTCAAGGAAGATCCTTTTATGCAATTAATCTTTCAAATTCCAAAGTTTACTTTGACTCTCTAAAAAGAAAGAGCTGAACAAATAGAACAAAATATATGGACCTAATTAAATTTAATAATGCAATGAGAACCATAGAAAATTCTGCCCCTTCTTCTAGATTTTAAAAGTATATTATATAGTCCTTTCAAAAAAAAAAAAAATTGTTGAAAAGTAAGCAAATAATTTCGTTAAGAAGAAGGCCGAGTGTGAAGGGTGAATTGCATGACGTCTAAGTAGTCCAACATTTTGTCATAGTTCTACGGCCAAGTTCTCTCTGTCTTGTTAGTCTGTTTTTTCCTTTTAGTCCTCATTTTTTTTTTAAAGTCTGATTTGACTTGGTGTTTCGCAATCTTATAGAAATTTTCTTAGTCTGTTTTGACTTGGTCAAACATGCATTTATATATTCAATAAGATTTTTTTATTTAATTTCTAAAGCAAGAAAACAATGATTAATTCATTATTAAGTAAATGAACAGATATGTTTTTATCATCATATCACTACTTTACGTGATATTAAATTAGTAATTAATAATAAAGTATTTATTTTAAAAATATAAAAGTTTAAATTTTGAGAACTTATTTAAAAATTTTCAATATATTCTCAAGAAGAAAAACGTTCCATAATAAAAGTCATTCCACAAAAATTAGGTAGAGTTTACCATTGGTCAATAAACTTCCTTTTTTTTTTTTTTTTTTTGCCAATGTATTGGTCAATAAATTTCGATTAATACAAGTCAAGCTCTAAAAATCATTTCTGAGCCAACGTAAGCAAACAGGTAAAAATTAAATTAGAATTTCAAGATTTTTGAATTTTATTTGATCTCTCAAAATAGGTCAAAATAAAAGTTTAAATAAGAGAGCCTGAAACCTTTAATATAAAGCTGCAAAAAATGGTGAAATTACTAAATTACTCCAAATGAAAATAGGTAATAAAACAAGAAAAACGTCACAAACATATTCAAATCGGGTTCTTTATCACAAGTTACAACAAAAATTAAAAATTGCCATAAATAAAAAAAATGTTAATTTAAGGATCAAATGAAGAAATTTGGCCGAAAAATAACGTCGTTTATCATCAAAAGCGATGACTTGGCTCATTTCTTTTTTAATCATTATACTTGTAATATTCAAAATCACAGCTGGTCCGGATTATTGTTTCCTTTGCTTGAACTACTGTTTGTCTAAACATGTTAGAAATATCTTTGAAATTGCTTCCAGGTCAATTCCATTCCCATTTCCAATTTTACGATCATTGCCTTCAGTTTCTTAATCTGTTGGCTACAGTTCCCTAATTTTATTAACTCCATGAAAAATGACTCTCTGGATAAAGAATTTAGGTGCTGGTCTGTTTGGAATTTAAGCTGAGACATTTAAGATTTTGTTGATCTCCTGGAATTGAGCCTAATCTTGCATCTTGGCTTTCCTGTTTAGTTGGTCCTTTTTTCTTTTATTTTGTCTCACTTTTCTTACATACGGTTTTCAATTGATTTTGTCGACTGCTCCCATATATCCTCTCCCTCTCTCTCTCTTTTCTTTTGTATCCTCCTTTCTTTCTATTAATAATATATTTAGCTCTAATGTATTTAAAATCGTAATTTCACTATTCCATATTAGAGTATATATTAGCTACTTATTAGTTTGTTACTAGTTTGGTAATTAGTTATACATAGTTAGCTTAAGTGGTTACAAGTTAATTACAGTAGGCTTAGTAAACTATATATAAACTCACTCAAGTACTCAGTTTTGGTTTGATAAAAGCAAAATGTAATCTTTAGTTTTTTATCATAAAAATGACTTCAATATTATTGATCAAAACTCATTGGTTCTTTGGCAAAAAAAAAAAAAAAAGGGATCTATTTTTTTTTTTTTTTTAATGGCTTATTGTAGATGAAATTGTAAATATTTCAATAAACTATGCTATTAAATATCTAACAAATTATACATAAGTGGCATGGAGACATTAATATGTTGGCTATATGTCTTTATCTTATCATCTGGTAATTCGATACTACATCCATTTTAAAATATTAGTCTTAAAGTAAAAAAACTAAAATATCTTTTTTTTTTTTTTTTTAAATTTTGATATAGAAAATGAAAACAATTAATACAAATATTTAGTAAAAAATAAATAGAGGGTAAAGTTGAAAAAAAATAACAAATATTTTTTTTAAATCCTAAAACAACAGATAAATTAAAATAAAAAATTCCTCAAAAATGACAGATATTTTAAAACGGAGAAAGAATTTTGAATTTACTTTTCCCATTTATCATTAGTTGAAATGATTAAAAATATCTTAAGATCAACAAAATCCATTTCTATTACATTCCAATTACGTGTGTATAACATATTGAACTAAATTAAATAAAAAAAAAATAGCTCCTTACATATGATATACAAAGACCTTATTGAAGATTTTCTAGCATAAATAACAGAAAATCATTACCGTGTGAACAAAACAATAATAATAATAATAAAAAAAAAAAAGAAAACATTTTGAGTGTAAAAACTCTAATACTTTTATTTTCTGTAAAAATAAAAAGGTATTCTCTGAGTGTAATCAAATCTTCCCCATCAGACATTATACAAAGCACGAATGCCTTGAATATCGTCGCTTTGTAAACCTTTAGTCGCACCAGGAGGAATACTTGGATACATAATGGCTCCTTCAACTGAGCTATGTCCAAGTCCAAGGAGATGTCCTATTTCATGCACAGCAACAGTCTCTAAATCAAACGCACCTTGAATTGCCCCAATAGCCCATGGCTCATCTGCATCATAATGGAATCTTCCATTTTGTGGAGCAAAAGCATGAGCAAGAGTTCCACCACGGCCATCAAAAGGACTTCCATCTCCATGATCACCTCTATAAAATCCTATTGTTAAATCAGCATTTCTATAATCTTGAACTCTCGCAAACCTGAAATGTGTATTAGCAGCCCATGTTTGAAAAGCTCTAGCAACAGGCCCCATTGCTTGAGTTGGGGTTCCAGGAAGAAACCCATAAGTAAGGGAGTACTTAGAAGCTGGCCATTTTGGATTTCCTGGAAAGAAAGAATAATGAGAGACTGTGTGGAAAGATTTAGAAGTATGGTGATGGTTTTTCTTCCCAGATTCCATTCGAGTAGTGCCATTGATGATATCTGCTACCCCACATCGAGGCATCATCATTTTGGATACAGTTTTGGAATCTAAGAATCCAGTGACATTTAAATGGTAATTGAGCTGATATGTTTTAAGTGCTGATTCTAAAAGATCATCAAAATCATCATCATTGGAATGAGATTGATTTTTATAGCTCAAGTAACCAAAATGTTCGAGGTACTTTTTGAGCTCATGGATGCCTTTGATGTTATCACCCTTATGACATCCTCGAAGATGCTTAAGGAAATCAAATGGGGATGATTTTTCATTATTCGACTGAGCTAAAACTGAACAAAAGAGAAAAGAAATGAAAATAATATTGAGACTTAATGAAAGATTATTGGGAAATCTTTTAAATGCCATGATCTTGATATTGAGTTAGATAGATATAAAAAGAAAGACTTTGGTGGGTTTGGATATGAATTGTGATTCTTGTGGCTGTATTTATAGACATTGTATTTGGAAAATTTATAATACAAAATTCATATAAAATAAATATGAAGAAGCTGTTGACTTCTTGTTGTAAAAGAATGAGTCAGTCTTCTCCATTAGAAGACCGGTGCTATATCGTAAGTTGACGAATTAATGATTCAATTAAACAAAAAAAAAAAAAAAAAAAAGAGTGGGGAAAGGAGAATAACTAATAGAGATGTGGGGAAGTTTCTTAAAAATTTCCAAGAAAAAGATATGAATTCCCAAGTTGGTGTGTTTAATTATACAAATTAACTCCCCTTAAGATTTACCTTAATCTATTTATTTATTACTATTTGAAAATTAACAATTTTAATTATATGTTATTATTCGTAATAATTTATTTAGGAGTGTAAAGTATTTTATCATATTCTATCTTTTATATATTATAATGTATTTATATATAAATTGACACACATACATACACACACACACATATATATATATATATAGTTGATGATTTTTATCATCACAAATAATTACGATGTGATTAATGAAGATTCTAGAGATACTTGAGAGAAAATTAATTTTCTTATTGAATATCAAAATGACAGTACAATAGGAGAAGCTCAACTAATTATTTTTATATACAAGGTAACTAAAGACACGTGGTAAAAAAAGAAAATTTGTTATAACTAACTAACAGTTATAACCTCTTGAAACTAAAAGTAGAATTAAACTAATGAACTAAGTAAATAATTAAATAAATCAATATAGCAGCTCTACAATTAATCCACATGGGAAAATAAAGAGAAATTCTTCTTTACATTCACATATTCATTAATTCATTCATTCTTAATTATATATATTTAATTGATTAAAAATATCATGTTACGGCAATTTTACATTTTTTTTCTAAGATCAATAATAGTTTTGCAAACCAATCATTACAAGAAATCATGTATTTTGTGATAATATTTTTATGGTCACTAAAATTCTTGTCACAAAAAATATGTAATAGGTGACAATAATTTTCAATTTGTCATGAAATTCAATTTGGTAATTTTATCGTGACAATTAATAAATAATTATCACAAAACAAAATTAAAAATCATGATAATTTTTGAAAAGTTGTGACAAATCATTTAAATAAAAATTTTTAATATAATATTTTATAATAAGTTTAAAGATCACGGAGTCAATTATCATATTCACACTAGTGAAAACTCTCCAATATAAATCCTTCATGTAGTCCGTCATCTAGTGACGGAATAAAAAAAAAATTTAAGAGACCATATTTTTTATACCATAATTTATATCCAAGTAGTTTATATAATTAAATTAATTTTTATATATTTAAAAAAGATTTTTACCTAAAATAAGGGGCCAAATACAAAATATTGTAGTCATCCATCTATCCTCCTTCCTTTTTTTCTCTACTCGAGAGATTTTAGATTTTTTAGAGGATGAAAGTTGAGATAATTGAGAGCCTTATTGATGCTATAGTTTCATGGGCTCACTTTCAAAAATTTTACCAAGATAACAATTGTTTTTTTGAGTTTCATTCCTATCATTGTTTTGTCAAAGATCAGGTTACCAAGGACATTCTTCTCCAAAGCACGAGTGAACTGGGTCTTTACAAGTTGAGTGGTGTTTTGCAACAAAGAAAAAAACCTCAAGCTATTGCTTACTTAGCTAGTTTGGAGGATTGGCATACAAGACTAGGACATCCAAACTTTCAAACCGTTCATCATATTGTTCAAAGTTTTAAGTTACCATGTTCATCCAATAAAGTGTTATCTGATAAATGTGAAGCGTGTTGCTTAGGAAAATTACATAGGAAAACTCTTTCCTTAACAAACAATAGGAGTTCTAGTCCATTAGATTTAATCCATTCTGATGTTTGGGGCCCTGCACCCTTTGTTTCTTCTTCAAGTTATAAGTACTTTGTCATTTGTATTAATGATTATTCCTTGTTTACACGGTTGTTTCCAATAAAGAATAAGAGTGATGTTAGTCCAGTTTTCTTTCAATTCCAGAAAATGGTCGAAAGACAGTTTGAGAAAAAGATCAAAGCTTTTAATTCCGATTGGGGAGGGAATATAGATCACTAAATAAGTTTTTTCAACAATCCGGTATTATTCATTGTATTTCTTGCCCACACACTCATGAACAAAATGGAACCGTTGAATGCAAAATACGTAATATTGTGGATATTGGTTTAGCTTTGCTCGGTCATTGTGGGGCTCCATTCAAGTTTTGGGAATTTACATTTGAAATTGCTATTTTTTTTAATTAATAGAATGCCTTCTTCATCACTTTATAATAAGATTTCCTACTAAGTATTGTTTCAAAAAGATCCGGATTATACATTTTTAAAAGTGTTTGGTTGTGCTGTGTATCCTCTCCTACGACCTTATAATAAAAATAAATTCTCGTTTCAAACCAATCAGTGTGTCTTTCTTGGATATTCCCCTACTCATCTGGGTTATAGGTGTTTTGATAAAAATTCTGGAAAAATCTACCTTGCTCGTCATTGTGAATTTGATGAAAAGCTTTTTCCATTTAAAGTTGTTGCAGGTGTTCAATTAGTGTTGGACAAATCATTAGTCCTGCATGACAATACTTGGTTGCAAATAACCACTCAACTACCTCAAGCCACATGTGTTTTGCAGAGTTCAGGTAACAATTTGCTTCCACTTTCCTATTCTAACTCATCTACTTCTTCACTTCGTATAAGAGTCCTACTCAAATTCAAACAATTGCCAAAGATAATAGAATCTTATCTTCCCCAGTCCACTCACCTTATCCAACTTCCCAGACTTACACATAATAGAATCATAATATGCTCAATCAAACTTTAGCTTTCCCTTTGCCACACACTCAGCTAAATTCATCAAAGACTCCTACTACACCACAATCAACTAACCGAACCTTATCAGCTCACAAAACCATACACACCGAATCCTCCAAACAAAAAGGACTTCAATTAATTGTAGATGACAATACACAATTAACTGATTCTTCCTCTTCATCAAGCCAACCTAACTCTTTAGACCTAATATCATCTCCCTCAGACACAACAACAAATACCTCTCCTCCAACACCCATTCGACAGCACCATATGACTCTCAGATCAAACCCACCAAAAAAGAAAATTTTTTCCCTCTTGGCAACCAAAATTAAACATATTGAACCCAACCCAAAGGAACCCACATCTTTTACACAAGCAAGCAAGTATTCTGAATGGATTCAAGCTATGAACAAGAAATGGAGGCATTGAAAAAAAATAACACTTAGGAATTGGTACCTCCACCGAGTACTGGCAATATTGTTAGGAATCGATGGGTTTACAACATTAAACGGAGAGCTAATGGATTAATAGAGAGGCTAAAGGCAAGGCTTGTGGCAAGAGGATACACTCAAGAGTATGGCCTAGACTATCATGAAACTTTTAGTCCAGTAGTGAAGCCAGTCACCATTCGCACAGTGTTGTCGGTTGCAACAACTAATGGTTGGACTGTTCGGCAATTGGATGTGAGTAATGCTTTTCTCAATGGAAATCTAGATGAGACCATTTACATGATACAACCATAAGGATTCGAAGATAGAGAACACTCGGAATATGTGTGCAAACTTAAAAGATCTCTTTATGGATTAAAGCAAGCTCCACAAGCTTGGTTTCAGTGGCTATGCAATTTCCTGCATTCAATCGGGTTTGTTTCGTCTCAAGCAGATTTTTCATTGTTTATTTATAATGAACATGATTGTGTTTGCTTCTTATTGGTCTATGTAGATGATGTTATCATTACTATGAACCCTCAAAATTGTGCTCTTATGATCCGGCTGCAGCTTGACACCTACAAAGAATAGTGTGTTACGCATGCAGTGGTCCCGCTAGCAGGTTAGCTGGCAGGGGTCAAGGGGGCAGTGCCTATTGAAAAATAAATTTCCTGAATCTTTCACCTGAAGTCGACTGCTTTTCAGTCACGAACTCATAGAATCAAATCGAGTTCAAATCAAATATGAAACGGACTAGAAATGGCCATAAATTGTGCAAAAACAGGTTGGACCAGCTGTTTGGTGGTGCACCTCTGGTTTGAACTGCCAGCATATCTAGCCTGCCAGCGGCAAAGGCGGCACTTTGGGAGTGCCGCCCAGCTAGCCGACTCGTTATGGGTGCCACCTATGCTACCGGCAAGCTACTGGTGCCACCGACACCCTCTTCAGTAGCTCTATAAATAGAGCCTTCTTCCAGCTCATTTGGGAGAGAAATTCCAATGCAGAAACTTTCCTATATTGCTCTACTAATCATGCTAAAATTCTGTTCAAAATTTGATACTAAAATCTGTCGTTTCAAATTCTTTTAATTTGCATTTATTATACTGTTTTGCTAACCTTTCGCTGTTTAAGATTCAACTTCAGGGTCCTAAATCCAAAGTGGAGCTTAGATCCGGAACCAAACTCGCTCCGTTCATCCGAAAATCAAAGGTATAATTCCTTTTATCCATTTTCAAAATTCTAAATTCAGATATAGAATTCTCTTTAGGTGTAAAACAGAAAAAAATTTAAAATTTATCAATTTAAAAATAGAATTAAATTAATAAATAAATCAACACTTTTTTCTAGAACTCCTCCTTTGCAAGAAGGAAGAACTGCGTGGGATTTGATTCATATTCAATAGGATATGGCTACTTTCCAAGACTCCATTGTTGACAACTATATATATATAGTTGATGATTTTTATCATCACAAATAATTACGATGTGATTAATGAAGATTCTAGAGATACTTGAGAGAAAATTAATTTTCTTATTGAATATCAAAATGACAGTACAATAAGAGAAGCTCAACTAATTATTTTTATATACAAGGTAACTAAAGACACGTGGTAAAAAAAGAAAATTTGTTATAACTAACTAACAGTTATAACCTCTTGAAACTAAAAGTAGAATTAAACCAATGAACTATGTAAATAATTAAATAAATCAATATAGCAGCTCTACAATTAATCCACATGGGAAAATAAAGCGAAATTCTTCTTTACATTCACATATTCATTAATTCATTCATTCTTAATTATATATATTTAATTGATTAAAAATATCATGTTACGCAATTTTACATTTTTTTTCTAAGATCAATAATAGTTTTGCAAACTAATCACTACAAGAAATCATGTATTTTGTGATAATATTTTTATGGTCACTAAAATTCTTGTCACAAAAAATATGTAATAGGTGACAATAATTTTCAATTTGTCATGAAATTCAATTTGGTAATTTTATCGTGACAATTAATAAATAATTATCACAAAAAAAAATTAAAAATCATGATAATTTTTGAAAAGTTGTGACAAATCATTTAAATAAAAATTTTTAATATAATATTTTATAATAAGTTTAAAGATCACGGAGTCAATTATCATATTCACACTTGTGAAAACTCTCCAAAATAAATCCTTCATGTAGTCCGTCATTTAGTGACGGAATAAAAAAAAAATTTAAGAGACCATATTTTTTATACCATAATTTATATCCAAGTAGTTTATATAATTAAATTAATTTTTATATATTTAAAAAAGATTTTTACCTAAAATAAAGGGCCAAATACAAAATATTGTAGTCATCCATCTATCCTCCTTCCTTTTTCTCTCTACTCGAGAGATTTTAGATTTTTTAGAGGATGAAAGTTGAGATAATTGAGAGCCTTATTGATGCTATAGTTTCATGGGCTCGCTTTCAATTTTTTTTTTTTAGCAGAAGAGAGTAACTTTTATATATATATATATATATATATATATATATATATATATATATATATATATATATATATATATATATATATATATATATATATGTCATTAAGCTATGTTTTGATGTGTAATTCAATTTTTTTCCTTTTATTTATATCAATTAAAAAAATTTAGGATCATAGAATAAAGAAAATGATTATATAAAAATTTATTAAATAATAAACATATATAGTATTTATTACATGAATGGATCCTAGCAAAAAAAAAATCCAACAAAAAAAAATTAAAAAAATCCAATAAAAATAAGAAATATTAAAAAACTGCATGTAAGTAATTAATATTTATTTATTTTTATAAACTGAATAATAAATACTAAAAAAAATTTATTGGGACACTTTTTCTTGTTATTATATGTTTCCTTCTTGGTAGAGATGGAATTGAAGAATATTCAAACTTAAATATATTTATTATTTCAAATGGTATTTACACTTTTAAAAGAATAACTATGTGTATAATTATAAATATTTCAAAGATTTCTTTTATGTCACTCTTTTAAAATATTAGGAAGTAAATCTTCTAAAAAACATGTTTCCTCCGTTGCAAAAAATTGTCTACTCTTCTTTTTTAAAATGTCCCAAAATACTTATTATTTTAAAAATAAAAATAAATATTTATTTATTTTATCTTATTAATTAAAAAGTATTGATCGGTGCAAATTCAAAAAAAATGTGATGGGCTGGATCTTTTAAGCTGAGTCTTGTGAAATGGATTTGCAAAAAAAGAAAACAAGTCAGGAGGAGACTAGACTTTGTGTCTAGCGAGA
The DNA here is from genome assembly GCA_947687605.1 of Reutealis trisperma. Classification (NCBI taxonomy): domain Eukaryota; kingdom Viridiplantae; phylum Streptophyta; class Magnoliopsida; order Malpighiales; family Euphorbiaceae; genus Reutealis; species Reutealis trisperma. The sequence goes on from CANTUT010000032.1 coordinate 2,890,411, forward strand.
AATTTTCGAAGCTCAAATCAATAAGAATTTTTGCCGGTGGCCAAAGAAATGATCTCTCTTCCTCATAATTAAATAATAAACATATATAGGCAAGAATTTTCCTAAGAAGTTTGTAATTCGAGATTAATTAGCTAGTTGGCTGTGTACTGTAAACTTATAATTAAAGCCACAATTTTTTTTTTTTTTTTTGCCTCTTGTTATCTAGGGAAAGTTTAAAAAAAAAAAAAAAAACCAATGATTTAACTTTTTTTTTAAAGGGGCATGTATTTTTTTTTTCCTCACACTTAAGTATCAAGTACCAAATTTATTAATACCATTAACATTTAACATTTGACATATAATATAAATTTAGAAAATATTTTTCTCTAATATAAAATTCCACTACATATTGTGGGATTCATTTTTAAATTAAAATTTAGTTTTAATTAATTATAAAATTTTAAAATATTAAAAAAGAAAATAAATTAAAAAAATTAATAATTATATAATTTTAAGGACTAATTAATGTAATTTTGAAATAACAAAAATTGACTAGCACATCAAGTCATATCTCACTTCTCAGGAGGTAATAATAATTTACCCTAACTTTTTTTGAAAAATTATATTATTAGTGCTGAACTTTTTAAAAATATTATTTTAGTATTTGAATAATTTTTTTTATCCGACGAGCAATTTTTTAAAGTAATCATGTATAGGGGTTTTTATAATAATATGCTACTTTAAAAAAATATTTACCTAAATATGCTATTTTTTTAAATTTACAAATATATGTCACTTTTTTATTTTTTTGAAAATTTGACTAATAAATTGGTAATCAAACTACCGGTTTTGTTATAAAATTTACACATTGGTTGACTCAAATGGAAACAGGAAGTTTAACTTCCGATTTCCCTTTTTTTTTTTGTTTGTTTAAAATGTTAATTTTTTAATATTCTTTTAAAATGTTAAGTTATATATATATATATATATATATATATATATATATATATATATATATATATATATATATATATAATGGTTAAAAAAGTAGTAACTATTCATGAATAAATATTATAGCAACTATTAAAATCACACTCATATATATACATATATTCTCAAGGGGATTTCAAGGAAGATCCTTTTAGGTAATTAATCTTTCAAATTCCAAAGTTTACTTTGATTCTCTAAAAAGGAAAAGTTGAACAAATAGAACAAAATATATGGACCCAATTAAATTTAATAATGCAATGAGAACCATAGAAAATTCTGTTCTTTCTTCTAGATTTTAAAAGTATATTATATAGTCCTTAAATAAGTAAATATCATCTCTATGTCAACCCTTGATATCAAAAAAATAGAGAGATTATTTCTCAAAAAAAAAAAAAAAAGAGAGAATATATATATATATATATATATATATATATATATATATATATATATATATATATATATATATATATATATATATATATATAAATTACACAAATATATTATTGAAAAAAAAAAAAGAGAGAGAATATTATTGAATTTTTTTTTATTTTAAAACAAAAATTTTTATAGTCTTGAAATATTTAAAAATTGTTGAAAAATTAAGGAAATAATTTCATTAAGAAGAAGGCCGAGTGTGAAGGGTGAATTGCATGATATCTATGCAGTCCAACATTTTTGTCATAGTTCTATGGTCAAGTCCTCTTTGTCTTGTTAGTCTGTTTTTTTCTTTTAACCCTCATTTTTTTTTTTTTTAAGTCTGTTTTGATTTTGTGTTTCTTTTAGTCCTCATTTATATATTCAATAACATTTTTTTTTATTTAATTACTAAAGCATTTTGAGTGTAAAAACACTAATACTTATATTTTCTGTAAAAAAAAAAACGTATTCTCTGAGTGTAATCAAATCTTCCCCATTAGACATTATACAAAGCACGAATGCCTTGAATATCGTCGCTTTGTAAACCTTTAGTCGCACCAGGAGGAATATTTGGATACATAATGGCTCCTTCAACTGAGCTATGTCCAAGTCCAAGGAGATGTCCTATTTCATGCACAGCAACAGTCTCTAAATCAAACGCACCTTGAATTGCCCCAATAGCCCATGGCTCATCTGCATCATAATGGAATCTTCCATTTTGTGGAGCAAAAGCATGAGCAAGAGTTCCACCACGGCCATCAAAAGGACTTCCATCTCCATGATCACCTCTATAAAATCCTATTGTTAAATCAGCATTTCTATAATCTTGAACTCTCGCAAACCTGAAATGTGTATTAGCAGCCCATGTTTGAAAAGCTCTAGCAACAGGCCCCATTGCTTGAGTTGGGGTTCCAGGAAGAAACCCATAAGTAAGGGAGTACTTAGAAGCTGGCCATTTTGGATTTCCTGGAAAGAAAGAATAATGAGAGACTGTGTGGAAAGATTTAGAAGTATGGTGATGGTTTTTCTTCCCAGATTCCATTCGAGTAGTGCCATTGATGATATCTGCTACCCCACATCGAGGCATCATCATTTTGGATACAGTTTTGGAATCTAAGAATCCAGTGATATTTAAATGGTAATTGAGCTGATATGTTTTAAGTGCTGATTCTAAAAGATCATCAAAATCATCATCATTGGAATGAGATTGATTTTTATAGCTCAAGTAACCAAAATGTTCGAGGTACTTTTTGAGCTCATGGATGCCTTTGATGTTATCACCCTTATGACATCCTCGAAGATGCTTAAGGAAATCAAATGGGGATGATTTTTCATTATTCGACTGAGCTAAAACTGAACAAAAGAGAAAAGAAATGAAAATAATATTGAGAATTAATGAAAGATTATTGGGAAATCTTTTAAATGCCATGATCTTGATATTGAGTTAGATAGATATAAAAAGAAAGACACTGGTGGGTTTGGATATGAATTGTGATTCTTGTGGCTGTATTTATAGACATTGTATTTGGAAAATTTATAATACAAAATTCATATAAAATAAATATGAAGAAGCTGTTGATTTCTTGTTGTAAAAGAATGAGTCACTCTTCTCTATTATGACCAAGATGTTCTTATTGATTTTTTACTAATTATTCTTATAAATAGAGGTTAATTTAGTAATTTAATAATTAATAAATTAATTTACATAAATAATACGTTTTTGTAGTTATTTTTTTAAGATAAATATATATATGTAGATTTAGTCAACTAAATCTATACTATATGCATTTATTCAACTTTTAATATGCATCTTAAATACATTATAGTAAATATAGGCTAATTAGTAAAAAAGTCGATGTAATTAATGTCATTAGCTTATATTTATTATAACGTATATAAAATGCACCTAAAAAGTCTACTAAATGCATATAGTGTAGATTTAGTTGACTAAATCTATATATATATTTATCCGAAAAAATTAACTAAAAAAATAACATATTATTTATATAAATTAATTTATTAATTATTAAATTATTAAGCTAACCTCTATTTATAAGAATAATTAGTCAAAAATCTATTATAACTAAGATGTTCTTATTGATTTTTGACTAATTATTCTTATAAATAGAGGTTAGTTTAGTAATTTAATAATTAATAAATTAATTTATATAAATAATATGTTATTTTTTTAGTTATTTTTTAAGATATATATATATATATATATATATATATATATATATATATATATATATATATATATATATATATATATATATATATATATATATATATATATAGTCAATTAAATCTATATATTTATTTGACTTTTTATGTGCATTTTAAATACATTATAATAAATATAAGCTAATGACATTAATTACATCGAAATTTTTATTGATTAACAATTCTGCAAAATAATTTTCACCCATTTTCATTGGACTCCATATCTCTCCTCCAAAAGATTTATTTGTGCAATTGCCAGTTCTTGACATACCAATTGCCAAGAACATTCTGAAAAGATTTATGTTTGATCTCTTAATTTCCCTTCTCCAAAAAATTAACAATCTTTCTAGTATTTATATGTATAATTGTTTTAAAAATCATACCTGTGATTAAAATGGACAAGTTATAGAACATATTATTTTTTCTTTATTTTAATAAAATACTTATTATATATTTATATTAGGATTAAATGTATCGTTTATGAATTTAACATCAATATTAATTTAATATTAATTGGAATCTTATATTTTTTATTCTGTATTATAATGTGATATACTTAATTAAATTGATAAATTTAGTTTTACAAATTAATTTTGAATTAGGTGCACTAAAACTAATTAATTTTAATTTTAACTTAATAAATTTAATTTTTTAATTAATTCAAATTTGAAATTTTTTTGTAATTTAATAAAATTTATTAAATTTTTATTAAAAATTATATTTCATTAAAATTCAAATAGTTTTAATATTAATGTTTTAATATTATTATGTGCCATAGACAAACTAATACCATCATCTCTTTAATACCATCATTTCTTTAATTTTAATATTTCTATGCCTTTTCTCGGTAAATAAAAAAATAATAAATCTCAAAAGTAAGCCAAATTCTCACATTTATTGCCAAATTCAAAGGAGAATGAATATTAAAATATAGATAACTAATTATTCAAAGGTAATTAGCTACTTAAAAGACATATAAACAATAACAATAATTATAATAATTCAATCATTACTAAAATCTATAACTAAATATTTTATACGAAACAATTTATAGAAGAAAATGACATAAAAATAAGATATAAAAATTATAGACAATATGGATAATTGTTGGTCTATTGTTTTGATTACGTGTTGGTGCAATATCAAATAGCTCATGAATTAATTAATTATAATTAATTAGTTATATTTAATATTAAAATTTATTTGAATATTAATTTTATTCAACACTTTAATTTTTATGAGTTATGTTGCGTCATCATTGGCACTACTTGTAGCCTGTCAAGAGAGAATTTCTTCACACCTACCCAAATCACTTATTGCTTTTAAATTATTCAATTATGTGAATGGTTATTTAATATTTAATTTTGTTTATATTTATCATGATTTGATTATTTATTTTATACTTAATTAAAACTAACAAATTTTAATTTTAACTTAATAAATTTCATTTTTAATCAATTCAAATTTGAAATTTTTATAATTTAATAAAATTTATTAAATTTTTATTAAAAATTATAGTTCATTAAAACTTCAAATAATTTTAATATTAATTTTTTAATATTATTATATGCACCATTATTTCTTTAATTTTAATATTTCTATGTCTTTTCTCCTAAATAAACAAATACTAAATCTCAAAAGTAAGCTAAATTCTTACATTAATTGCCAAATTAACGTGAGAATAAACATTAAGATATAGATAACTAACTCTTCAAACGTAATTCGATATTGTTAGTTAAGTTTTGTCAATAAAAATTTAAGAAATAAAGAATTGAATTTTAAATTCTTCTTATTTTATAAATTAAATTATATTTTAAAACGAGTCATAATCAAAACTAACGTGCAAAAAACATTATGAAAAATCTAGTTAAATAATAAACACATATAGTATTTGTTACATGAATGGATCCTAGAAAAAAAATTCACTAAAAATAAGAAATATTAAAAAACTGCATGTTGGCAATTAATATTTATTTATTTTATAAACTGAATAATAAATACTAGTAAATTCTAGTTATTATATGTTTCCTTCTTCGTGCTGTTAGAATTTTTTTTTCCTTTTTCTAATATTGAGAGAAGGAATTGAAGAATATTCAAACTTAAATATATTTATTATTTGAAATCGCATGTACACTTTTAAAAGAATAACTATGTGTGTAATTATAAATATTACCATCAAAGATTTCTTTTACGCCACTCTCTTAAGATATTAGGAAATAAATCTTCTAAAAAACATACCGAGGAAATAGCAGCTTATGTTAATCCAAGGGCAAAATAGAAAAGGGAGAAAATAGAGAAGTTGGTCATTGGTATATATACTTTTGATTACTTAATTAAATCGCTGTTATAAATATAATGGAGAAAAATAAGAACAAAAAATATAAAGGAGAGAATAGTTTTTCTAATTATTCCATTCAATAGTATTAAGCCCTTTATATAGAGTACAGAAGGGAAATAAATAGGAAGCTTTTCTAATAAGGAAAATACAAGAAATAGGAAGTTTTTCCAATAAGGAAAATACAACCAATACTAATATGGAAACTAGAGTATTCACGTATATGGAAAGATATCAATCAAATCCTATAATATATCATAACACTCCCCCTTGATGTCTTTTACAAAGAATATGCCTCGTTAAAACCTTTACTAAGAAAAAATCCTGTGCGAAAAAAAATTTTAGTGAAGGAAAAAGAGTACATTATTCTTGTAGAGATTTGCGCTATAACACTGCCTCGTTAAAAACCTTGCTAGGAAAACCCAATGGGACAAAACCTAAGCTAAGGGAAAAAGAGTACAGTGTACTAAAATCTCCCCCTCATGAAGATATGATTTTGTCAAAGATCTCTTAGTCGGCGCATACCAATTTTGTTAACCAACTTCTCAAAAATGGTTGTAGGGAGTGCTTTACTAAACAAGTCTGCCAGATTATCAATTGATCGAATTTGATGAACATCCAAAACTCCTTGCTTCTGAAGCTCATGTGTGAAAAAGAACTTTGGCGAAATATGCTTGGTTCTATCTCCTTTGATATATCCTCCTTTGAGTTGTGCTATGCAAGCAGCATTATCTTCATATAATACTGTTGGACTTCCTTTGTCAAGTTTAAGATCACATGTTTCCTTGATATGATGGACCATAGATCTCAACCATACACATTCTCTACTAGCCTCATGTATTGCCAATATTTCAGAATGATTTGATGATGTGGCAGTTAAAGTTTGTTTAGTAGAGCGCCAAGAAATGGCAGTACCACCATATGTAAACAAGTAACCCGTTTGTTATCTAGCTTTATATGGATCAGATAAATATCCAGCATCAGCATATGCAATCAATTTTGACTTCGAGTCACGTGGATAAAATAAGCTCATATATGATGTTCTACATAAATAACGGAATACTTGTTTCACACCATTCCAATGTCTTCGAGTGGGTGAAGAACTATATCTTGCTAGCAAACTTACAGAGAATGCTATATCAGGTCTTGTATAATTAGCAAGATACATTAGTGCACCAATTGCACTAAGATATGGTACTTCTGGACCAAGTATTTCTTCACTATCTTCTCGAGGACGAAACAGATCCTTTTTCACATCAAGGGATCGAACCATCATAGGAGAACTCATTGGATGGGATTTATCCATATTGAAACGTTTTAATATCTTTTCGATATAAGTTGACTGATAAATGAAAATCCCTTTAGATAAATTTTCGATTTGCAAGCCGAGACAGAATTTTGTTTATCCCAAATCTTTCATTTCAAATTCATTTTTCAAATAATTTACTGTCTCAGTCATCTCTTCAGGAGTCCCAATGATGTTTAAATCATCAACATACACAGCAATTATAGCAAAACCAGATTTTGTTTTCTTGATAAAGACACATGGACAAATTGATTTATTAGTGTAGCTTTCTTTCAAAAGATATTCACTAAGGCGGTTATACCACATTCGTCCAGATTGTTTTAATCCATACAAGGACCTTTGTAGCTTAATTGAATACATTTCTCGTGGTTTTGAGCTACATGCTTCAGGCATTTTCAGTCCTTCAGGGACTTTCATATAAATGTCATTATCAAGTGATCCATACAAATAAGCTGTAACGACATCCATTAGCCGCATATGGAGTCCTTCTATACTTGCTAGGCTAATTAAGAATCTTAATGTAATTGCATCCACAACTGGAGAATAAGTCTCCTCATAATCAATGCCACGTCTTTGTGAAAAACCTTGTGCCACAAGTCGAGCTTTGTATCTCACAATTTCATTTTTCTCATTTCGCTTACACACAAAAACCCATTTATAGCCTACTGGCTTAATATTTTTAGGTGTTAAAACAATGGGCCCGAAGACATGGCTTTTTTCTAATGAACTTAATTCTGCCTGGATTGCATCTTTCCAATTTGGCCAATCATCTCTATGTCGACATTCATTTACGGACTTTGGTTCAATGTCCTCATTTTCTTTTGCAATATCAACTGCAATTGCATATGCAAATACACTATCGACAATGATTTCATTTCGGTCCCATCTTTTTCCTGAATTGACATAATTGATTGAGATCTCTTCATTTTGATCATTTTCAGGTACCTAAACCACTTCTGGGGTTATTTGTTCATCTATGTCAATTTCAGTTAGAGGCTCTTCAGGAGCATTAACATTTTTGGGATTTTGTTCCCTTTTCTTTCTTGGATTTTTATCCTTGGAACCAAGTGGCCTTCCACGCTTTTGGCGTGTCATGGACTCATTTGCTACATTATTAACATGTTGTCCTACTGGGATATCAATTCTTATTGGAGCATTTTCAACTGGAATGTGAGATTTAGTAACTCTTTTTGGATCACATAATGCATCTGGTAATTGGTTTGCTATACTTTGTAAGTGAATGATCCTTTGAACTTCTAGTTCACATTCTTGTGTATAAGGATCAAGATGATTTAATGAGGGCTCATTCCAAACAATTTGTTTCTCTAATTGCTTAATTTCTCCCCCCAATTTGGGAAACAAAGCTTCATTAAAATGACAATCATTAAATCTCGCAGTAAATACATCCCCAGTTAATGGTTCAAGATATTTGATAATAGAGGGGGATTCATATCCAATGTATATACCTAATCTCCTTTGTGGTCCCATTTTTGTGCGATGTGGGGGGTTAATTGGGACATAAACAGCACACCCAAAAATTCTCAAATGGGATATATTTGGCTCTTGGCCAGTCACCAACTGTAATGGTGAAAATGTATGATAATTAGTTGGCCTGATGCGTACAAGAGTTGCTGCATGTAAAATTGCATATCCCCAAACAGAAATTGGGAGGTTTGTTTTCATAAGTATTGGTCTAGCTATCAATTGAAGATGTTTAATAAAAGACTCTGCTAGACCATTTTGAGTGTGAACATGAGCTACAGGATGTTCAACAGTTATTCCAATTGACATGCAATAATCATTAAAAGCCTTAGATGTGAAGTCACCAGCATTATCAAGACGAATTGTCTTAATAGCATAATCTGGAAATTGTGCTCTTAATCGAATTATTTGAGCAAGTAATCTAGCAAATGCTAAATTTTGAGTTGATAATAAGCATACATGTGACCATCTTGTTGATGCATCTATCAACACCATAAAATACTTGAATGGTCCACATGGTGGATGAATTGGTCCACAAATATCACCTTGTATGCGTTCCAGAAATTTAGGTGATTCATGTTGAATTTTGCTTGGTGAAGGTCTAATAATCAACTTTCCTTGAGAGCAAGCCGAACATGAAAATTCATTACATTGAAGAATCTTCTAGTTCTTCAATGGATGACCATTTGAACTCTCAATAATTTTACGCATCATTGTTGATCCGGGATGACCCAATCGATCATGCCAAACAATAAAAGAATTAGGGTCAGTAAACTTCTGGTTTACTACCATATTTGTTTCACTTGTACACATATATGTGTAATATAATCCAGAGGATAAAGCAGGTAATTTTTCTAATATGCATTTCTTACCCATTATAATGGTTGTAATATAGAGATACTCAATGTTTCCAACATTAATGGTCTCAATATGATATCCATTTCGGCGGATATCTCTAAAACTTAATAAATTTCTGCGAGATTTTGGAGAGAATAATGCATTTTGAATAAAGAAATAAGTTCCTCCAGGTAGTAATATATTAGCTCTTCCAGAGCCTTCAATAATTCTTTTACTACCAGATATTGTATTAACGTAAGAATCTCCCTTTGTTAGATGAGAAAAATACTTCTTATCTTTTAAAATGGTGTGCGTGGTTGCACTGTCAGCAAGACATAAGTTTGCATCATTTATTCTTGATCCTACCAATACTTGAACAGGATCCATAATATCTTCACCAAAATAAAATGTACTTATAAAAAACATAATAACTCAATAATTATTAATTAAAACTCAATCCAAAAGTACTTTAAAAAAAACAAATTATTCATAAACACTTTAAACTAGTGTTTAAATCCCAAAATACAAACAAAAAAAAAAACTAAAAGAGAAACATATCAATTTAGGCATTCACATTGCCATCACCAATCAAATGATCAATCTTTCCTTTAGGATGCTCAAAGAAATCTGTCATATCTAAATGTGTAACATCAATAGGATCATCACCAAGGACATTATTGTTTTCTGCTAAATTTACTTCAATATTTTTGCCTTTCTTCAAAGACTCTTGATAAAGATCGACAAGATGTTTTTGTGTGCGACAAGTACGAGACCAATGCCCTTTTGCACCACATTGATAGCAATGATTTCTTGAATTATTCTTTGATCCATTATTCTCTTTCCACTTTTGGTGGGAAGGTGCATTATTATTTTTAGCACCACGATTTCCATTGTTATGATTTCTGCCATAACCTCTGCCACGTCCTCGACCATGATTGTTCCTCCTTCCTCTTCCTCGTCCTTGTCCAATATTATTGTGTGTTGTCTCATTCACTTCAGGGAATGGAGCAAAACCAGTTGGACGAATTTTATGATTTTTCAGTAAGAGTTCATTATTTTGCTCAGCAACAAGAAGACATTCAATTAATTCAGAATATTTTTTAAAACCTTTTTCTTGATATTGCTGCTGTAGGAGCATATTCGAGGCATGAAATGTAGTGAATGTCTTCTCTAACATATCATGATCAGTAATATTTTCTCCACATAATTTCAGTTTGGAGGTAATTCTATGAATAACAGAATTATATTCACTTACAGTTTTAAAGTCTTGAAATCGTAAGTGTATCCACTCATAATGAGCCTTTGGAAGTATGACACACTTATGATGATTAAATCTTTCTTTCAAGTTGTTCCAAAGGACTAATGGATCTTTAACAGTCAAATACTCAAGTTTCAATCCTTCATCGAGACGGTGACGAAGGAAAATCATCGCCTTGGCACAATCCTGTTGAGATTCCTGATTTCCATTTTTTATCGTATTGCCAAGGCCCTTAGCATCCAAATGTATCTCAGCATCTAGTATCCATGATAAGTAATTCTTGCCCGAAAGATCGAGGGCCGTGAATTCGAGTTTTGTCATGTTCAACATTGTCTATACAAAAAGGAATAATGTGCATTAGTATCATAATAAAATTACTCTTTTAAAGACTTAATAGATAATGCAATTAGTTATTCAGGAACATAAAATATCAATTATTCAATGAATTGGAATACTAGGTTCATGGATATTTAGTTCTTCAAGAACTTAGGGCCAAAAATTCTTTTTAAAATTTATTTCTTACTTATTTGTTTAATTAGTTTTTCAGGAACTATAAATAATACTAATTTCTTCAGGAACTAGAATTTGATATACAGTGTTAGTTCTTCAAGAACTAGAATTTAAAATATAGTGTTAGTTCTTCAGGAACTATAATATACTTAATGAAAATTAAATAACATCAAATAATAATAAAAAAAATTCATAAAAATGATGGTCATGTATATAAAACAAACAAAACAAAAAAAAAATGATTATGTAAACGATTTTATATAGTTAATTGTTAATATATTTAAACGATTTTGTTTAGCCACCATGATTATGTAATCGATTTTATATAGTTAAAAAAAAAACGATTTTACAATTGTTTCATATAAAAAAAATGATTTACATCTAAAAAAAATGATTTTATAGTAATGATCTAAATATATATATATATATATATATATATACAACATTCCAAACTTATATGTGTATTAAGTCATGAGCATATGTCTTTTTGAGAATATATATGATTCACATGTTATTTGAGATGAGGAAAGAAAAGAAAAAAAATACCTTGGGTAAAAAAAATGGTAGAACAAATTCGTGCTGATAACGTGTTGTAAATATAATGGAGAAGAATAAGAACAAAGAATATAAAGGAAAGAATAGTTTTTCTAGTTATTCCATTCAATAGTATTAAGCCCTTTATATAGAGTACAGAAGGGAAATAAATAGGAAACTTTTCTAATAAGGAAAATACAAGAAATAGGAAGTTTTTCCAATAAGAAAAATACAACCAATACTAATATGAAAATTAGAGTATTCACGTATATGGAAAGACATCAATCAAATCCTATAATATATCATAACAATAGCAGGATTAATAAATAATTTTAAAAGTTTAGCAAACTCATAGTATATGTGTTATCTAAAACTCAATTCCCATATCTTTAATGATCCTCATAATGGGATTATATTTATGATACTTTATTTTCTAAAATAGTCTGACTTTTTATTCCATTTATTAATTTATATTACTTTGGAGGATGTATTCAATTAAAATTTTTAAAGATATTTATAGAGTTTTTTTTTTAAATAAATGACTTTGGCATAGTTCATAGATTTTTAATAATTTTTCTAGAATTTAAAAAATTATGAATGAATTTCAAAAACTTTATTTTAAAAAAATTTTATAAATATTGATAGATTTTTATAGATATTAATATAATATCAATGATTATTATTAATTGTCAAACCAATCAAGTTTTTGAAAAATTTAACATTTTCAAATTCATATTTGACATATAAACAAATCTAGTTTTAACTAATTCATTATTTTAAGTTTTTTAATTGAATATTGTTGTCTTAATTAATCCATCCGCCACCATTTTTAAAATCCTAATCATGTTCTCAACCCATTAATTTTCACTCTACAATCAATTATTAAACTAGAAGATAGGTTATATAATATAATCATCAAATATTGTATGCCAACGAATATATGGATTGTATAGAATAAAATAAAGATAAATCATTTTTTATTTGATTGTATGTAGAGACTGAAAATATAGTAAATTCATAATTTAGGGTTTCATTGCTTTGATAGGTTTCAGGAAATAACTCATGTTCTTATATGCTTTTACTTTGACATGCAAGCTATATTGACGAGAGAATGTGAGCTAGTTTTTATATTTGTGTGTTACTTGTGACTGAAAAAAAAAATCTATGGAAATCTTGCGGAAAAGTGAAAGAAAAATTTTGAGATTTTTTTTTTCGATAACTATATAAAAAATCATTAAAAGTCTATTATTTATGAAAGTTAATAACTTTTTGAATACATGTTTAATTTTATAGATTTTAGAAAAGTTACAATTAAATACTCTTTTATTTTTATAAACTTTTTTAAAGTTTTTAAAAGTTATTATTAAATACTGTTTGACTTTTAAAGAGTTTTTAAAAATCATTATTGAATACAACATAACTTTTTAAGTCTATAAAAATTTTTAATTTTCTTAATCCAATACACTTATGTAAATGTAGGATTATAAAAATAGAATTACTTAAACTACAGATTAAAATTTTTTTATACCAACAAAGTTTAAAATAAATAATCATATGATTTAATTAAATTTAGAATTTAAACTAATCCTAAAGATTAAAATCCGTGAACCAAACGGACTGTGATTTTTTTTTTTCCTTACACTTAAGTATTATGTTATTTATTATATTAGACTCTTAAGTACCAAATTTATTAATACCATTAATATTTAGACATTTGACAGATAATATAAATTTAGAAAATAGTTTTCTCTAATATGGAGTTTCACTAGATATCGTAGGATTCACTTTTAAATTAAATTTTAATTGTAGTTAATTATAAAAATTTTAAAATATTAAAAGAAAATAATTTTAAAAAAATTAAAAAAAATGATATAATTTTAAAGACCAATTAATATAATTTTGAAATAATAATTATTGACTAGTACATCGAGTCAAATCTCATGAGGTAATAATAATTGACCTTAACATTTTATAAATAATAATTAAGTTAGGAAAAATTTTATCACCGGTGTCTTAAGAGCCTTTGGCCATGCAATCCGAGCAATAGTATGTTTTCTCTGAATTTTTTAAAACGTGTTATTTTAGTGCCTGAACAATTTTTTATGCCATAAGCAATTTTTAAAAAGGGTCAAATATAAGTATTTTTAGTTATTTTTCTATTACTGAAATGTCAATTTACAGCTTTAAAATATTTGATTTTCAGCTCTTCAATTCAATTAATTTTTTTTTCTGGTATTTTTTTGGCATGTGAAATACCCATCTTGTCGTAAGCGAGCCAAACAACCAACTGCGAAGGCAGAACAATTAACCTATGGCATCCAATAGGCAAGATTGAACTATAATGAGCAAGACAATCTACTACGAAATTAGCTTTTCTATACACGTGCTTGTATTTAACATCTCAATCCTGAGTTAGGAGAGCCCTTATACGCTGTAGCACTCGCAGAACAACCACCTTGAATGAGCTGAAACACACATTGGCTATTCATTTCCATTTAGAAATTTTGGTATTTAACAACTTAGAAATTTTTATTCTTGTCATTTCTCCAATCTTAGATATTTTAACTAGGGCCGTAAATCAGCACTCTAGTGACCGGAAAATAGCTAAAAACACTTAATGAGATAATTTTTAAAAGTTGAGAAACTTATCGAACCAAAAAAATTATTCATACACTAATACAACATATTTTAAAAAGTTTAGGCATTGGTGTAATTTTTCCATTTTAAGGTATGAAACAAAAGAAGTTGTTGAAATAGGAAACAGACTTGCTTCTACCAGCAATTGCTTTTGTCTATAAATAGCAGCATACAATGTTAACATAAATCAGCAAGCCAAAAGAAAGGCCAGTCCTGCTAACAATGTGGCAAATGGCTTCTAAATGCTCTGATCTTTTGATATGTTTCATCATTCTCTTTTCAATCCAGCCATTTATATCTCACTCTAGATTTTTGAAACCTGTAGGGGAATCATTCAATTTCCTTCAAAATATGGAGGAAGTCCACAAGGGCCAAACTATTATCGGCATTAGTGAAGTAAAAAGGTACCTCCATAGATTTGGATATTACCCAAATCTAGGTGATAACAATTTAAACGATCATTTTGACGATCTTTTAGAGTTTGCACTCAATACATACCAAAATTATTATAATCTCGAAATTGCAGGAAAGCTAGACGATGATACCATGAAAAAAAATGATGACTCTACCCTGCGGAATGCCAGATATTATTACCAATATCACATCTTCACAGCCATTTAATAAGTTTAATGTTTACAGGGTTTCGTATAATTTTCCTGCAGGTAAGCCAACATGGTCTCATTATGATCTCACCTACGAATTCAGCGATAATGTCCCTAATGATAACGGGCAATTTATTTTTTTAATGTATTTTAAAATAATAATTAAATTTTGATGAATTTGAAAGTTATTTTTAATTTAAGGTAGTTTTTATGAAAAAGTCAAAAAATATAATAATTCACTAAAAATTTTTGTGAAATAGGCGTATTTCACTAAAATTTTTGACAAAAATGACATTTTTCACAATAAAAGGTGGTGAAATTAGAAAAATGTTCGAAAAAATTTCTATTAAAAAAAATGGCAGCTTTGTTGCATTCTGCCAATTTTTTCTATGGATTTGCATTTAATAATTAGAAAATAGTATAAAAGTTACTTTAATAAAAATAAATCATTATTTAGTCTCTAAAATTTAATATAAATAATTAAGTGGTTCCTGTGTTATAAGAAACTAATGGTTTAATCTTTTAGATTTGATTTCATCCTATTAGATAGTTTTTTTATCCTAATTTTCAATACAAAACCATTAGTCCACTAGAAAAATATTTTTTTATTTACAAAAAGCAAATTATTTGATAGTGGAAAGCAATAATCTATGCAAAATATTTGTAGAAATGTACATAAAAATACATTGCTAGCAACATCAAAAAATGTGTAAAATAAAAGGCCAATATAAATATAAAAATTTTATTTATTATTTATCAGTAGTCAAATGCTTTTTCAATTTTTTGTTCTCTCTGAATTTTTGTTTATATGCTATAGCTTTTGTGTTTAAATCCAAAGCCTATTAGCCATTTCATAAAAAATTTTGGTTAAATTTCTGTGTGTAGAGAAATTAATTAACCAAGTTAGCTTTATTAAACCTGCAATTAATTATTTCCTTAATTTAGAAAAGGATAACATGCTAATGTCGTTATGGTTGAAAATAAAACTTCTAAGTCAAAGAAAAACTTCCACGTCAGCTAAAAAGTCAAATAATTCATTTTTTATTTTATATAAGTGCAAATGTATTATACGTGCCCTCAACTGTAATAATTAGGAGTATATACTTTCAAATTAATAAGTTTAAGCTTTAAATTGGTTATTTTAAAAGTTAAAGAAAGAAAATAATTACTGGTGCTGAGTTTATGAGGAAAAATATGCACAAAACCTTTAGAAAAATTTATTAATTCAATTTGTACAAAATTTCATTCAATTCTCTTAATATAATATACCGATTGAATTCAATGGAACACTTAATTTCAAATGAACTTTTTGAAGGTTCTCTTTCTCCCCAACCAGGCTATATATATATATATATATATTACACAAACTTGTTATTGGAAAAAGGGAGAGAGAATATTATAGAATTTTATTTAATTTTAAAACAAAAATTTTTATAGAGTCTTGCAATGTTTAAGAATTGTTGAAAAATTAAGCAAATAATTTCAATAAGAAGAAGGCTGAGTCATATAGGACTGTACAAATAGTTAGTTCGGTTCAAAACTGAATCAAATTGAAATAACCAAATAATCAAAATTAATTTTTTCTTAAATTGAACCAAATAAAATTCCTAGTGAAAACTGAATCGAAAAATTAAAAATATCTTAAGATCAACATAATCCATTTATATATCATTAGATTCACTTTTCCCGTATATATATATCATTAGTTGAAATGATTAAAAATATCTTAAGATCAACAAACTCCATTTTTATTACATTCCAATTATGTGTGTATAACATATTGAACTAAATTAAAAATTAAATAAAAAAAAACTCCATATATGAGATATACGAAGACCTTATTGGAGATTTTCTAGCATAAATAGAAAATCATTACCTTGTGAAAAAAATAATAACCAAAAAAAAACATTTTGAGTGTAAAAACACTATTACTTTTATTTTCTGTAAAAATAAAAACGTACTCTCTGAGTGTAATCAAATCTTTCCCCATTAGACATTATACAAAGCACGAATGCCCTGAATATCATCGCTATGTAAACCTTTAGTCGCACCAGGAGGAATAGTTGGATACATAATGGCTCCTTCAATTGAGCTATGTCCAAGTCCAAGGAGATGTCCTATTTCATGCACAGCAACAGTCTCTAAATCAAATGCACCTTGACTTGCCCCAATAGCCCATGGCTCATCTGCATCATAATGGAATCTTCCATTTTGTGGAGCAAAAGCATGAGTAAGAGTTCCACCACGGCCATTAAAAGGAAGTCCGTCTCCATGATCACCTCTATAAAATCCTATTGTTAAATCAGCATTTCTATAATCTTGAACTCTCGCAAACCTGAAATGTGTATTAGCAGCCCATGTTTGAAAAGCTCTGGCAACAGGCCTCATTGCTTGAGTTGGGGTTCCAGGAAGAAACCCATAAGTAAAAGAGTATTTAGAAGCTGGCCATTTTGGATTTCCTGGAAAGAAAGAATAATGAGAGATTGTATGGAAAGATTTAGAAGTATGGTGATGGTTTTTCTTCCCAGATTCCATTCGAGTAGTGCCATTGATGATATCTGCTACCCCACATCGAGGCATCATCATTTTGGATACAGTTTTGGAATCTAAGAATCCAGTGATATTTAAATGGTAATTGAGCTGATATGTTTTAAGTGCTGATTCTAAAAGATCATCAAAATCATCATCATTGGAATGAGATTGATTTTTATAGCTCAAGTAACCAAAATGTTCGAGGTACTTTTTGAGCTTATGGATGCCTTTGATGTTATCACCCTTATGACATCCTTGAAGATGCTTAAGGAAATCAAATGGGGATGATTTTTCATTATCCGAGTGAGCTAAAACTGAACTGAAAAGAAAAGAAATGAAAATAATATTGAGACTGAATGAAAGATTATTGGGAAATCTTTTAAATGCCATGATCTTGATATTGAGTTAGATAGATATAAAAAGAAAGAATTTGGTGGGTTTGGATACGAATTGTGATTCTTGTTGCTAAATTTATAATGCAAAATTCATATAAAATAAATATGAAGAAGCTATATATTGCCTTCTTGCTGTAAAAGAGTGAGTCAGTCTTCTCTATTGGAAGGCCGGTGCTATATTGTAAGTTGAAGAATGATTCAATTAAACAAAAAAAGAAAAAGAGTGGAGAAAGAAGAATAACCAATAGAGATGTGGGGAAGTTTCTTAAAAATTTCCAAGAAAAAGATATAAATTCCCAAGTTGGTGTGTTTAATTATACAAATTAACTCCCCTTAAGATTTACCTTAATCTATTTATTTATTACTATTTCAAAATTAACAATTTTAATTATGTTTTATTATTTGTAATAATTTATTTAGGAGTGCAAAGTATTTTATCATATTCTATACATTATAATGCATTTATATACAAATTGACACACACATATATATATATATATATATATATATATATATATATATATATAGCTGATGATTTTTATCATCACAAATAGTTACTTGAGAGAAAATTACTTTTCTTATTGAATATCAAAATGACAGTACAATAAGAAAAGCTCAACTAATTGTTTTTATATACAAGATAACTAAAGACAAGAGGTAAAAAAAGAAAATTTGTTATGACTAACTAATAGTTATAAACTCTTGAAACTAAAAGTAGAATTAAACTAATGAACTAAGTAACTAATTAAATAAATCAATATAGCAGCTCTACAATTAATCTACATGAGAAAATAAAGAGAAATTCTTCTTTACATTCACATATTCATTAATTCATTCTTTCTTAATTATATATATTTACTGACTAAAAATATCATGTTATTACAATTTTACACTTCTTTTTTAAGATCAATAATAGTTTCGCAGACCAATATGTATATATTGGGTGATAAGACCATAGATCACGGAGTTAATTATCATATTCATACTTGCAAAACACTCCAAAATAAATCCTTCACATAGTCCGTCATCTAGTGATGGAATAAAAAAAAATTAAGAGGCCACATTTTTTATACCATAATTTATATCCAACTAATTTATATAATTAAATTAATTTTTATATATTTAAAAAAGTTTTTCTCTTAAAATGAGGGGCCAAATACAAAATATTGTAGTCATCCATCTATCCTCCTTCCTTTTTTCTCTACTCGAGAGATTTTAGATTTTTTAGAGGATGACAGCTGAGATAATTGAGAGCCTTATTGATACTAGTTTTTGTTGTTCCATGTGTTTCATGGGCTGGCTTTCAAAATTTTTTTAGCAGAAGAGAGTAACTTGAATTTATATATATATATATATATATATAAAGCTATTTTTTGATGTGTAATTCAATTTTTTTTCCTTTTATTTATATCAATTAAAAAATTTAAGATCATAGAATAAAGAAAACGATTATATAAAAAATTTATTAAATAATAAACATATATAACATTTATTACATGAATGGATCCTAGCAAAAAAAAAATCCAACAAAAAAAAATTAAAAAAATCCAATAAAAATAAGAAATATTAAAAAACTGCATGTAAGTGATTAATATTTATTTATTTTTATCAACTGAATAATAAATACTAATAAAATTTTATTGGGACACTTTTTCTTGTTATTATATGTTTCCTTCTTCGTAGAGAAGGAATTGAAGAATATTCAAACTTAAATATATTTATTATTTCAAATGGTATATACACTTTTAAAAGAATAACTATGTCTATAATTATAAATACTTCAAAGATTTCTTTTATGTCACTCTTTTAAAATATTAGGAAGTAAATCTTCTAAAAAAAATATTTCTTCTATCGCAAAAAATTATCCACTCTTCTTTTTTAAAATATCCCAAAATACTTGCCATTTTAAAAATAGATATAATTATTTATTCATTTTATTTTATTAATTAAAAGGTATTGATCGGTGCAAGATAAAAAAAAAAAAGGTGATGGGCTGGATCTTCTAAACAAGGCCTTATGGAATGGATCTGCAAACAAAGAAAACAGGTCAGGAGGGGGTCAGGTCTTGTGCCTGGCGAGAAATCTCTAATGCTCAAGTCAGTAAGAGTCTTCGCTGATGGCCAGAGAAATGATCTCTCTTATGGCCAAAGGATATTTTAGTGAGAGAAAGAAGATGAGAGAATGTAAAGATCAATTTATCTCAATTGTGTGTTGATTTTTCCTTTTTATATGGTCCTGTATGGGATAAAACTGTCACCTTTTCATGAGACAGAGTGTTTTCTGACAATGAGCCTTTCTGGTGGGTGTGGTAGGTGCTGAAATAGGGGGCGCGTGATGCCTGTCTTATCTTTAGAGCTGTTTAGTAAGAATTATGTTAGGGTATAGGATGAGCTGCCTGGGAATGTGTCTTTCTACTAGTTGACATGACATCTGTACTAGAAAATCTTATCCATACAATGGGTGGCTTGACTAGAAAGTTATTTGTAACTAAAGTAAGGTGAAGTCCATCAAAGTTCTTCACCTGGACACCAGTGCTATGAGGCTGTCTGGGTCTACTTCCATTTGAGCCTCTTTTAATGGGTTTAGATTTCTCTCCTTGAGCCTTAAGGTCCTAAGGCATATGTGAGCTTTCGACCCCAAATATCCATTAAACCAATACGTCATTTTTGTTTCTTATCATGTATAGTACTTATGTATTCCCAAAATTAATAAAAAAAAAAGTAATAAATGAATATTAATAAGTGTATAAATAAAAAATATAATAAAATTTATGAATTGACAAATAATTAATTATATTTTCTTAAACTGTGTGAGGTAGATAATCTTTTTAGGACGAAGTCTAAGGACAAAATATAAAATGGAAAAATTAGAGAAGTTGGTCATTTGTATATACACTTTAAAAGAAATAGCTATGTGTATAATTTTAACTATTACAATCACAATCAAGAATTTATTTTATGCCACCCTTTTAGAATATTAGGAAATAACACCTTATGAATAGAGTAATCCAACGAAAAAATAGCAAAAAGGGGAAAAGTAGATTAGAAGTTTATATACTTAATATAGGCAAGAATTTTTCTAAGTTTGTAATTCGAGATTAATTACCTAGCTAGCTGTGTACTGTAAACTTATAATTAAAGCCACATTTTTTTTTTTTTTTTGCCTCTTGTTATTTAGGGAAAGTTAGAAAAAAAAAAATCCTATGATTTAACTTTTTATTTAAAGGGGCATGTATTTTTTTTCCTCACACTTAAGTATCATGTGATTTTTAAGCACAAATTTATTAATACCATTAACATTTAGCATTTGACATATAATATAAATTTAGAAAATATTTTTTCTAATATAAAATTCCACTACATATCGTGGGATTCATTTTTAAATTGAAATTTAATTTTAATTAATTATAAAATTTTAAAATATTAAAAAATTAAAAAAATTAAAAAAAATTAATATTATATAATTTTAAGGACTAATTAATATAATTTTGAAATAACAAAAATTGACTAGCACATCAAGTCATATCTCACTTCTCAGGAGCTAATAATAATTTACCCTAACTTTTTTTGAAAAATTATATGATTAGTGTTTGAACATCTTAAAAATTTTATTTTAGTATTTGAATAATTTTTTTTTTATCCGACAAGTAACTTTTTAAAATAATTATATATAGGGGCTTTTACAATAATATGCTACTTTAAAAAAATATTTACCTAAATATGCTATATTTTGTTAAATTTACAAATATATATCATTTTTTTATTTTTTTTGAAATTTTGACTAACAAATTGGTAGCCAAACTACCAATTTTATTATAAAATTTACACATTGGTTGACTCAAATGGAAACCGGTAGTTTAACTTCTGGTTTCCTTTTTTTTTTTTTTTGTTTAAAATGTTAATTTTTTTATTATTCTTTTAAAATGCTGAGTTATATATATATATATATATATATATATATATATATATATATATATATATATATATATAACGATGAAAAAAGCAATAATCATTCATTAATAAATATTGTAGTAACTATTGAAATCACACCTCTCTATATATATATATATATATTAATGGATGGTTATTGCTTTTTTCAATCGTTAATATATATATATATATATATTCAAGGGAATTTCAAGGAAGATCCTTCTAGGTAATTAATCTTTCAAATTCCAAAGTTTACTTTGATTCTCTAAAAAGGAAAAGTTGAACAAATAGAATAAAATATACGGACCTAATTAAATTTAATAATGCAATGAGAACCATAGAAAATTCTGTTCTTTCTTCTAGATTTTAAAAGTATGTTGTATAGTCCTTCAATAATTAAATATCATCTCTATGCCTTGATATAAAAAAAGTAGAGAGATTATTTCTCAAAAAAAAGAGAGAATATATATATATATATAGAAATTACACAAATTTATTATTGAAAAAAAAAGAGAGAATATTATAGAATTTTTTTTATTTTATTTTAAAACAAAAATTTTTATAGAGTCTTGCAATATTTAAGAATTGTTGAAAAATTAAGCAAATAATTTCATCAAGAAGAAGACCGAGTGTGAAGGGTAAATTGCATGACATCTATAGTCCAACATTTTGTCACAGTTCTGTGGACAAGTCCTCTTTGTCTTGTTAGTCTGTTTTTTTCTTTTAGTTCTCATTGTTTTTTTTTTTTAGTCTGTTTTGACTTGGTGTTTCGCAATCTTATTGAAACTTTCTGGCGTGAATCATGCATTTATATATTCAATAACATTTTTTTATTTAATTACTAAGGCAAGAAAACAATGATTAATTCATTATTATGTACATGAAGATATATGTTTTTATCATCAGATCACTACTTACGTGATATTAAATTGGTAATTAATAATAAAGTATTTATTTTAAAAATATAAAAGTTTAAATTTTGAGAACTTATTTAAAAATTTTCAACATACTCCCAAGAAGAAAAATATTCCATAATAAAAGTCATTCCACAAAAATTAGGTAAAGTTTACTATTGGTCAATAAACTTTGATTAATATAAGTCATCAAGCACAAAAAATCATTTCTGACCCAACGTAAGCAAACAGGTAAAAGCTAAATTAGAATTTTAAAATTTTTGAATTTTATTTGATCTCTCAAAATAAGATCTTAAATAAGGGGGTCCGAAACCCATTACATAGAGCTGCTAAAAATGGCAAAATTACTAAATTATTTCAAATAAAAATAGGTAATAAAATAAGAAAAATGTCACAAAATTGGGGTTCTTTATCAAAAGTTACAACAAAAATTAAAAACTAGCATAAATGACAAAAAAAAAATATTAATTTAGTGCCCAAATGAATGAATGCTTATCTCCAAAAATGATGATTTAGATCCGTTAGCCCATTTTCCTTTGAATATACTTACAAGATTCAAAATTACAGCTGGTTCAGACTAGTATTTCCTCTACTTGGATTGTTGTTTGTTCAAACAGGTCAAAAATATTTCAAAAATTGCCTCCACGACAATTCCATTCTAATTTCCAATTTTATGATCATTTCCTTCAGTTTCTTAATCTGTTGGCTACAGTTCCCTAATTTTATTAACTCTACGAAAAATGTCTCTCCGGATAAATTTGGGTGCTGGTCTATTTGGATTTAAGCTGAGACATTTTAAGAGTTTGTTGATCTCATGGAATTGAGCCTAATCTTGCATCTTGGCTTTCCTGTTTAGTAGGTCCTTTTTTCTTTTTTTTTTGTCCCACTTTTCTTATATACGGTTTTCAATTGATTTTGTGACTGCTCCCATATATCCTCTCTCTCTCTCTCTCTCTCTCTCTCTCTTTCTTTTGTATCCTCCTTTCTTTCTATTAATAATATATTTAGCTCTGATGTATTTAAACTCGTAATTTCACTTTTCCAAAAATGACTTCAATATTATTGATCAAAACTCATTGGTTCTTTGGCACAAAAAAGATGCCAAAGAAAATCATTGGTTCTATTTTTTTCTTTTTATGGCTTATTGTAAAAATTTCAATAAATTATGCTGTTAAATATCTAGCAAATTACACATAAGTGGCATGGAGACAATAATATATTGGCTAATATGTCTTTATTTTATCCTTTGGGAATTTAATACTACATTCATTTTAAAATATTAGTCTTAAAATAAAAAAATTAAAATATCTTTTTTTTTTTAATTTTGATATAGAACAATGAAAACAATTAATATAAATATTTAGTAGAAAAATAAATATCAAAGGGTAAAATTGAAAAAAAAAAATAAATACATTTTTCAAATCTTAAAACGACAGATAAATTGAAATAAAAAATTACTCTAAAGTGATAGATATTTTGAAATGGAAAGAGTACTTGGATTTACTTTTCCCATTTATCATTAGTTGAAGTGATTAAAAATATCTTAAGATCAACAAAATCCATTTCTATTACATTTCAATTATGAGTGTATAACATATTGAACTAAAATAAATAAAAAAAAAACCAGCTCCTTATATGTGATATACAAAGACCTTATTGAAGATTTTCTAGCATAAATAGAAAATCATTAAATAATAAACAAAAAAAAAAAAAAACATTTTGAGTGTAAAAACACTAATACTTATATTTTCTGTAAAAATAAAAACGTATTCTCTGAGTGTAATCAAATCTTCCCCATCAGACATTGTACAAAACACGAATGCCCTGAATATCGTCGCTATGTAAACCTTTAGTCGCACCAGGAGGAATACTTGGATACATAATGGCTCCTTCAACTGAGCTATGTCCAAGTCCAAGGAGATGTCCTATTTCATGCACAGCAACAGTCTCTAAATCAAATGCACCTTGACTTGCCCCAATAGCCCATAGCTCATCTGCATCATAATGGAATCTTCCATCCTGAGGAGCAAAAGCATGAGCAAGAGTTCCACCACGGCCATTAAAAGGAAATCCGTCTCCATGATCACCACTATAAAATCCTATTGTTAAATCAGCATTTCTATAATCTTGAACTCTCGCAAACCTGAAATGTGTATTAGCAGCCCATGTTTGAAAAGCTCTAGCAACAGGCCCCATTGCTTCAGTGGGGTTCCAGGAAGAAATCCATAAGTAAGAGAGTATTTAGAAGCTGGCCATTTTGGATTTCCTTGAAAGAAAGTATAATGAGAGACTGTATGGAAAGATTTAGAAGTATGGTGATGGTTTTTCTTCCCAGATTCCATTCGAGTAGTGCCATTGATGATATCTGCTACCCCACATCGAGGCATCATCATTTTGGATACAGTTTTGGAATCTAAGAATCCAGTGACATTTAAATGGTAATTGAGCTGATATGTTTTAACTGCCGATTCTAAAAGATCATCAAAATCATCATCATTGGAATGAGATTGATTTTTATAGCTCAAGTAACCAAAATGTTCGAGGTACTTTTTGAGCTCATGGATGCTTTTGATGTTATCACCCTTATGACATCCTTGAAGATGCTCAAGGAAATCAAATGGGGATGATTTTTCATTATTCGACTGAGCTAAAACTGAACTAACAAGAAAAAAAATGAAAACAATATTGAGACTGAATGAAAGATTATTGGGAAATCTTTTAAATGCCATGATCTTGATATTGAGTTAGATAGCTATTGAGTTAGATAGATATAAAAAGAAAGGATTTGGTGGGTTTGGATACGAATTGTGATTCTTGTTGCTATATTTATAGACTCTGTATTTGGAAAATTCATAATACAAAATTCATATAAAATAAATATGAAGAAGCTGTTGACTTCTTGTTGTAAAAGAATGAGTCAGTCTTCTCTATTAGAAGACCAGGCCTATATCGTTAAAAAAAAAAAAAGGAGTGGGGAAAGAAGAATAACTAATAGAGATGTGGAAGTTTCATAAAAATTTCAAAGGAAAAGATATAAATTCCCAAGTTGGTGTGTTTAATTATACAAATTAACTCCCCTTAAGATTTACCTCAATCTATTTATTTATTACTATTTCAAAATTAACAATTTTAATTATATGTTATTATTAGTAATAGTTTATTTAAGAGTGTAAAGTATTTTATAAAATAATAATTCAATCATTTATATTATAAAATTTTATGGACTAAAGTCCAATGCAATTTTAATTGTTGAGGAATAATTAAAATATAGTAAAAAAAATTTATAATCAATGATTGGATTATTGATAGGAAATGGAGTTTTTTTTACGTTTAAAATTTTGGTATCTATCATGCATTCACACACATATAAATAATACTTTTTTATTTAATTATCAGAGAATTGCATGGCATCTATATAGTCCAACATTTTTGTCATAGTTCCGTGGCCAAATCCTCTTTGTCTTGTTAGTCTATTTTATTTTTTTATTTTTTTCTTATACCCCGCTTGAAATTGAGTTTTCCAAAAAAAATTTTTAATAAAATTTTTTATATTTTTTTCAAAACTGCATTTAAACATAAACAAATAAATTGATACTTTTTTCAAAACCAGATTTGAAAAAGAAGTCTACAAAAAAATAATAAAAATTAATCAATTAAATAAATAAAATTTTAAAATTATTTTTTTAACCCCTAACAGCAATTTCAAACACCTTTAATCTGTTTTGACTTTGTGTTTTGCAATCTTATTGAAATTTTTTGGCTTGAATCATGCATTAATATACTCAATAACATTTTTTTATTTAATTGCTAAAGCAAGAAAACAATGATTAATTAATTATTAGTAAAAAAAAAATATAAACCAATTGCAATGCAAGAAAAAAGAAATCACATATCTTATTGTAACTAAAAACACATTAGATTAGTAACTTTTTTTAATTAAAAAAAACGACTACAAAATATGTTCATCACGGACTTAATCACTGTTCATCCAGCTCAAACGGTATGTTAATTCTTGAATTCTTGATTTAAGACATTTCATTTTAGACATCATACATAACGTTCTTTTTTTTTTTTAGGGAATTGACCTTGAATTATATAAATAAATGAACATATATGTTTTTATCATCAGATCACCGCTTTAAGTGATATTAAATTAGTAATTAATAATAAAGTATTTATTTTAAAAATATAAAAGTTTAAATTTTGAGAACTTATTTAAAAATTCCAAGAAGAAAAATATTCTACAATGAAAGTCATTTCACAAAAATTAGGTAAAGTTTACTATTGGTCAATAAACTTTGATTAACATAAGTCAAGCACTAAAAATCATTTCTGACCCAACACACGTAGACAGATAAAAGTTAAATTATAATTTCAAGTTTTCTGAATTTTATTTAATCTTTTAAAATAAATCAAAATAAGAGTTTAAATAAAAGAGGCCCAAATACTATATGATAGCTGGATATTATGTTAAACATTTGCGATCTGTAAATTAGTTTGTTATTATTAAAATAATTGATTTAATGTCAGATATTTTTTATTGAATTTTATATTATAAAATTTTATGGACTAAAGTCCAATGCAATATTAATGATTGAGGAATAAAATATAGTAAAAAAATTTATAATCAATGATTGGATTATTGATAGGAAATGGAATTTTTTTATGTTAAAAATTTGGTATCTATCATGCATTCACACACATTTATATAATACCTTTTTATTTAATTATCAAAGAAATAGAGAAATACTTTTAATTTTTTTAATTGAAATCTTCACAGCTTGGATTAATTAAATAGACAAAATAAATTCCATTTTTTTTATTATTGAAAAAATTTAGGTTAAAGTTAAAAAAATAAAAAAAAAGAAGTACCATGTGATTTTATCTTTTTACACTTATGATTTTATGGAATTTTTTTTTAAAGTATAGAGTTTACTTTATTAACACTTTAGAGTTTACAATTTTAACACGGTTAGCCAATATTGATATAAAATAGTCATATAAACATGGCACTGATGTAATGCTTGAGGGCCTAACTTTTATTTTTTTTTATAGTCACGTGAATTAAAAAAAAAAAAGTGAGACCCACAAATAATAGGTCAACACCATATCAGTGATGATTGTCCCACATCAGCATTGGCTAAGAGTGTTAGTAACAAATATCTCAAATTAGTAACAAATATCTCAAACTCTTAACGAAAGAAACACAGATCTTTTTTTGTCAAAAAAAAAAAATTTTACAAACCCATAAATATGAAAAAATCAAATTGCAAAATACTTTTTCGTGCTTTTCCAAAAATTTATTATTAGCAAAACATATTTCATTGACATCCAAAAGCCAAAAAAAATACATTTATTGAATACAACATCCATTATAATCTCTTAATTTAGAAACTTATTATTTTCCTTATAAAATACTCGTTATTGTGCATGGAATAATAAATGTTACCGTATATTTATTGAAATCTAAAAATTATGCCGTAACAAATAAAATTGTATATTTAATAACACGTGTACAATCTAGTAAAACAAGTTGATATATACATCTTACATATTTATTTGAATTGTATTGACCTAAATTTGTAACTACATTTTCTTGATCATTTTATAATAAAAATTCATTTAATTTTAGAGATTAATATTAAATTTATTTATTTATTACAACTATTTTATTTATTGTTATTTTATTTAATCTTATATTTTTCTTTAGTGTTTCATAGTATTTATTAATTTTTTTAGATTATTACGGAGATTTAAAAATAATAAATAAGTTTTGAAGTTAAGTAATAAATTATGCACAGAGCTGTGCTAAAAAATAAGAATTAAATATAAAAAAACTGCTTAAAAAAGTATAAAAATGAAGCAGTGTAAATCCTCGAATGAAGGTGCAACTTTAAGCATGTGATTAAAATAATAATTAAAAAAAGTCAGCAAAAAAAAAAATTCATGCTGTGATTTGAGCCTTAACTCGAGGAAAGATTTATGGCTCTAATAATAATAGTGCCATAAATCAAGGCACATATCACATTATTAAAAAAAAAAAAAAATTGTTCTGCCTATAAAAAGGAGAGAGAGCAAAGAAAAAAAAGGGCAATTTGAGAGAGACAGCTCAGTAGAATTAAAAAAAAAAAGTTATATATATATATATATATATATATATAAAATAGTTATTAGCCAAGGTAATTCAAGGAAAGTCAATTACCGCAAAAATTTAATTCTTATCATAGTAACTTTTATTTTTCTCTTCTCTATTTTTATAATAATTTTTAATTTAAATTATTTTCTAGAATTTATTCGAGAAATTGTTCTTATTTATTTTCAATTATTTTTATGCAATTTAATTTTTCATGATTTTATTTTGGATTTTTGTTAAATTAAATTTTATTTTCATTAATAATATGAGCAGCTAAATTAATTTTTCTAAAATTTGGATGCAGTTAATTAATTATTTATTTTTATATTTGTTTGATTGATTGGGTATTTTAATATTGAAATTTATTAATTAATTTAATTCTTAATGCTAGAAATTGCTTGATCACCAATTTTTTTATTTCAGAATTTTTGAGTAAAGGAACGAGAATTGAAACTTAGATTTGGAATTATAAATTAATTGACATAAAAAATGTATTACTTAGAGATAAGTGTACACTTATGAGCTAATTAAATTAATTTCTAAAAAACTTAATGATTTTGCATTTTTTTATCTAATATCACGAGAGTAGAATTAGCGATAGTGTAAATATTAGTAATATGCCTTAAGAGAGGATTTCACTTAATTTAGAGAAATTAGGTCTTGAATTCTAATGTTAATGACCAACCTTGAAAAGCAAAAATAAAGCATAAATAGTTAATTAATGAACCCTAAATCCTAGACTTTTTGCATTTGATTAAATTTTTAATTAATTGTTATTATTAGATTTTTATCTTTTAAATTACAACTTCCATAAAAAAAATTTGAATTTTTGTAAATAATAGAGATAATCTAAAGAGTTGGTACTTGTAAGGCCTCGCCCAAGTACCAGCTCAGTCCGCTAGAGAGAACCGGGATGCTCATTCGAATTTAGACTCACGATGAAACAGTCGGGTTCAGATTGGTTGATTTTGAAAATGATTTTAAAAGTCACCACCTTAATTTATTTTTAAATGAAAAAATTAAGGAAAAACCCAATTTAACTCAAATTTATTATTTTTTTACTCTAATTTGTCCATGGATAAAATCACTAGTCTCAAACCAGGTTGAATTCGGAGACTAAGTTTTTAGTTTTAAATAATTAAAATTTAGCTCTTAATTTTAATTTGATTTTGAAAAATTGATTTCATGAATGACAAATATTATAAGATGATAATTGTAAATAAGATGCATGAATATGACATGAGTGTAACAAGAAAATTAAAATAAAATATCCACAAATTAATTAAAAAGGAAAAAGAGATTGATAGATATTTGGATTTGAAATTTAGATTTAAACTCCAAACTTGCCTATGTACCCTATCGAATAGAGATCAAAACCCACATAGTTCGTTCCATGATTAAGTGGAGGGGTTTAAGAGTTGATTGGATTGATTTTGGTTTTGGCGTTTTGAGAGCGAGGGAAAAAGGCTGATACCTTTGCTTTTAATGGGCGAAGGGTTTTATCGGACCAAAATTCCGTTTTATCGGAACCGGGTGATTTGATAGATTGAAAAATTAATTAATTAATTAAAATGATATTAACTAATTAATATGATGAAAAGGATGGATAGATTAATTAATTAAAAAGATTAATTAATTAATTTGGAAGAATTGTGAATTAAGAAAAATGATTAACTTGATTTTTGAAAAAAGAATGATTTTTGAAAAAAGAGTGATTAATTAATTAATTAAAAAGATTAATTAATTAATTAATTAATTGAGTGATTAATTAAAAAAAGAGTTTTAGTTAATTAAAAAGATTAATTAATTAATTATAAAGTGATTGGAGGAAGAAGAAAAGAGGAATTTGAGAATAACAATCAACTCAAATTCAAGGAGTATATTGAAATGAAAATGGAGGGGGATATTTATAGGAGAAGTGGGTGAGAGTAGTTTACGTAGTGAAAATGTGAAAAGACAATGAAGGGTAGGGTTAGAAAGGGCTGAAAATTGGATTGGAATTGGTAAAAAGGTTATTTTCTGCACAGGTGGGGCTCACGGATGGTCAAAAGGTTGCAAAACTTGGTACAGCACCGCATTAGACTTACGTGGCATGCCACATGCAAGGCGTGCGGCACCGCACAAGTCTGACGCGGCGAAGCATGCCTGTTGTGCAGCACACTATTTATCACCTGGCACATTTTTCAAGATTGGTTGTTGGTATGAAGTTTAGAAAATTTGGATATCTGATAGCAATGTAATTGAAGGCTAAAAAATTTTCTTTCGAGAGTGCTGCCCCCGAAACTCTACGTAACTGTTTTACGTAACGCATTAAACTCAACAAGTGCTAAAGTTGCATTTGGATGATGAGGGTATAAAATTAAGGGTTCACAGTACTTAGCAACCCTTCCTCGTAGGATCAACACTCTACTCACA
Organism: Reutealis trisperma; assembly: GCA_947687605.1. Classification (NCBI taxonomy): domain Eukaryota; kingdom Viridiplantae; phylum Streptophyta; class Magnoliopsida; order Malpighiales; family Euphorbiaceae; genus Reutealis; species Reutealis trisperma. The sequence goes on from CANTUT010000032.1 coordinate 2,921,839, forward strand.
CACTGTATTATTTGGCACGACCTGTACACTTGCAATAATCGCGTAACAAACTGGTCATCATACACTAAAACAGTATGGTTATCTTTGCTTTTATTTTTCAGTATCCAACTCCATATTAGATTCTATCTTCTATATGTTATAATGCATTTACATACAAATTGACACATATTATATATATCAGCTGATGATTTTTATCATCACAAATAATTACGATGTGATTAATCTACATGAGAAAATAAAGAGAAATTCTTCTTTACATTCACATATGCATTAATTCATTCTTTTTTAATTATATATATTTAACTAAATAAAAATATCATGTTACTACAATTTTACACTTTTTTTTCTAAAATCAATAATTATTTTGCAGATCAATATGTATATGTTGGATGATAAGACTAAAAATCACGGAATCAATTATCATATTCATACTTGCAAAAACACTCCAAAATAAATATAATTGAGTTAATATTTATATATCTAAAAAAGGTTTTCAACTAAAATAAGGGGCAAATACAAAATATTGTAGTCATCCATCTATCCTCCTTTTTTTCTCTACTCAAGAGAGATTTTGGATTTTTTAGAAGATGAAAGTTGAGATAATTGAGAGCCTTATTGATACTAGTTTTAGTTGTTCCATGTGTTTCATCGGCTGGCTTTCAATTTTTTTTTTTTTAGCAGAAGCGAGTAACTTGAATTTATTGTCTACATCACATACATTTATCATTAAGCTGTGTTTTGATGTGTACCTCTCAATTTTTTTCCTTTTATTTATGTCAATTAAAAAAAATTAGGATAATAGAATAAAGAAAACGATTATATAAAAAATTCATTAAATAATAAACATATACAGTATTTATTACATGAATGGATTCTAGCAAAAAAAATCCAACAAAAATAAGAAATATTAAAAAAATCCAATAAAAATAAGAAATATTAAAAAACTGCATGTAAGTAATTAATATTTATTATAAACTGAATAATAAATACTAATAAAATTTTATTGGGACACTCTTTCTTGTTATTATATGTTTCCTTCTTCGAAGAGAAGGAATTGAAGAATATTCAAACTTAAATATATTTATTATTTCAAATGGTATATACACTTTTAGAAGAATAACTATGTGTATAATTATAAATATTTCAAAGAATGTCACTCTTTTAAAATATTAGGAAGTAAATCTTTTAAAAACATTTTCCTTCCATCTCAAAAAATTATTCACTATTTTTTTTTTAAAATGTCCCAAAATATTTGTCATTTTAAAAATAGATATAAGTATTTATTTATTTTATCATTATTAATTAAAAGGTATAATATTTATGTATTCTCAAAATTAATAAAAAAATAGAAATAAATGAATATAAATAAGAGTATAAGTAAAAAATATAATAAAATTTATAAATTGATAAATAATTAATAATTTTTTCTTAAACTGTGTGAGATAGACAATTTTTTTAGGATGGAAGTCTAAGGACAACATAGAAAAGGGAAAATTAGAGAAGTTGGTTTTTGGTATATACACTTTAAAAGAAATAGCTATGTGTATAATTATAACTATTACAATCAAAATCAAGAATTTAATTTATGTTACCCTTTCAAAATATTAGGACATAACACCTTATGAATAGAATAATCCAACGAAAAATTAGAAAAAAGGAAAAAATAGATCAAAAGTTTATATACTCAGTGTAAGCAAGAATTTTTCTAAAAAAATTGTAATTCAAGATTAATTAGCTAGCTAACTACATACTGTAAACTTATAATTAAAGCCACAATTTTTTTTTTTTTTGCCACTTGTTATTTAGGGAAAGTAAAAAAAAAAAAAAATCCTATGATTTATCTTTTCATTTGAAGGGGCATGTGATTTTTTTTCCTCACACTTAGGTATCATGTGATTTTTAATAGTACCAAATTTATTAATACCATTAACATTTAGACATTTGACATATAATATAAATTTAGAAAATATTTTTCTCTAATATAAAATTCCATTAGATATCGTGGGATTCACTTTTAAATTAAAATTTAATTTTAATTAATTATAAAATATTAAAATATTAAAAAAGAAAATAATTTTAAAAAATTAATATTATATAATTTTAAGGACTAATTAATATAATTTTGAAATAACAAAAATTGACTAATACATCAAGTCATATCTCACTTCTAGGAGGTAATAATAATTTACCCTAACCTTTTTTGAAAAATTATATTATTAATGTCTGAACTTTTTAAAATATACTAGTTTAGTATTTGAACAGTTTTTTTTATCCAATGAACAACTTTTTAAAATAATCATATATAAGTATTTTTAATCACTAGAGTGTTGATTTACAATTCTAAAATCTTTGATTTGCAACTCTTTAATTCAATTTAAAATTTTGCTTTGGTAGTTATCATCTCAAAAATTTTTATTCTTGTTATTTCTCAACCAGAGATTTTTAGGATTGTAAATCAGTACTCTAGTAATCGGAAAATGGCTAAAAATATTTATACGTGATTATTTTTAAAAGTTGAGAAATTTATTAGACAAAAAATTATCCAAATATTAATACAGCAGATTTTAAACAGTATGAAACAAAAAAAAAAAAAAAGTTGTTGAAATAGGAAACATACTTGCATGAAAAATGTACTCTTCTACCAGCAATTTCTTTTGTCTATAAATTGCAGCATAAAATGTTAACATAAATCAGCAAACCAAGAAAAAGGCCAGTCCTGCTAACAAAGTGGCCAAGGGCTTCTAAATTCTCTCATCTTTTGATATGTTTCTTCATCCTCTTTACAATCCAGCTAGTTGCATCTCACCCAAGAACTTTGAAACCTGCGGGGCAATCGTTCAATTTACAACAAAGCTATTCTTTCCCAGGCCGCGGCCTAGGCTCCCTCACTCTTTCTTGTTGTCTTGCAGGTTATATGAAACTCATGCAGCCCATCTCATCCTGAATCCAGCCCATCTCCTTTAATACAAATTCTAAGCTTAGCAGGAACAGTTTCTGAATTTTGCATTTTTTGACTCAAATCAAGCCTTTTTGTTTCAACAAAAGCTGCAATTACCAGTGCTATTATGACAAAAACATACCAATTCCCATTCCGTTCATTACATTGATGCCCTTTTCGTCGCGATTGATTATTCTTGTAATTGGGATAAAAAGTGTGCCATATAATGGCATCAAGAGGATTATAGACACTGTAATAGCACTCTATAGTGTTGCTGGGGGAAGCTTGAACTTACTGCCTATACTTCTTTCCATTGCCACACCTTGTTTAGTGAAAATTGTGGCAGGTTGTTGAAAAATGGTAGCAAACATTAGTTGCATTGTCCATATATGCACAAGGAAAATTCTACTTCTGGTGGTGTTGTTATTCAAGCCCTTAACTATCAAGACCCAAATTCAAAAATCATGACCGGCGTGTAGTTAGTCGAAATCCGGCTACACAAGCCTGACTATATTGTAAAAACAAATATAACACTATAAAATCCAAAAATAATAATAATAATAATAATAATAATAAGTTTAATTGCTTACCTAAAGAAAATATTCAAATTCTTAGAAGAAAACTTGAAAAACACACTTTAAAAATTTCAAAAATCCTATTTACTTTTTTTTTTAATCACCCGCAATGTACTTTTGTTCTCAAACACTTAATCACTATCTTTTTTTTTTCTTATTTTCCTTGTTCTTCTTGGTGGCTAAAAATCTCATATCTCTAAAGTTATTGATATTATATAAAGTTTTACTAACTTTAAACCTCTACTAACCCTACACAACACCACACACATGTACACACACATTAATGCATATATGATTATGTATTAAATATATAAATAAATAAACTTAATATACGAATATATATATATACATTTATATTAAAGAACATATATATTTATAATTAAAATAAACTCTTATATGCATGTATAAATATAACTATTTTTTCTTATACTTATTCTCTACTTAATTAATCATAATATAAAACGTTCCTAATACGAAAATCAAGTATTTCACATTATAACCCCCTTACTAAAATTTTATCCTCAAAATTTCACATTATAACCCCTTAATATGCATGTCTTACGATTTGTACATAAACAATATCACCAATAGACAATCGTAATAATAAAATCAAATGAACAAATGTCAATAGCAAAATAAATGAACAAATGCTCTAATTTTCAACCCAACAACATAACATACTCTACTTAACTTCTCCACCACGCTGCACCACTCAAATACAATATCTCAGTTACAATTAACATATCAAATACAATAAAGCACATACTCACAATCTATCAAAATTTCACGATACACAACATTCAACTTAAATTACTCCTCTATTAATTTCTTATTCAAATAAACCTTAAAGCTAATCCTTAATAATTCTTTATCCCTTAACCTTAAATAAAAATAATATAACCTTTAATTTAACATCCAATCAATCATAATCCTAAACATATCTTTTCTTTATACCTTTATTAATACTAACATCAACATTAATACACTAATTATCACTTCTATTCATTTCCTATTATATTTGACCATAAACAATAACTCCAATACTAATTTTCTTTTTATATCCTCCAATAATTCTTTTCCTACTCTTACCTGTTCCAGCTAATTTCTCTTTTATATATATATATATATATATATATATATATATATATATATATATATATATATATATATATATATATATATATATATATATATATAAGTATAAACTTTATCTTATCAATTTGAAATCACCACAAAAGTGTATAAAATAGTTAATATGCTGACCCATTAACTCTATCATTCATTTCCACATCCTTATATTAATAAGGTTATCAAGAAATTCTGTTAATTCTAAAACACATCTCACCTTTTTACAACTATTTTAGACTTACTCTCTTTCTATACAATACATCATTTCATGACTTAAATACCTAATGCCTTGCAATTGTATACATTTAGCTCATGATATCATCTCACTTTAAATTTTTCACTTACATCTTGCTATATATCACATTCCTAATCATTTAACTTATCCATATCAAATAATGAATTCACTATACCACTGATATTCAATAAAATCTCTATGCAATTCTTATGCTGATCCAAATCTATGCTATTCCAGATTTATCTCAACTTTAATATACATATCTCATAAATACTCCCAAATAATAACTTCACTTTTGTTATCTAATAAAATTCTTTCCATACTAAAGATGACTACCTAATTTTAATAATCTCAATCGAATATTATTGCCTCTAATGCCTCAAATCACTTATCATCTAAAGGACTCAAATCCATTTCAGATATATTCAAAACTATTAAATTTTCAAAACCATTTAGAATTTTTTGTAAAATTCAAATCATTTTCATTTTTATTTTAGAACTCAAGATACCGTGTCCAGAGATACTAGACGATATTAAACCTTAATGTAATGATTGATGTGATTCACAATGCATGATTGATGATGTATGTTTTCATAATGCAAAACTCGATGCATATAGATAGATACATTGGACACAAATACAAAGTCCTAAAATAATAAACTTCAAATATTACTTTTAAAATCACGCTTTAATATCACTTACAATCTTTGAACTCATTTACATAATCAAATCAAATCCAGAATATTTTATCTTCAAATCATTTAAAATTTTGAATTAAATCAATTTTATACCCTCATAGATCAAGTCCTTGTGGATCCTCAAATTTATAGTTCGTATGGCCTTAACATTTATTACTTTAAAAAGTTCAAATCCTTACACTCTGATCATACCCTACTCAACCAAAGATTTTTCATCACTAAAGAATCTCTATTAGTATCGTACTTATCCTTTTATCATAATCACAAGTTCAAGAAAAGCCATCGAATTCATCATATTGCACAAGCATGTAACACACAAGCATCTCAACATAATTAATGGCAATAACTCATTATAACATAACGTTAACGCTGAAATGGAAGCAAAAGAAACTCAAGAAGACAATTAGGAATCCTATACTCCGCATGTTATAGAAACAAGAATCATCTACCACTTCCTTAACTCTAAACATACTAGAGGTCGCAAGAACCAGGCTCTAATGCCAGCTTTGTCACAACCTAAATTCAGATATCGTAACCGACGTATAGTTAAACCGAAATCTAGCCACACAAGCCTGACTATACTATAAAAAAAAAATATAACACTATAAGATCCAAAATAAAAATGATAATAACTTATAGTTTATTGAGACTCCACAACTTTTACCCCAAGAATTATTTAAAATAAGAAGATTTTTTAAAAAAAATTCATCAAATAAGTAACAAATGATTGTAAATTTAAACAATTACTAATTAACTTAAATAGATCTATCAAATAAAAATAAACAAAGAAACTATCTAATTGCCCTAATAGCTAGGAAATCATTTAAAAGAAAGTAACAATTGAATGCTTCTAGACCTGGCTCGGCCTCAAGAGTGAAGGAAGAGATAAGCCTTGTCAACTATCTAAAATCTGCAAAATAGAAATCTATAGAGGAATGAGCATACACCACTTTGCTTAGTGAGAACACATATGGTAGGGAAATTCCTAACAAAATTTTATTTACATCAAATCACATAAACTCATAATCAAACAGTTTCCAAGCATTTCATATAATTATCAAGTTAATCACTATATTTTACATAATGGCTAATTTCTTATTTTCATACAAGACATTAAGTAATATATTCGAACTATAACTCACGTAGCACTTCCAACAATAACTTTATAGTACACATATCAACTTTAGCATTTTCATCACCACATCTATATTTTTAAAGAAATTGCAAAATAAGATATATTGGGAAAATACTTTGCCAGACTTATCAATTAACATATAATGCATTATACCCAAGTATCATTAGAAAACGGAGCACTACAAATACGCCCAATATACACATATAACATATAAGGCATTCTGCCCAAACTATATAATAGTCACATATAACCCAGATGCACCATGAGAAGTCTAAGTCATGGTCTTATCCCAATACAATATAATAAATATATCTCATTTAAAATAACTTATTCAAATACTAATTAATTCATAGAAATACATCGCACAAATCATTTTGTTCCCTGACTTCTAATACATGCAATACAATAATAACCAAGTTTTCAAGACATTGTTTATTAATATTTTACCAAATTAACACATATGTCCTCACCTGATTGCATATTACAGGGACAACAACACTTAATCTACTGGTTCTGCTGATTAGTCAAATCTTCACTTGAACACGTATATTTATATTAGCAACTAGCCTAATTTTCCTAATGAAAATATGAATTAAAGGCATTTAAATATCATATGTTCTATAAAATGCAAATGATATGCAACACAATACCACATCCCAATTTTTACCTTTTTAATATCTATTATGGCAGCTGTGATTCGAACTACTCCAAACTCCTTAGAAATATTCTAAATAAGACCAAATTTTAACTACAAGTAAATAAGATATCAACAAATTTAGCTACCAAAAATCATTTAATTTGGACTTAACTAAGGCCTCCAAAAAAAAAAATCTCAAATACAGCTGTCTAGAAACTCACCAAGTTCTAGTAGCAGAAATTAAATTCCTACGAACCTAACTTCATATACTTGAAAAATTATAAAACCAAGTTCTAATAGCAGAAATTAAATTCCTACGAACCTAACTTCATATTCTTGAAAAATTATAAATTTTTTTCTGGATATTCAGAACATGATAAATTATATATCACTAAAATTTCATAAAATTCGGACATTATTTGGGCCTCGAAATAATTATTTTTCTAATATGACCTATTGAGAATATTAAACAGATAGTTACCATATTTTTTCTATTTTAATTTGATCTGACCGTTGGATTATCTCCATATTTAAATATGATAGAATTTACATCCAGAAAATAATAATATCAAAATTTCACCGTTAAATAACTAGTCATTATTAAACTATAAATTTTTGAATTCCCCAGCTAAAGAACATTAAAGTTTAAAATTATCCTATATACTAATGGTCACTAACTTTTTTTTTTTTTAATAGTCTCCAATTCAATTTAATACCTAATTAATCAATAATCAACATAAATTAATTCAAAAAATAATAATAATAAGTTTAACTGCTTACCTGAAAAAAATAGTCAAATTCTTGAAAGAAAACTTGAAAAACACACTTTAAAAATTTTAAAGATCCTATTTACTTTTTTTTTCAATCACCTGCAATGCACTTTTGTTTCTTAAGTACTCAATCACTATCTTCTTTTTTTTTTTTTCTTATTCTTCTTGGCGGTTGAAAATCTCATCTCTCTAAAATTATTGATATTATATAAAGTTTTACTAACTCTAAACCTCTACTAACCCTACACAATACCACACACATGTACACACACTAACACACATTAATGCACATATGATTATGTATTAAATATACAAATAAATAAACTTAATATACGAATATATATATATATATATTAAAGAACATATATATTTATAATTAAAATAAACTCTAATATACGTATATAAATATAACTATTTCTCATTCTTATACTTATTTTCTACTTAATTAATCATAATATGAAACGTTTCTAATACAAAAATCAAGTATTTCGCATTGACCCTGCCTAAATTCTCAAGACAAAGAGGTTTCTCCTGAAGCCTTGCAAGTATTAAAAAAAAAAAAGCCAAATTCATTCGTTTTAAATTTAAATAATAATCAATTTCTATTATTTTAAAAATATACCATTTAGTTTCTAAAATTTTATTTTGTTATATTTTTTATTTTTTTACAATTAAAGTGATTTTAACGGTTAAAATATATGAGAAAATTCAAACATATCTTCTTATATCGACAAAATACTTAATTTTATCAAATCTCATCGTCTAAGAACACCACAACAATTTTTAAATCCTTCACATAGTCATAGTCATCGATTTGGCTTCCCTCTTTTATTTCTTTGATATATTTTGGGTTTTTTTGGAGGAAGAATTAAGAGTTCTATTGATATATGAGAATACTTTTTACTCGTCCAAATTGAAAGTTATACCATTTACTTTCTTCATCCGAATTAAAGTTATTCCCACATTTCTTTTTTTCAGCAAAATACTTAATATCTTTTTATTTTCATTAATAATATTTTTAGAGAGTTTTTGTGTTGTCAGTGCTTAGAATGTGTCAGCTTAACTGAGATGATCTTGTGCACTCCCAAAGTTCTTCCCCATGCTTTATTCAAAGCAAAATACTGAATTCTCTCAAATCACAGCCTCTAAAAAGACTCAAAAATTTTCAAATCCTACACATAGTCATAGTCGTCCATCTAGCCTCCATCCTTTTCTTTTTACTCTAGGAGATTTTGTATTTTATATAGGATGAAAATTGAGATAATTGAGAGCCTTATTGATACTAGAATTTGTTGTTCCATGTGTTTATGGAATGGCTTTTGATCAGTGTTTAATCAAATAAGATTTAATGGGTTAGATCTTCTAAGATGGGCCTTGGAAATATAGCCTGCAAAGAAAGAAAGATGGTCAGAAGGGGCCAGGCCTTGTGCCTGGCAAAAGGATTCTGACGCTCAAGTTAGCAATATACTTCGTTGATGACCAAAGGAAAGGATTTCTCTTCTCAGATCAATGAGTTTTTGAGAGAGAGAAAGGAGCTGAAAGAGTGTAGAGTTCAATCTAACTGAGATATGTGTTGATTCTTTTTTTTATATGGCTTTGCATGAGACAAAGTTGGATACTTTTTCACAGGAAAGAGAGAGAGAAAGTATTCCCTGACAGGGAGTGTCTCTGTTTGATATGGTAGGTACAGAGGTGGTGGATACATGGGTACATGTCTCGTTCTTAGGGATGTGTTAAGTAAATGACTATGTCAGGATATTGGGTGAGTCGCTTAGGAGGAGTCTTTTTGACAGCTGATATGATATCTGTACTGGAAGCTCTCAACCATATAAAGAATGGCTTGCCAAGAAAGTTACCTGTGGATGAAGCAAGGGGGGGCCTTACGAGGCCTTCGTTGCTACGTGGAGTGAGTGGGCCATCCTGGCTTATTACTAATTGGGCTTTGACCTCTCATCTTAGGCCTCTGGGCCTAGGATATATGTGGACTTTCATTCCAATAAGTCTATTAAACTAGTGAGCCATTTTTATCTCTCATTAGCTTTCAAATTATTTTCCCTTTATTTATGTCAATTAAAAAAATTTAGGATCATAAAATAAAGAAAATGATTATATAAAAATTTTATTAAATAATAAACATGGTATTTATTACATGAATAGATCCTAGCAAAAAAAATCCAATAAAAATACGAAATCTTAAAAAACTGCGTATAGGTAATTAATATTTATTTATTTTTAATAATTACCAATAAAATTTTATTGGGGCACTCTTTCTTGTTATACGTTTCCTTCTTTGTGCTTCTTATTTCAAGTCATATATACAATTTTAAAGAAATAACTACGTGTGTAATTATAAATAAGAATAATTATAAATTTGCTGTTTGAACTTTTTAAAATTTTCTATTTTGGAATTTGGACTTTTTTTTTTTTTTTGTTTTTTTTGCAATTAAGTGTTTGAATGGAGCAAAACCATATCAATGTGGTGTTTTGCTCCATTTTATGTTTGCATAAGTGTTAACTAGGCATAGTGAGTCCCGCTTTCTTACTAACAAAGCTTGCCACGTTAGAATTGCACTAAAAGAGTAAATGCAAAAGACTAAAATAATCTTGTGTTTACCAAAAATAAAAAAAGAAAATAACAAAATTAAATAAGTTAAAAAAAAAAAAAAAAAAAAAAAAAAAAAAAAGAGAGAGAGAGAGAGAGAGAGAGAAGAAGAATAATGAAAGCCAATAGTGAAGAAGAAAATCTGAAGAAGAAACTTTGATAAAGAATTAGAAGAAGAAACAACGTGAATATCTAAAAGGATAGAGAAGAAGAAGAAAAAGAAGAAGAAGAAGAAGAAGCAAAAATCTAGATCAGAAACAAGAACTTATTAACAAAAAATCCAAACAAATTCAAAATTCAAATAGAGAAAGAAGAACAAAAATACAACAAATTCAAAAACCAACAAATTAAAAAATCATTAATTTCCATTTTTTTTCATATTACCTTGAAATAAAAAAAATAAAAGAAAAAAATCAAAAACAAAATAAACCAAATAGAGGATATTAAGTTTTTAATATAGGTATGAGAGAATTTACCTTAAAAGCTAGCTATTAAAATTAGAGAATTCATTTCTATATTAATTACTTGATATGTTTGTATTTAATTAATGTATATTAGATTCTTAATAACCCCCTCAACTGACAACTGAGTGAAAATAATTTTTTATTAAATCCAGTTAACACTTGTAAATTTATGATATGAACTGAATTGATACAATTGAAAGCTCAACACGGGCGAAAAAATATATTTGAAAGCCCATCAGTAGGCGAAAGACAATTGAATGAAACCCTCTATGGGTGAAGAAGAATTGAAAGAACTCACCACGGGACAAGAATTGAAATCAAGTCAAACCCGTAATATACCAAAAATTAAAAGAGAAATTGAAATCCCAATTCAAATTAAATATAATACGATAGGAGGTGGTGTAAGAATCGGTTAGACTCTGATATCACATTAAATTTTTAATATAAATTTGGGAGAACTAATCTTAAAAACTAGCTATTGTAATTGGGGAGTTCATTTCTATATTAATCACTTGATATATTTATATTTAATCAATGTACGATAGATTTTTAACAGAGTAGAAGAAAAAGAAGAAGAATATTTGAAGCAAAGGACTCAAGGTCTAAAGCAAGGGAAAAAAACTCAACAAATTCACAACTTCTCCTTTTGAAAGAGATAAAGATGATTTAATTAATCAGATATGAGAAATCTTTACCTGAATGCCTAATTCTCGAGCTAGGCCTTAGCATCCCTACTACCACAACACCACATCCTAGCAAAAGAAAAGCATATGACTATGATAGTGGCCACAATCGTGACTAAGGTAAAGCCACTAATTCTTCACCTTCTTCTCTCTTGATCTCTCTCTATCCAAGTTTCTTTTTTTTTTTTTTTTTTTTTTTCATTTTTAATTTATCCTTTTGTTCAACTTTTTGCCGGAATTATTAGTATCAATTCCTTTACTTCCTCAAATCTCTTTGTCTTTACCCATTTTTGAAAAACAATTAAACTTAATAGTGAATAATAATGGAAGTTTTGAAGAGATAAAGAAAGAAAAGAAGAGAAGAGAGAGAAAGGGCAGCGAGAAGAGGAGAGGGAGGGAAGACTATTTTTGCTATTTTAGTTTATTGGGTGACGTAGCAAGCTCTTTGGTAAGAAATCTGGATCCACGAAAGCTTAGTTAGTACTCAAGTAACTTGAAAAAAGCAAAATACCATATTGATATACATTTGCTCAATTTAAGCACTTGATTGCAAAAATTATTTGTCCAAACACCAAAATTAAAAAAAAAAAAAAATTTAGATACCAAATTTAGAATTATCCCTCATAAATATTACATACTAGGAAATAAATCTTCTAAAACTATATTAAGAAATAGCAGCTCACGTTAATCCAAGGGCAAAATAGAAAAGGAAAAAAATATTACGTATTATTCCTTATAAATATCATACTAGGAAATAAATCTTCTAAAACCATATTAAGAAATAGCAGCTTACTTTAATCCAAGGGCAAAATAGAAAAGGAAAAATTAGAGAAGTTGGTCATTTGTATATACTCTTTTAAAGAAAGAGATATGTGTATAATTATGACTATTACAATCAAAATCAAGAATTTATTTTATGTCACCCTTTTAGAATATTAGGAAATGACACCTTATGGATAGAATAATCCAATGAAAAAAATATAAAAAAAGGAAAAAATAGATCAGAAGTTTGTAATTCGAGATTAATTAGCTAGCTAGTATATATATGTACATTTAAATTTAAAGCTTAAGCCTAACGTTTTGATTTGATATATAATATAAATTTAGAAAATATTTTTATCTAGTATGGAATTCCACTAGATATTGTAGGATCTATTTTTAAATTAATTATAAAAATTTTAATTATGAAATAGGAAATAGACTTGCATGAAAATTTAGTCTTCTACCAGCAATTGCTTTTGTCTATAAATAGCAGCATACAATGTTACCATAAATCAGCAAGCCAAAAAAAGGCCAGTCCTGCTAACAATGTGGCAAGTGGCTTCTAAATTCTCTCATCTTTTGATATGTTTCATCATTCTCTTTTCAATCCAGCCATTTCTATCTCACTCGAGATTTTTGAAACCATTCAATTTCCTTCAAAATATGGAGGAAGTCCACAAGGGCCAAACTATTATTGGCATTAGTGAAGTAAAAAAGTACCTCCATAGATTTGGATATTACCCAAATCTGAGTGATAACAATTTAACCGATCATTTTGATGATCTTTTAGAGTTTGCACTCAAAAAATACCAGAATTTTTACAGTCTCGAAATTACTGGAAAGTTAGACTCTGACACCATAGAAAAAATGATGACTCCACGATGTGGAGTGCCAGATGTTACCAATATCACATTTTCACAACCGTTTAATAAGTCTAATGTTTACAGGGTTTCGTATAATTTTCCTTCAGGTAAACATGGTCTCATTATGATCTCACCTACAAATTCCTCGATAATGTCCCCAGTGACGACCGAGGTTTTTGGACTGCTTTGATTCTAGCATTTGAGAGTTGGCAAAATTCTTCCCAATTATTCATATTTGATCAAGTAGCTGATGGTGAACCAGCAGATGTTGAGATTGGGTTTTATAAGGGTGACCATGGAGATGGTCTTCCTTTTGATGGACGCGGTAACGTCTTCGCTCATTCTTTTTTTCCAGAAAGTGGTATGTCTCATTTTGATTCAGATGAAGATTGGACTACAAATCCAAGCAAGAACCAACTGGACTTGCAATCTGTGGCTGTTCATGAATTTGGTCACATTCTTGGACTTGATCATAGTCAAGATCCAAAAGCAATTATGTATCCAACAATTGGATATGGAGTAGTTAAAAGAGAGCTCACCAAGGATGATATTGATGGGATAAAAGCTCTCTACCCTAATTAATTATACTACTATATATATATATATAGGGAGGAACAAATGTCAAGCGACTATTTGTAATTTATAATTTATTCTAGAACTATATTTTCATCTAAAACAGATCAAGAGATTATTTACAATTCTAATTATCTAAATCACTCCTGCTTGTATAAAATTTGCACAAAATAACATAAAACAAGGTACTCAAAGCACTTAACAATGCTAAAAGCCAATAATACTTATCCAGGCGAGCTTCGTTCATGTCATCAGAAAACCAGCTCCGTTCCCCTCTTGAACTGGTGAAAATTTCTATTGAAGTTATCAATAAGGCACTTAAGAAACTTCCCACTCCAAATACACTCGTATTCAATGCAATTCCCATTGTCTTCATTCTTCCTGGAACTTCACTGTAAAAAAATTCTTGCATTCCAACAACTGTGAAGATATCTGAAATTCCTAACAAAATGTATTGAGGTAGCAACCAAAATATGCTTATAGGAACAGTTTCTGAATTTTGCATTTTTTGACTCATATCAAGCCTTTTTGTTTCAACAAATGCTGCAATTACCATTGCTATTATAGACAGAAACATACCAATTCCCATTCTTTGCATTACATTGATACCCTTTTTGTTGTGAGTGATTATTCTTGTAATTGGGATAAAAATTGTGTCATATAATGGCATCAAGAGGATTATAGACACTGTAATAGAACTCTGTAGTGTTGCTGGGGGAAGCTTGAACTTACTGCCTATACTTCTCTCCATTGTCACACCTTGTTTAGTGAAAAATGTGGCAGGTTGTTGAAAAATGATAGCAAATATCAGTAGCATTGTCCATATGGGCACAAGCCTTATTACTACTTTTGCATTTTCAACAAGGTGATGAATGCTACTACTGGTGGTGTTGTTATTCAAGCCCTTGACCCTGCCTAAATTCTCAGGACAGAGAGGTTTCTCCTGAAGCCTTAACGAGTGAAAAATAAAAAGAAAGAACAAAATTATCAGAACTCGTTGATAGAAAATAATAACAACCTACCACAAAAACATTTGAACGATATGTACTTAATCATTATTTTTAACATAAAGTACTAAATAATGTTAAATTAGCACTGATATATCATTTATTATAGTAACTTAAAGGGGGGGGGGGGGGGGGGGGGGAAAGGGAACTTACTCTAGCTCCATAACTTCAGAGTTTTCACTTGATAAAGTGATTCTGCAGTTGATGAATTTCGAAGCAAGCTCTTTAATGGTTTGAACTATGTTTCGAAAGGGCTTTTTATCAAAATTATTGTCATCTTGTTTATATGCATAAATTCTGCTACCACAACAGAATAATCCAATTGAAGTAACCATTGCAAGCGTAGGAAGAGCAAATCCCAGTACCCAGCCAAATGTGTCTTGAATATAAGACATGACTGTGACACCTAAAAGACTACCACCACAAACACCAAAATACCACCATTGAAAGAACAAACTCTTTTCATTTGATTTCTGAACATCTTTTGTGGAGGGTAATTCGTCGTCATTTTCAAGTTGATCTGCCCCAAAAGCTTGTAAAGATGGGTTATATCCACCTTGGCCTAGTGAGATTAAGCAGAGAGACCAATACAAGAATGAAGAACTTAGGTTGTTGCTGGGATACCATGCCCAAGTCAATGCTGTTGATGTCAGTGCCACAAGTCCCTTAAAAAAACAGAGGAAGAAGGTGCAAAATATGTAGATTTAAAATATTTTCATTACCATACATTTATTTAGCTAAATCAATTGATCATCATTTACATATTTCCATTTTTCTGGGTTTCATATGAGAGAACTGAAGGATTTAACTTTTTCATTATCTATAAAAAGAAAATGGAATTTTTTTTTTCAATAGAATATTAAGCAATTTCATTGCCAAGAAATGGAATCTTTATAATATGATATTATCTTTGTAGTTTATGTGAGAAAATGACAAAATCTTGAAAATGGAAAGAATATATAGACTAGTGGAAAATGGCAGAATCAAATGACAAAATCTTGAAAATGAAAAGAATATATAGACCAATGGAAAATGGCAGAAGCATTAATTAGTTGCCCATTAATCATTAGTTGAAAGGCCACCTAATGATGCTACTAATTTTCTTAAAGTAGAATAGCACAAAGTGACAAATTTCATAAACTACAATTGTGCTTATTGATTTCAAATTGTACAGGAATAGAAGTTATGAACCAAAATTGAAATTGATATCAAAATTGCATCTTAGAAAAATCAATAAATTTTAGTTTGTTCAATAATATTTAGATTCAAATCTTGAAAAGAATAGGTTATTTAAGTTTTGTGTTTCAATATTCTGAATAAATAAACAAGAAAGAATCATATGAATAAGAAGATCATATAATAAAAAGAAAAGAAAAGAATGAAGAAGAGTAACTCACCACAACATAGAGAAGAGAAGAGGCCAATATAAAAGGATACTTATTCCAACAAGAATCAGCAAGAGAAGCAAGAAAAAGTGGTAAAATAAAAGTAAATCCACACCACTCATTAACAGTCTTCGCTGCAGAAGAATTGCTCATCTTAACAACATCTGTTAAATAAGTTACCAAATTTGATGCCACCCCTTTGAATGCAAACCTCTCTATACCAGATATAACTGTTCAAAATTTCAAAAAATAAAAATAAAAATAAAAAACCCATAAATTTATTTAAATCAAATGAAAGAAATAAACTTTAATTACCTATGAGTAGAAAACATGGCTTGTTGAGTCCTTTTCTTTCACCTCCAGCCATTAGAGAAAGTCTCTGAGTGAGAAATTTGAAGAAGAAGAAGATAACAAAGCAGAGAAGCAAATAAATTGTTACATTCTGTTGCTACCAACTTAAAAGTTTCAGGGTAATAACAGTTTTTATGAACTTTCAATTAGAATTTTTGGAGATATGCGTACTGTTTTAGAAAACTACAGCCTTTTGTTTTATGTCACTAATGGCACACACTCAACAATCACTAATAAATAACATCAACAACAATTTTTCCTTTTTTATAAAAACAAAAAAATAAAGTTAAAATCCACTTTCCATAGTAACTAGTTCGGTTTAAAGGTTAGGAAATGTTGAAATGTGTCGACATGCACCATATACCAACACTACTGTGCGCCTTATATATATTGTTAATTTGATTTAGATATATATATATATATATATATATATATATATATATATATATATATATATATATATATATATATATATATATATATATATATATGCTTACTCATACTTGCCACCACTTCAACACATGGCAGATTTGCCGCCTGGCATTTTATTATTCTGCCAAATGATTAAAAAAAATTCATCATAAATCTAAAGATTGATTGTGTTGAGAAAGTTTACTGACAAAGATTTGATAAAAATTAAATTGAAATGATAAAGGTGATTTGAAGAATTGGGTTTAACAAGTTTCGATCAACCATTGCTAAAATGTTAAATCTAACTAATTAGATAGTTAAAGTTAAATCATTATATATTTATATAATTTTAGTATATTTTTTCAATATAGAATTGATTTTTAGCAAGATTCATATCTTACACTAACTCTCATATACATAAAATTCAAGAGCGGAAGCAGAATTGTAGTTTAGGGAACTAAAATGTGAATAGAAATTTATATATTAAATTTTCAATAAATAACTTATCAATATATATTTGTATATATAATTATTATTTATAATAATACAGTAAAATAGGGAAGACGCTCTTTCAAATCACCAAAATCATCTATAATAATAATAATAAAAAAAGAAAAAAACATTCTTGCAAACTGAAGTGAATATAGGCAAAATAATGATGGTAGATATTAATGGAAATGAAATGTGACAGCAAATGAAAAATGAAATACGTCAAAAACCAGGAAACAAAAAAAGACATCCTTATAACCTGTAAACTAAAGCAATAATAAGTGGCAAAGTTTTCAATTTTAGTATGTCAATTAGGTTATTAGCTGCCAAATGCTACCAGAAATATTTATTACTTCATATGATGGTATTAAGCAATTATTTAGTACATTTGTTAAACTTTTAATATAAATTTGGGAGAACTAACTGTTGTGGTGTCCCTCTCACATGGAGGGACCCACACATGTTTGAAGGAAAAAAAAAAAAAAAAAGGGAGTCAAAATTCGGTGGAGCCAGACTATTTCTGAAGGGATGTGAAGCATATTTCAAATATGCGGCGGAATTTGATTTCAGTAGGTAGACTAGATAATGAAGATTTCTGCAACACCTTAATGAATAATCGATGGAAACTCACTAAAGATTTCTTGGTGGTGGCCAGAGGTAAAAAGTACTCATCACTCTATATGATGAATGCAAAGATCTCCAACGACAATGTGAATGCTCTGAAGAAAGATAATACAATTGAGTTATGGCATAAGAGACTAGGTCACATCAATGAGAAGGGGATGACTTATTTGGTCAAGAAGAATGTGCTAGCTGGGATAAAACAGGTGCATTTAGATAAATGCATATATTGTTTAGCAAGAAAGCAAAACAGAGTTACTTTCAAGAGTTCTCCTCCTTCCATAATGAAGAATATGTTGGATCTGATACATTCAAATCTGTGTGGACTAATGCCAAAGTAACTTGGTGGTGCTTAATACTTTGTGACTTTCATTGATGATCATTTTCGGAAGACATGGGTATATACCTTGAAGACAAAAGATCATGTATTAGATGTTTTCAAGCAGTTTCATGCCTCATTTGAGAGTGTTAAACGATGTTATCAAACAACACTTTAGTATGATGATGGATTTAGTTGGTATAATTTGTATAAAATTTTAAATGTGAGTAAAAAAACAAAAAGTCGGATTATATATATATATAATTATTTAGAATATAATTCCATATTAATTAATTACAAATATATTAAGTGGTAATATAGAAATGAACTCCCTAACCTTAACAATAGTGCTGCACAAAAATTAACCAAACCAACCAAACCGAATTGATCCAATTCAATCCAAACCAAAAACCATAGTTTAGATTGTTTCATGGTTGGTTATAGTTTTAAAATTTTTATAAATCGAATTTTTGGTTTAGTTTTGGTTTAAAAAAATGAGAATCTAGTTAAACCGAACGGAACCAATAATAAAATAAAACTATATATGTATTTTTTTAGATATGTACTTTACTAATATCCAAATTATTCTTGAAATTTTTTAGAAGTTAAAGATCTCTACTGAATTTCTATATTTTAGAGGATTTTTATATTGTTATTTTGATCTCTACTAATTTATTATTATTAGGCTATAGAATTTCAAGTACACAATATGAGACTTGCGTTTTTTTTTTTTAATTGTATTGATAAGGTTAATTGCTATATAGTAATATGATTTTAGTTTAATTTTTTTAAATTTCTATGATTTTTGTTAAATTTATATGATCTCTTCAATTTTTATTTTATTTATTTTTTGCTTTTGTCAAACTAACCAAATCAACTATCCAAACTAAATCCAAATAGTTTTGGTTTGGATATTTTTTAGTATTATTTAGTTTGGTTAAAATTTGAAGTATTTAAAAACCGACTTTATTTGGTTTGGTTAAAAACATTTACTCTAAACAGATCAAATCGAACCATGAACACCCTTACTTAACAACTAGCTTTTAAAGTTAGTGTTGGGTATAATGGGTATAATCTCTTTCTATCAGGCGATGATAGGTAATTTTGTTAATTCTTTTTTATATTAGCAAAAATTTTTATTGTATTAACATATAAATGAAGATATTGGAACTTAAAAATAAAAAGATCAATTAGACTATATATATATATATATATATATATATATATATATATATATATATATATATACACTAAATTTTTTTATGATATGTTTTACACGTTAATCTCTGTTACAACTCGTTAAAACTAATTAGAAATATAAATATTTATTCTAAACTTTTAATTACTTTTCTTTATTAAAATTTTAATGACTAGTGTTTTATTACTTAATTATAAAATAATATAAACCTTTTCAAATAAATATCATAAGGCCAAAATCTTATTGGTTGACTTTTAAAATTATAATGAAGTAATATTTATATAATTTGATTATTAGATTCACTTTAGTTGTTGAATCCAAATTAAGTTAAATTTTCATATGAAAAACATAAAAATTCAATGAAAATATAATTATACATAATAAATATTATCTAAGTTATATAATCGTGCATATTTAATATAATTAAAATGATGACACAAAATAATTATAAATTCCATACAAATACATGAATGTATTTTAAAAGGCAATGTATACATAATATTAAAAGAAGACTCAAGCATATTTAAATAAATCATTTCTTACAATTTTAAATAATATTCTTATATTCAATAATATGTTAGAGAAAAGAAAGCAAATAAATTGATAGATATATTTTATTATAATTTTTTAATTTATTTTGTTATTGTTATGTTGATTAATTATTAATTATAGGTTGATTTTCATGTTAATATTTGGTGCATCTATTATTTTCTTATAATTTTAATATAGGTTGTATGTTTTTATTAATTTTGATAAATTTTAATTTTTTTGACACATTATAACTTAATTTCTATTCCTCCAAAAAATCAATAACAATCTTTCTAATGAGCTTTTATAAACTTAATATCAATAATAATTGTATGCAATTGATTTATCATGTGATATCATATTATATTATAAGCCTAAAAAAAATCTATTTAATTATTATATCACATGAATATTTGTGAATATTTTAAATTTGAAGTTACAAATAATAACAGTGATATATAATCACTAAATTAAAAATTTTATAATTTTGATTTCCTGTTTAATTAATTTTTAAGAATGATTAATTAATCTTTTTCATAATGAAAATTTTAAGTAAATTTAAATGTTTATAAAATCACAAATAAATTAATTTTTTCAGAAGAATATATCATTATGAATAGAAATTTTGACATTTAATAATAAAATAATAGGATTTTGCTCATTATTATTAAATGAACTCTCAATTAGTGCATCTTCTTTTTCTGCTAAGTCTTCTTATAAAAATAAAAGTAATTTTTTTTAATCTATAAATTATTACTAATGGTTAAAACAACTAATTTTAAAATTTATAATAAGACAAAATAATAATTTACAAAATGAAATTCAAATTATAATTTTTCTAACTTGTTAATATTTGAATAATCAAAGTCAAAAGAATTTTTCTAATTTCTAAATATTTTAAAAAGTGATTTTGCTCATTATTATTAAATGAACTCCTAATTAATGCATCTTTTTTTTCTACTGTGTCTTTTTATATAATCAAAGGTAATTTTTCTAATTTACAAATTATTACTAATAGTTAAAACAACTAATTTTAAAATTTATTATGGGGCAAAGTAATAATTTACAAAATAAAATTCAAATTAAACTTCTTCTTATAAAATGAAAAGTAATTTTTCTAATCTATAAATTACTATTAATAGTTAAAATAACTAATTTTAAAATTTATAATGGAACAAAGTAATAATTTAAAAAATGAAAGTCAAATTAAAATTTCTCTAACTTGTTAATATTCGAATAATCAAAATGAAAAGTATTTATCTAGCTTCTAAATATTTAAAAAAATTAAAAAATATAAATTATTCTCATTGAATTCTTTTTATTTGAATTAAATATAATTAACTATATATTAAACAATAGTTATTTTATTCTCTCCTTATTCTAATTAAATTCATTTTTTATTTAAATTAAATTAGATAATTAAATTATTAAATTATAATAACTATATAATTAAAAATTTGTAATATAATTAGTTATATATTAAATAATAATTATTTTATTCTTTTTTTATTTTAATTAAATTCATTATTTATTATATAAATTAAATATAATTAGATAATTATATTATTTAATTAATAAATGATCATATTGCCTATCATAAATGCACAATTAAAAAAAATTAATAAGAAACTCTTACGTAAGAAAATGTGTTTTTCTCTTTTCTATACATTTATATATAGTAGAGATATAAAAAATGTATTTTTAATTAACACTCGATGATGATACTTGACGTTGTCATAATGCCATCGTGTTTGTGTTTCACTTCTTTTTTAAGTTTATCTGAACTTTTTATCCAAATCAAAGCAAAAAAAAAAATGAAAAAAGGAAGAAACGTCCAATTTTGCAAAATTGCTTTCAAAACGCACAATGCGTTACGTTTAGTATGGCTATACTGAAAGACAACAACGCAAGCAAACACGCAAAATGCACATCAAAACACACATCAACACACGCAAATAACAAGGCTTTGTTTATCATGCAGTTGGCTTTTCTAAAGAGTTTTATATATACTACCCTCAATGAAGACATGTTCAAGCAGTGATAAAGAGATCACATTTGCTTTTTATATATTGCAAAAATTTATAAAGAAATTAAAGTTACTATCTTACTATATGAATTATCATTTGATTTTTGGTGGTTTAGTGAGATGGATACCACTTTGACTTGTATGACCACCACCACCACCACTAGCTAGCAGATGAAAATATATATAAAAGTTAATTGCAAAATCTAATCAGCCATTGATGATATTTGTATAGTATGTGTGAGTTCTTGATTAATCTTTCTTAGTTATTAATTCTTTGGTTTTAGGAATTTGATTTGTTTAAACTTTTTTTTTTTTTTTTTTGGTTAATACTATAGACCATTTATGGTTGTCTATTAAAAGTAAGAAAGAAATGGTTTTGATCCAATCATTGATAGCTATAATAAGAGATATTAATTGTTTGGTGAATGATTGTTTTAGTAGTTGTGAGTGTTGATGTGTGTTAAGTCACTATTAAGAACATATCTTGCTTTAAATTTATTTGTCATTTCTTTAATTTAATAAGTCATATTAATTAATAATATATTAAAAAATAAAAAAAAACTCCAATTATTAAAATCAAATTAAAGTTGGTTATATATATGTTTATATTTTTTTTATTTCACAAGAATATAAATATAATTCTATATATATAGTTTATTAGTATTTTCTATTGTTACTTTGTTTTTAACTAAAATAGCCTACTTTGTTTGCAAAAAAAAATTATTTTTTACGAAAAATAATAATTTTATTCATATTTTTCGTAAATTAAACTTTTTTTTGTAATTTTTTTTAATTACAAAAAAATTTTAAATTTTACAAAAATATGCCTTAGTCTTTGTAAAACAACAATTTTACGAAAAAGAAAAATAATTTATTAATTACAAAAAAAAAAAGCTCTCTAATAAAAAATCATGATTTTCTTATATTTTTTCATAAATTAGACCTTTTTTTTTATAAATTTTATAGATATATAAATTTAAAATATTACTTTAATCATTCTAGTATTTTTTATTTTTAATTAGTGAAATATAATAGCATATTAATTTAATTATAATATTTTAAATATTTTAATTATATTTATTATTTATAACTATCTTATTGGCCATAAAAAATAAAATTTTATACTTTTTTTAAAATAAAGTAATATTTTATTTAAAATAAAATAATATAAAAAATTTATTTATATGATACCTTTTATGAAAAGATTGTGTTTTTTTTTAAAAGAGTAATATTTTTTCCTAATTAAAAAATTATTTTTCTCATAAAATTATTGTTTTGTATAAAATAAATCATATTACAAAACAAATTATATTTTCATAAAATTAAAATTTTTTTCGCAATTAAGTAAAATTACGAAAAATAGTTTGATTTACGAAAAAATATAAATAGAATTACAATTTTTAGTAAAAAATTATTTTTTCCCAACAAAATGAGTTATTTTGTTTTAAAATAAAATAACCTAAGAAACTCTCATAGTTTATTATACATATGTTATCAATTAGAAACAACTAACTTGATTTTGTAAAATGCATATTGCAAATAAAAAAGTGAAACTTGTAATAAATATAATATCAATGCAAAACATAAGGATTGTTATTGCATATAATAAATTTTGACTAAAAAATAAGGAAATTTTTTTTTAAATCAATAGATAATAGTTACTTATCTTTGATTTTTATAAAAATAAAAATGATTTAATTAATTTTTAGATGTAAAAAAAATTTAGAAAAGCCAGGTTTAGAAAATTTAGGAAGTGCAAATTTGCTCAAAATTATTAATGCTCGTTATTAAATCAAAGACAAATAAAAAAGACTCATTAATTCTGTATATACTTTTCTTTATACTAAATAAAAAAAAAATTTAAAACCCACTTAAAGAAAAATTCTGGGCAATCAAATTTAGGAAGTTTTGAATTTGAATTCTAATTGAAATTAAATATGGCAAAAAAATTCAATGAAAATGTTCTTTATAATCCATCTTTATATGTGTAGTGGGACAACTGCTAGGTATGCATGCAAAAGCTGATATGGTCAAAAAAGTTGAGTTAGTTGATACACAGGCAAACAACACAAAGTAGACATGAGTGGATTAACCAATCCTTTGTGTCCCTTCAAGTCTCCAGTACTATACATAATTATTGCAATATTGTCAATAGAACACATGATTGCAAGATCTTTTAATTTTTATATATGGGTCCAAATTTTATGGAAAAAGAAAGAAAGAAATTAAAGTAGTCTAATGTTAATTGAATGATTTCAGTGATTGTGTCTGTAATTGCATGAACAAATGTTCTAACCTCTAGGGGTTTTTTCAATTATCCCTTAGTTATTGAAGATTGCAAAAATATAATTATTAGTTGGGAATGTAATCATTTTTTTTTTTATTTTTAATGTTGAGGACTGTGGAGGGGACGAAAAACAGTTTTATCTTTTTTATTTTCTTTAGATATATTATTGTTAGGTATTTTTTATGGTTATTTTGTTTTTAAATAAAGTAATATATTTTATTAAGAAAATACTAGTTTTTTTTTTTAATAAAAATCATAATTTTATTTATATTTTTTCGTAAATTAAATTTTTTTTTGTAATTTTACTTAATTGCTAAAAAATTTATAATTTTACGAAAATATAATTTATTTTGTAATATGATTTATTTTATACAAAAAAATAATTTTACAAGAAAAAATAATTTTTTAAGTATAAAAAAATATTATTCTTTTTAAAAAAATCACAGTCTTTTTAGACAAATTTTTATATTACTTTGTTTTAAAATAAAGTACAAAATTTTATAGTTTATGGCCAATATGATAGTTGTAAATAATAAATATAATTAAAATATTTAAAATATTATAATTAAATTAACCTGTTATTATATTTCACTAATTAAAAATGAGAAATGTTAAAATAATTACGATGGTATTTTAAATTTATATATCTATAAACTTTATAAAAAAATAGTCTAATTTACCAAAAAAATATATGAAAATTATGATTTTTTGTAAAATAGCCTTTTTTTGTAATTATAAAATTATTTTTTTTTATAAAATTATTATTTTATAAAAAATAAGTCATATTTTAGTAAAATTAAAAATTTTTTCGTAACACAAAAAAATTACACAAAAACAGTTTAATTTATAAAAAAATATAAATAAAATTATAATTTTTCATAAAAAAAAATTCGCAAACAAAATAGGTCGTTTTGTTTAAAAATAAAGTAACCATAGAAAATACTATTATTGTTATACTTTTGTAGAAACTACTTGTTATTATTTAATTTTTGTTCATCATTATAATAATTAATTGATATAGAACAAAATTTTTAAGAAATAAAAATAAAAATATACACGTATACATGAGTTGTCAATATTCACAGAACAAATTAGAAAATATTATTGTTATTATTGAAGCCAATAAAACATGATTTTGTCAAAAAATACGTATTGTCTCTAACCCGTGTTTATATATTTTGTTTCAGAAAAATCCACCTAAAATATGATTAAATTTCTAAAAATTTTACCGCAGCCATTTGAATGAAGTAGATATAGAATAGTATGCAGCAGCAACCAAAGATAAATAGAAGAAACGGCTTGGTTGTCCATGTTCATAAAGCAAATGACAAAATGGTTATCACAAAAATCAAAGAAAAGATCATCATAAACAAAGTAAATTTTCGTAGTGAATACAAATTTCTAAATTTTTTAGATTTTTACCTACTCAAAATTAAAATTATATTACTTTCTTATCAATTTGTTGAGAAATTTTCTGGGATATTTTTCACACACACAACGGAAACAAAAATTAATAATCAATCCACACAAAAGAAAATAAAATTTTACGTGGTTCAGACCCACTAGAGATAATTCACTATAACTCTTTAGTTACACAATATAATTTTTGCACAGACAAAATTATAAATCCTCTCATACATAATGAAACAACCCGAATTTTCATTTATTTTATAAAATTTTATTTTCGTACGGAAACATATTATTTTATTATTTTCCTTATTAAAGTAAGAATTGGAATTATATTTTATTAAATTATAAATATTCATATTATTTGAATATGTATTATTAATAGCAATTTTAATATAATATTACAATATTATATTATTATGATTATGTTAATGTGGATTTTTAGAGAATGGTATTTTGGATTATATTTTAATGTTTGAGTATTAATAAGGGTATTAATTATATTATAAGTGTGATTATAGTATTTTATCGAAGTTTGGATTTCCGATATAATTACTATAATTATCGTTAATAATGTTATTGATATATTTTCATGAGTATATGTTGTAAATTATTATTATTAATATGTAAATTATGAATTATTGTTAATTATTATTATTATTACTATCATTTTCATTATTATGATTATTGGTGGTATTATTATTATTATTATTATTATTATTATTATTATTATTATTATTATTGTTATTCTTAGTATTATTATTATTATTATTATTATTATTATTATTATTATTATTATTATTATTATTGTATATATATATAGGATATGTATATAGTATTATATATTATATATGTATACAGTATATGGTTTAGTGTATATATATATATATATATCAAAACTGTGGGTTAAGTAAATTAAAAGGAAAAGAAGAAGGAAGGAGCTGATTGGGTAGTGAGCCAAAACGGGGTGTTTTGGGAAGGAAGCAGAAACGGGAAACGGGCAGGAGAGAGGAGAGAGAAAGGGAGAGGCCGAGAGAGAGAGAGAGAGAGTGTTGACGGTGTTCCGGCAGGCGTTGGCAAGCACCGCCACCACCGTTGGGTAGAAGGAGGATCGGCGACCTCGAGGGAGGTGGCAGCTCGACGATCGGCGGCGGTACGGCGGCGTACGCAAGGAGAGAAGTACCGCCGGCCACCGCAACTTCAAATCCATTTTTCAGCCGATTCCGGCAGCGGAATCCGGCGATCTTGGTGCCGTTTTACTCCTAGAGATGAGAGCTTCATTTTGGTACCTACCTTGCCCCCTGAGGACCACCGGAGGAGGAGATCGAAAAATATAAAACCGTGACTTTGGAGGCGTTTTCTGGTGGCTGGAGAGCGAGTGCCGGCGAGTGGTGACTGTTTTTGTGCTCCTGGGGTTGAGATGAACCTGCTGGTGTGGAGTTTCCCCTGATCCGCCACCACCGGCTGCAGCGCGTGGAGAGGTCCAGTGCTTCTGTTTCGACATTCTGGCACGATCCTCGACGTCCGTATGTTCAAAATTTGTGAAGGTTAACCCAGAACCCTTGTATTTCAGTTGTTATATGAATTAATCTATGTTTAGTGGTTCTTAGAGTATTTGTTAGGTTATCGAGTCTGTTCTGGGGTTGAGTGTAATCCTTATCATGTTCATGTTCTCTGTTGCGAGGTGTCGGTGTTTGGCGTCTTCCTGGTTCCAAGGCTACTCTTCTGAGGGAAGCCGGTCGGAAGCGTCGACAGTTAGGTGAGTGATACTCACTGATATATTATCCTATTTCCATTTCATATGCATTGCTATGTGTATATATATACGTATATTATGCACTACTATTGCATCTATAAGCATGTGACATTTGACTGTGAGTGATGAATTGATATTCTGTGTTCTGTGCCATACTATGTTTGTGATTGATGGATGGAGGTCGGGAGGATACAGTACCACCTAGGATTATGGGATTGTTATGGATTATGATGAGATTCAGAAGATGAGCTATGACTGGTGTATGCTGGCCGGGCCTGCTCATCGCCAGGGCCGCTATCAGTCGGGTCAGGGCCGCCTAGTACAGACCATTGCTGGCCGGGCCCATTGGACATAAGAGATGGATTATTGGATTCAGAGAGCCAGTATGAGGGGATCGGCTCCCTTTATTGGGTATTAGAGTGGTATTATGGACTATATCCCATCCTTGTTTGATAATATGATTTGTCTGTTTCTGTGGCATAGTACATAACATGTGCATTAGAATCCAATTGTAGGATACCAGTTTAATATATTAGCTGGTATCATTCACTGAGTCGAATGCTCATTCCTGTTCATCTTGTCATTTTCAGGTCAGGAAATGAGCTTGTGAAAAAATTGTACTTGAGTAAACTGCCAATTTCTCTTCAGCAGTAGTTTATATTAGTGGGATATTAAGAATGTATGTAACATATGTATATTTGTAAATATAACTCTAGAACTCCGCAATGTTATACTTTGTACTGGTACATCATATATTATTCAGTTATGTATTGTAAAGAGTTGTAATCTGTTGTTAAGCAGAACTTTTGTAATTTAGTACATTTTTGAGATAAACGAGATAAGTGAGTTGTTGGCCCAACGATATCTTTATTTTATGTTGTGATTCTTTTGGATCTGCTTAACTTAATTGGGCCCATAGCCCTTTTCAGTTTTGGGCTTTTTGTTATGTGGTTTGGGTTAGGCTTACTACGGGCACTGGTAGCCACGTGCATGTCCCATGTCCTAGTGCCGGTCACGTGCCTTCGGGTTGGGGCGTGACAAAGGTGGTATCAGAGCAAAGATTTTGTGGACTTTTATATTTTCAATGTTGTGGGTCCTTGTTTTTGTAACATACGGAGTATAGCATTCCTAATTGTCGTCTTGAGTTTCCTTTGCTTCCAATTCAGCGTTAACGTGGTGTTATGATGAATTTTATGATTTTCTTAACCTTGTGAGGTTAGTTGAATGTTGTGGAGATAAAGGTTCTTGGGTGAGTAGAATATGATTAGAGGGTATGATTTGGAATTTTATAAGGATAGGATATTAAGGCTGTATGAATTGGGAATTGGAGAATCTCCGGGATCTTAATCCATAATGGTATAAAATGGCTTTATTCAAAATTTTAAATGATCTGGAAATGGAATGTTTTAAATGAATTTAAAGATGATAATTGATTTTAAAGTATGATTTTAATACTAGTTTTGAGAATTTATTATTTTAGAACTTTGTACTCGTATCCAGTGTATATGTTTGTCTGCATTCATTGAGTTAGGCATCATAAAGTTATAAGTTATTATTCATACATCATCTCCGTCATGGATCATTGCATTAAGGTTGCATATTGTGTAGTATCCCTTGACACAGTACCTTGAGCTCTAAAATAAAAGTGAAAATGTTTTAATTATTACGAATGATTTTAAATAGTTTTGCAAATTTAAACAGTTTTAAGATATACCTGCAGTGGATTGAAGTTCTCAGAATGAGATAATGTTTTGAGATATTAGATTCTATATGACATTGTGGAAAGGATTAAAGATTAAGTATTGAGTTTACTAAGGAAAAGAATTTTATTATAGCATATAATAGAGTTATTATTTGGGCATATTTATGAGGTATATATATTAAGTTGAGATCGAAATGGAATGGCATAGGTTAAGAAAGATATAAATCCTGCATAGAAATTTTATTGAGTATCAGTAATAGTAGTGAATTTATTGATTTTGTGTGGATAAATAGAAAGATTAGGAATATGAAAAATCATAAGATGTTGATGGAAATTTCGAAATAAGATAATGATATGGGTTAAATGTGCATGATTGTGAGACAATAGTTGTTTAAGCAATGATATTAAAATATTTTATAGAGAATAAGTCTTGAATACATTGTGAATTTTTGGTTAGTATCCGACTTATGGTGTAAATATGTTTGGAGTTAACAGAATTTCTTGATGACTTTGTTATTGTAAGGAATGCTGAGATAAGGGGTAAAATTTCTGGTTTTGTATATCAATTGGTGTGTAGGCATATATGCTGATTTCAAATTGATAAAATAAATTATATATATATATATTGAGGAAATTAGTTAAAGCAAGTAGAGTGAAAAGCCAATTATTAAGTATTGATATGTTTTACTTGATGAAATGCTTAAGGAAGTTGCTATGGGAGTTATTCTCACAATTACATTTAATGGAAATTAAAAGTTTGATGAGATCTTAGACATAAGACTATTTATCGAGGTTATTAGAGATTAAATCATGATTATTAATTTGGAAATGAATTATGGCATATTAAGAGTGTTATTAACTTAGAGTTAATTGTTGGAGTCTTATCTGGTTGATGTAATAAATAGTTCATGAAAGTAAGAAGTTAGGCATTCATATTAGCTTTAGTATTAATAAGTGCTTAAAGATAAGATATGTCTAAGGTTATGATTGATTGATGTGAAATTAAGGGTTATGATTAAACCAAGGTATAGGAATACGGAATAATTAGTATTTGCTATAAGGTTTAAGAAAATAGATTGGATATTGGTATTAGAAGGATGTTATTGGAGGTTTAAGTATATAATTTTATGTCTTGCTGAACTTGTTTTGTTTTGTTACCTTTCCTGGGTTTGGCTGTGTATCAGAGTGCGCAGTGGAAGTGTGATGGAGAAGTCATGGTAAAATGTTGTATTTGAAAATTCGAGGACGAATTTTTTGAAGGAGGGAAGATTGAAACAACCCGAATTTTCATTTATTTTATAAAATTCTATTTTCGTACAGAAACATATTATTTTATTATTTACCTTATTAAAGTAAGAATTGGAATTATATTTTATTAAATTATAAATATTCATATTATTTGAATATGTATTATTAATAGCAATTTTGATATAATATTACAATATTATATTATTATGATTATGTTAATGTGGATTTTTGGAGAATGGTATTTTGGATTATATTTTAATGTTTGAGTATTAATAAGGGTATTAATTATATTATAAGTGTGATTATAGTATTTTATCGAAGTTTGGATTTCCGATATAATTACTATAATTATCGTTAATAATGTTATTGATATATTTTCATGAGTATATGTTGTAAATTATTATTATTAATATGTAAATTATGAATTATTGTTAATTATTATTATTATTACTATCATTTTCATTATTATGATTATTATTATTATTATTATTATTATTATTATTATTATTATTCTCAGTATTATTATAATTATTATTATTATTATTATTATTATTATTATTATTATTATTATTATTATTATTATTATTATTATTATTATTATTATTGTATATATATATAGGATATGTATATAGTATTATATATGTATACAGTATATGGTTTAGTGTATATATATATATATATATATATATATATATATATATATATATATATATATATATATATATATATATATATATATATATATATATATATATATATATATATATATATATATATATATATATATATATATATATATATATATATATATATATATATATATATATCAAAACTGTGGGTTAAGTAAATTAAAAGGAAAAGAAGAAGGAAGGAGTTGATTGGGTAGTGAGCCAAAACAGGGCGTTTTGGGAAGGAAGCAGAAACGAGAAACGGGCAGGAGAGAGGAGAGAGAAAGGGAGAGGCCGAGAGAGAGAGAGAGAGAGTGTTGACAGTGTTCCGGCGGGCAGTGGCAAGCACCGCCACCACCGCTGGGTAGAAGGAGGACCGGCGACCTCGAGGGAGGTGGCAGCTTGACGATCGGCGATGGCACGGCAGCGTACGCGAGGAGAGAAGTACCGCCGGCCACCGCAACTTCAAATCCATTTTTCGGCCGATTCCAGCAGCGGAATCTGGCGATCTTGGTGCCGTTTTACTCCTAGAGATGAGAGCTTCATTTTGGTACCTACCTTGCCCCCTGAGGACCATCGGAGGAGGAGATCGAAAAATGTAAAATCGTGACTTTGGAGGCATTTTTCGGTGGCTGAAGAGCGAGTGCCGGCGAGTGGTGACTGTTTTTGTGCTCCTGGGGTTGAGATGAACCTGCTGGTGTGGAGTTTCTCCTGATCCGCCACCACCGGCGGCGGCGCGTGGTGCCGGTGCGTGGAGAGGTCAAGTGGTTCTGTTTCGACGTTCTGGCACGATCCTCGACGTCCGTATGTTCGAAATTTGTAAAGATTAACCCGGAACCCTTGTATTTCAGTTGTTATATGAATTAATCTATGTTTAGTGGTTCTTAGAGTATTTGTTAGGTTATCGAGTCTGTTCTGGGGTTGAGTGTAATCGTTATCATGTTCATGTTCTCTGTTGCGAGGTGTCGGTGTTTGGCGTCTTCCTGGTTCCAAGGCTACTATTCTGAGGGAAGCTGGTCAGAAGCGTCAACAGTTAGGTGAGTGATACTCACTGATATATTATCCTATTTCCATTTCATATGCATTGCTGTGTATATATATATACGTATATTATGCACTACTATTGCATCTATAAGCATGTGATATTTGACTGTGAGTGATGAATTGATATTCTGTATTCTATGCCATACTATGTTTGTGATTGATGGATGGAGGTCGGGAGGATACAGTACCACCTAGGATTATGGGATTGTTATGGATTATGATGACATTGAGAAGATGAGCCATGACTGGTGTATGTTGGCCGGGCCTGCTCATCGCCAGAGCCGCTATCAGTCGGGTCAGGGCCGCCTGGTACAGACCAGTGCTGGCCGGGCCCATTGGACATAAGAGATGGATTATTAGATTCAGAGAGCCAGTATGAGGGGATCGGCTCCCTTTATTGGGTATTAGAGTGGTACTGTGGACCATATCCCATCCTTGTTTGATAATATGATTTATCTGTTTCTGTGGCATAGTACATAACATGTGCATTAGAATCCAATTGTAGGATACCAGTTTAATATATTAGCTGGTATCATTCACTGAGTCGAATGTTCATTCCTGTTCATCTTGTCATTTTCAGGTCAGGGAATGAGCTTGTGAAGAAATTGTACTTTAGTAAACTGTCAATTTCTCTTCGGCAGTAGTTTGTATTAGTGGGATATTAAGAATGTATGTAACATATGTATATTTGTAAATATAACTCTAAAACTCCGCAATGTTATACTTTGTACTGGTACATCGTATATTATTCAGTTATGTATTGTAAAGAGTTGTAATTTGTTGTTAAGCAGAACTTTTGTAATTTAGTACATTTTTGAGATAAACGAGATAAGTAAGTTGTTGGCCCAACGATATCTTTATTTTATGTTGTGATTCTTTTGGATCTGCTTAACTTAATTGGGCCCATAACCCTTTTCAATTTTGGGTTTTTTGTTATGTGGTTTGGGTTAGGCTTACTACGGGCATTGGTAGCCACGTGCATGTCCCGTGTCCTAATGCCGGTCATGTGCCTTCGGGTTGGGGCGTGACACATAATATCCAATAAGCCAATACAATCTCTCTCACAATGAACAAAGATTAAAGAAATGTAGGATAATTTTTGGACAGATAAAAATTATCATAACCCTCTCTCAAATGGTTAGAAATATTTTTTTCTCACAAAATATTTCTCACCGTATATACACCCTCACACAAACTTTCTCTATTGTGTGTTATAAACAAATAAGGAGGGGAAAGCCTTTTATAGGCAATTCCCCGCATCTATTACACGTACTGCTTGCAAAATGCAAGCTTGCATTTTCATTTTTCTTCTCCTTATTCAACTGGCACATACATTACAAAGAACGATGCCAAATTTGTTTACTTCATTTTTTTCTTTTATTTTTGTCAAACAATTGTGGATCCTTCCATGTAAGAGGGACACCACAACACGATTTGAATTTAATCAAATAAAAAAAATGAACTTGAATAGTGATTTATGTGTAATATTGATGTAAATTTAATGTATAATTGATCTAAAAATGATCTACCTCTTATAGACTTACATGAGAGGCATTTATAGACAATATTTTTATATATGAATTGAATAAAGATTTTTATATTGAATTAAATTCAGATTACTTATATACTTATCCATTTTGAAATTGGATAGCATAATGTAAGTTGAGTTAATAATTTGAATCCTTTATTATTATAAATTTTTAAACATATTTCCTTTTATTACAGGGAAAACAGGAATCCTATGTGACATCACTTTCCATTACAATTCGTCAATTTTTTTATTTTAAGTTTATTTAACCATAAAAGTGCGAAGTCATTTTGGTTCAATCGAAAACATTGGCCATATTCTTTAATGTATCAAACTTTTTCATAAGCTAGACAAATATATAAAATCAAAATTAATATTTATTTATAAATGCACTTAAAAATAGTAAATTTTGATTAAATAAATACAATAACAATTATAGTTGTGAGAAATCTCAAATTCAACCCAAAAGTTTAAACTATTAGATAGTAAGACCCAAATATTATATTAAACCATGATATCCTTTGTTATTTTTCTATGTGTGATCTTTTAATTCTAACAATTGTAAAACATTTATAAATTAATAACATTATGACTATATAAATTCTATTAATTTAAAAAAATATTAATTAATCAAATGAATTAATAATTATTAATTTATCAAAAGTATAGTTACAATTCAAAGTAATACTCATTTAATCAACTAAAAATCTATTTTATTTTATAAAAATTAGATTATTCTATTAATAAAAAAAAGATTAAAGTCTAAGAAATATAAATCAATCTATATCCACTAAATTTGTAAGTATAATTTAATTATATTAATATTTCAATATAATTAATGTTTAGGAAAATAATTATAGATTCATATTTTAGAAAAATATGATATATAATTTTAATGAATTATTAATTTATAATATGAGAGGAATCAAGGGGTTATGTAATTAAAAAAAAATCATCTTATTATTTTATCGAAACTATTAATTTATTTCGTTATCCCAAGTTAAGACAGAAAAAATTATTATTTAATAAAAATTATTAATTTATTGAGTATTAATTTATAAAAGTTTTACTGTAATTTTTAATTAAATGATGATAAAATAATTCATTTTAAAAAAATTTGATACAATTATATATATTTTTAATTTTGTAAATATCATAACTCGGTAGATGCTTTAGCTATAATCAGATTCTTGAAGCTTCTTCATCATCTTGGTTGTATTATCCTCCAAGATTTTGTTCTAATTTGATTATTAGGCATAGCATGGATATGCCTGATTATTGGTTTTATAATCAATTTTTTTTTTATCAACTTGGTTGTATTCTTTTTTCTATCTTTAATAAAGTGGCTTTGGGGGCTATATATTCTCCCATGCAATTCTACAACAACAACAACAATAATAATAATAATAATTTGCAAATATCAATATTGCATGAAAATTGATACTCAAAGAAATAAATTTTGGTACCTTTTGTTTCTGCTCAGGCAACCATCATCAGGAAAAGTTTGCTTCCACAATCAAGAAGAAACAAATTTGAAAATTTTGGTTCTTTGAAAATCTCTCAACAATTTCACTGAAAAAGAGTTTAATTATAGTAACAATTTTATATATATATATATATATATGTAATTGATAAAAATATATAGAGGAACTATCTATAGGGGAACTATGAGGAGTGGAGTATCTTCAGGGATATTGTTTAACTTGTTTGAAATTTTCATTTTTTTTAATTTCTTTTTTTTTTTATAATATATTAGAAATTGTATTATATATATAAAAAAAAATCTTATTCATAGATACCACTTTGATTTATTTGTAATATATATCATACCAGTTTCTGTTAACTTTTTTTTTTTTAGTGCAACTAAAGCTACAGAATATACCTCAATTTTAAAAAAAAAAAAAAAGTATCATATTCGTATTCATATATGTATCTGTATTTATATTTATATCTATATAATGCAAATATTATTACTCGTTAAACCAAAAGTGAATTCTCCTTATTTTTAAATTTTTAATCTAAATAACTATGTATCTATGAAATGAAAAATGCACCCCCTGAAATCTTGTTTTTCAAATCAATAATTATTTAGACTTCAATATAATTAAAATGCATATGGTCATGAGTTACTCGATACATAGGCAAACAATTCTAGAGCAATATGCCTGCCTCACCGCAACATGGTCCCTACTCCCTTCCTATTTCCTACATATTTGGCGGCAAATTATACAATGGACTCGGTCCACGTTGCGTGCTCATAAATTTAGGCGCGCTTGAATTCCTGATTTTTTTTTTAATCTCTTAATTTTCTTTTATATATATATATATTTATATATATATATATATATATTCAAATTTTGACAAACTTCTTATTTATTTATTTTTATTTACTGTTTCAATTTCTGTTCTACAATAATTAAATATATGAATCTACTGAGATTTCAAATGAATATCTAATACTTAATTTTCTTTTTTCCTCCATTTTTTCTAATAAAAATAAAATGTTGTATTTTATATATATATATATATATATATATATATATATATATATATATATATATATATATATATATATATATATTAATCAAATAAATTTCTAAATAATCAAATTTAAATGAATTTACTTATTAATTTTATTTATTATTTTTCAGTTTTGATCTATATTTAATAAATTTAATTTATATATTTTTGATTATCAATTGTAAAAAGACAAGCTATCATTCAAAGAGAATTTGCTACACAAGATAAAAATTTAATTGATAAGTTCTTTTACAAAATATAAAAAATTAAATAATAATAATAATAATAAACATCTAATTTAGGAAATATAAAAAAATTAATAAGGACGTTTTTATCTATTAACATATTTTCTATCTGCGTACATTTATATATTATTATTATTATTATAGATATAGATAGATTATAGATATATAATATATATTAATAATTATTTTATATTAAAATTTAAAATTATAAAAATATAATATTTAAAAATTAATAAAAATAATAACAAATCACTCTATATTAAAATATTTTAAGAATATAAATTAAACAAAAAATATAATACGATTATTAATTATTAATTTATACTTCTGATTTTGTATTTTGTAGCATTAAAAAATTGATTTTCATACTTTTTAAATTTTTTTTTAAAAAATCGATGTTTGCATGCCAAGTAACAAAACAGAAAGCAGGAAACTTGTCAACCAAGGCGGGTTGCCCAATTCTTGGAATGTCAAAATTCCAAGTCCGAAAAGGAAGACAATTCGCAACCAAACCTTGCGTCTATAAATTCTTGAATTATATTACGTCTATCAGTTCTTGAATTTTCTGTTTGTGGCTTTCTCATCCCGACGGCTGTGTGCAACCAGTTGTTGAATTAGTTATGTCTTCTCCTAACCAAATCCAAGATTTTGCATGCGAAGAGTTCGAAAAATTGCCGCATAGAATTGGTAGCTTAAATTTGCATAACAAAGAGGAAAAAGAAGCTAAAAAGCAAAGAAGTTATCGTATGATCAAGGTTGATCACAACCATGATGACGTTAAAGAACCTTCTAATGAGAAGAGAAAATTTGAAGATATTAGTACTTTGAGAAAGAAATCAAGGCAGGAGTATTTGAAGAAAAGAGAGAAGAAAAAATTGGTGGAGATTAGAGATGATTTAGAGGACGAAAAGCTTTTGTTTCATGGGGTTAAGTTGGGTAAACATGAGTATTCCAACATTAAACGCAAGAAAGAGGTCTATCAGATTGTAAAGAAGCAAACTTACGATGATTATACGAGTGAGTATAGAATGCCTGAAGCTTATGATCAGGAAGGGTATATTGATCAAAGAAAGAGATTTTCAGTTGCTTTAATGCGTGATGGAGATGGTTTTGAGAAGCAGGAGTCGTGGGAGGAGGATCAAGCTCGCAAGGCGGTGGTGCATTTTGGTTCAAAAGACAGAAATCAGGAAGGTGACCAATATCAGCTTCTGTTTGATCAGCTTTACGTGCTTGAAGATCAGTTAATTGTTCAGTCAGTAGATGATAACGAAGGGTCAGTGTTTGAGGCGTTGAAGGACATTGAAGATAACAGAAAGGCATTGCCTGTTTATCAATTTAAAGAGAAATTGTTGGCAGCAATTAAGGATCATGAGGTTTTGGTGATTGCAGGAGAGACTGGGTCTGGGAAAACTACCCAGATACCTCAGTATCTTCACGAGGCAGGGTACACTAGGAGTGGTAAAATTGGTTGTACTCAGCCGCGGAGGGTGGCTGCAATGAGCGTTGCTGCCAGGGTAGCAGGAGAAATGGGAGTGAAACTAGGTCATGAGGTTGGGTATAGCATTAGATTTGAGGATTGCACTACGGAAAAGACAGTCTTGAAATATATGACAGATGGAATGCTTTTGCGGGAGTTTTTGGTGGAACCAGACCTGCGAAGTTATAGTGTCATTATGGTAGACGAGGCACACGAGCGAACAATATCCACTGACATAATATTTGGTCTAGTGAAACACTTGTCAAGGTTTAGAAGTGACCTTAAGGTGCTAATCACTAGTGCAACTCTTGAGGCAGAGAAGTTCTCTGATTATTTCGATTCTGCTCCTATTTTCCATATCCCTGGGAGGCAGCATCCTGTTGATATATTGTACAAGCAACCAGTGAATGGTTACTTGGAGGAGGCTATTGCGGCTACACTTCATGTACATGTGATGCAACCACCAGGCGACATTCTGGTGTTCCTCACTGGACAAGAAGATATTGAAAATGCAGAGCAGTCTTTGAAGCACAAGATGAGACATTATGGAAGTAAAATTGCAGAGCTCATAATATGTCCAATATTTTCTAACCTTCCCACTGAGCTACAGGCTAGGATTTTCAATCCTACTCCTAAAGGTGCGCGCAAGGTTGTCTTGGCAACAAACATTGCTGAAACTTCTTTAACCATTGATGGGATAAGGTATGTTATTGATTCTGGTTTTTGTAAGATGGACTTCTATAATCCAGGGACTGATATGGAGTCCTTGCAGGTAACAGAAATCTCTAAAGCATCAGCTATGCAACGAGCAGGTCGCGCTGGAAGGACAGGGCCAGGGAAGTGCATTAGGTTATATACTTCTGATCACTACAAGCAATTGAAAGATAATCATATTCCTGAAATACAAAGGAGCAACATTGCAAATATAGTGCTTACAATGAAAGCCCTAGGGATAGATGACATAATGTATTTTGATTTTATGGACCCGCCATCAAATGAGTCTCTGCTAAAAGCACTTGAACTTCTTTTTGCCCTGGGTGCCTTAAACAGCCAACTTAAGCTCACTAGGATTGGGAGGTCAATGGCAGAGTTTCCACTTGATCCAAAACTCTCCAAGGCACTTATAGCTTCTGAAAAATATGGTTGCTCAGAGGAGATTATGACGATTGCTGCTATGCTTTCTGTTGGAAATGCAATATTTTATCGACCTAAGGCTGAGCAGGTCCTTGCAGATAATGCACGGAAGAGGTTCAATATTGGGGATGTTGGCGATCACATTGCCCTTCTAAGGGTATATGATTCTTGTAAGGAGACAGATTTCTCTAGCCAGTGGTGTTATGAAAATTTCATCCAAGTGAAAAGTATGAAGCGAGCAAGAGACATTAGGGATCAGTTGGAAAGACTGATGGAGAGGGCTGGAATTGAACTGAAATCAAATCCCAGTGATTTGACAGCAATAAAGAAGTCCATAATTTCAGGGTTTTTCCCTCACATTGCAACTTTGCAACCTTCAGGATGCTATAGAACTTTAAGAAAACCTCAGGCTGTTTATTTAAATCCTAATTCAGGGCTAGCAAAAGCATTCCCAAGGCCAAGGTGGGTTGTTTACCATGAGTTGGTAGTTACAGGAAAAGAGTATATGAGGCAAGTAACTGAAGCAAAACTAGAGTGGTTATTGGAGATCTCTCCGCGCTACTACCATGGGAAAGAACTTGAAGATGCTGTCTTGAAGAAGTACCAACGCAAGAACTGATATAATACTATGATTATCTTATAAAGACTACTGAATAAGTTGTAAGAATTATTTTGTTAACAAAATTGAGTTTGGTAAAACGTCATATATTTTGGCGTTGTAATTTGATTACTGGTGAATGATTTTCTATGATCTTAAACATTTGTTTAGCTACAACAAACTTGGAACAAAAGTTAATGTGCTTTATAACATCTATAAATACTGATGTAAAATACTTGCAAATTATGGCTTAATTTAAGGCTTTGGCTGCTGTTTTCTGTTTTTACTGATGAAGCTGAAAAGTGCCTGGTGATTCTTGGCCACTTGCAGTTTTGATCTTTATAGTTTTAATTATTTCCCAGGTTATTGAGTAATTCATCATCAAAGATCAATTGCCATGATCTTAACTATTTAGTTCAATTCAGGTTGTTTCAAGCAAAGAAAGCAGTAGAAGCAGGTAATGAAGATAGATGTCTGGATGCATTAATTACTGATCTTCATGTTCTTGCTTCTACTATGGTTTCAAAGGGTGTTTTTTCTCTCACAACTCATTCTTCAAAGAAAATACGGAGACTTGCACGTGATATCATTATCATTAGGAAATCATTGCTTTATCACTAAGGGAAGCCATTCAAGAAACCTTCTCCCATGGCTCATCATTTTCAAATTCCAATCCCCACAGTTAATTCTATACCCAAAATCAGAAATTTTACCACAGACAAGATACGCCAACAAATTTTGAAGCTCTGGTTTTGGTTTTTACTGAAGCGAAAAACAGAGCAATTAGAAAATATGACCCTGTTAAAGTTGCAGGAGCTGTGGAGTCTGCATTGTTTATGGAGTGGGGACTTTCTGATAATGGGTTTCGCAATAAGTACAAATCTTTCTTGTTTAAATTAAAGATTCAAGGAACCCTGATTTTCGAAGAAAGATTCTTGTGGGAGAGAAAAAAGCAGAGGAAGTGACTAAGTTGAATGCTTTAGAGATGGCGAGTGATAAAAGGAAGCAGGAGAATGAAGAGATAAAAGAAAGATATTTGAACAAAAGGCTTATTGAAAGAAGCGAAGAAGATGAGGAAGGCACAAATGAAGAACTCAAGTGTGAAAAGTGTGGTGAAATGCAGACTACTTACAAGCAATTGCAGACGAGAAGTGCCGATGAGCCTATGACTACTTATGTTACTTGCATGAGCTGTGATCATCGTTGGAAGTTCTGTTAATGAAAGATTGTTTAATCTGTTTTTGTAATCTTTATTATTCATGAAATTGGTATTTTGATTTTCATTTTGTTACAAAATCACATGTTAGTACTTGATATTCATATATTGATGTGCTTTTAGTTTTAGTTTTAGTGTGATTTTTTTCTGTGTATAATGAAATTTAAACATAATTCAATAAATACATGAGTCACTCTTATTATCTAAGTTGCTAAGTAGAAGAATTATTATGCAATTCTGTAATCACGAAACAGGAAAAAAATGGAGATTCTGCTCCTTCACTTGAAGCTGTACAATTCCAGCCAACTTAACGAG
Source organism: Reutealis trisperma (assembly GCA_947687605.1). Classification (NCBI taxonomy): domain Eukaryota; kingdom Viridiplantae; phylum Streptophyta; class Magnoliopsida; order Malpighiales; family Euphorbiaceae; genus Reutealis; species Reutealis trisperma. The sequence continues at coordinate 2,963,382 of CANTUT010000032.1, forward strand.
TCTATGAATGCTACTGTTGTATGTTAAGGGATATAGTGGAACCTGTAGCTCCTTGTTTAAAGTAATACTCAAATGAACATTGGGGAATGACAGGAAATATGTTAATGGTGAGTTTTTTTTTTTTTTTTTTCTTATCACTATTTAAGGATTTATTAGTACATAAAACTTTCTATTAGCTCTTACATTTTTACTAAATAATTTATAGTAAAGACATTCATACAATAGTTTTGTGAAAATGAAAAGAAATAAAAAAAGAAAGATTTATTAGTACAATTCCGGCTAAGAAAGTTCTTCTGTATAGGAGAACTTAGTGATCACAACAGCATTTGGTGTTAAATTTAGTGATAACTGATGTAATTTACCTTTCTACATGAACATGTAGAACCTTGAATTTTAAATTTTTATTAGTTAAAGATCAGTATAAATTTTTTATATTTTTAAATTGGTGTTACAGAATTTCTTATCAATTAATCGATGTAAAAAATATAAAGTGTTCCAAACGTTAGGAAACAGTGGCTACTCTTCGAAGTTCTTTCGCCCAACTAGAGGTTTGAGCAGGCAATTCAGAGTTCAATAGCAAGATTTTGGACGAGTCAAGACTTTTCAAAACAGAAAATTCATTGGTGTTGGAGGCTAATGATGCATCCACATAATTTGTGGGTAATGGTGGCGATGGCTGTGTACTATCCTAATACCAGTTTTGTGAATGCTAGGAAAGGAGTCACCCTTCCTGGGCTTGTAGGAGTATTATGGACGGAAAGGATTTATTGTTGAAAGGGTTGAGGTGGATCATCGCAAATGGCAGAGAGGTTCCCATTTGGGAAGATGCATGGGTGCCTGAACTGCCAAATTCTAAAATTATGCCAGAATCAGATTTGCTTGTAGCAGATTTAATTGATAATGATCTTCGAACCTGGAAAACTGAGAAAGTAAGAAGTTTGTTTAGTAGAAAGGAAGGTGATGCTATTTTCAGAATCCCAATTGGTAGTCAGCAAAGCAAAGATATAACGGTTTGGCACTTTGAGAGGAAGGGGATTTATACTGTCAAGTCAGGTTACCATGCGGCTTTGGCAGATCAAGGTGCTTTTTTCCAATGGAACTGCCACAGGTCAAGAGTTCCAGAATTCTAGAAGCTTTTGGAAGATGATTTGGCAAAGGAGAGTGCAGCCTAAAGTAAAAAATTTTCCAGGGAGAAGCGCCAAAGATGCAATAGCTTGTAATCGTTATGTGCAGAGAAGAGGCAGAGGGAGTACTGATAGGTGCAGACTGTGATGCAGAAGAAGAAACAGTTGTCCATTTGTTGTTCAAGTGTTCTCATGCATTAGCAACTTGGTTTCTATGTGGTTTCTTCCCAGATCGATATGGCCCAGCATCTTCAAGTTTTGTGGATTGGTGGAAGCAGATTCATGAGGAACTGAGTAGCACAGGGCAGCTGGATTTGTTTGATTTTATGGCAGTAGCGTGTGTTGGAATATATGGAAGGTAAGGAATGACGCTATTTTTGAGGGGAAGCGTATAAATCCTATGGAAATTGTGCAAAGAGCTAAGAGGATATGAAGAGAACAGAATGAGCTGTGCAATCAACAAGTCAGTAATCAACAGTGCCACAGCAGTATGAATGGCGAGAATATTCAAGAATGGACGCCTCCTCCTACAGGCTTTATTAAAATTAATTTTGATGCAGCTCATGAGGATAGAAAGAAGAGAGCAGCTTTGGCTTTTGTGCGCAGAGACTGTTGTGGGAAATTACTTCATTTGGGAGCAGCACAACTAAATTGCAGATCAGCACTGGTGGCTGAAGCAATGGCATTAAGGGAGGCTGTTAGGTTTGCAAAGAACCATGGATTTCAAAATGGTAGTATAGTGCTGTCAAAACCACAAAAAGGAACCTCCTTGGGAGGTACAAGTTATTGTAGAAGAGGTACAACTATGTGTCTTTCTGCTATTCCCAATAGTAGCCTAAGACATATTGCAGACTTTTTAGCCAAGACTTTCTGTGTATTTAATCCAGAAATTTTTGCTGCCGTCTCAAGCCAGTTTGAAAAGGGTATAAAGTGTGATGGAGCCAAAAAAAAATTTCAATGAGCCTAAATTTTTATGTCATAATTTACATGAATATGATTCACAGAATTAGGCTAATTTTTACGTAGTTTTCAATAAAAATAAAGGGCTAAATACAATACATTCATAAATTTTGATAATTTAAAAATAAAAAGAAATTGCATTTTGGAGGTTGGGTGGATGTATCTCACTCTTTTCTATCAATGAAGTACACTCACAGTTCCAAAACACATGCACATTGCAACTTGCAAGGCCACAAAATGAGACAACTGTTGTTGAAGGCAAACGACATCGTTTTATTCAGCCACAGTCACAGACGATCAACTGTGTAACTATATATACCCTTGTCTACCTTAACGCCCATCAACCATTTCAAAAAACCTCTTCTATGTTTCCACAAATGTCAAACTGAAATCAAATTCAATTCTTTTTCCCACTTTGTGAATCTAGATCATTAACTGAAGTTTACTTCTTTTTTCATTCCGTTTAGTAATAAACAGTTCCAGGTCTGTGGGTCTTAGTCAGAGTTTTAGAAATGGCGGATTCGGAGGAGCAGGTAGTGGCTGTGATCATGGTCGGTGGTCCTACTAAAGGTAATTGGAATTACAATTTCCTGTTCTTATATATATTTTTTTGATCTTTATCTTTGAAAAAAAAAAACAAAAGTTGAATTTTTTTTGGTGGGTAGGTACTAGATTTAGGCCTCTTTCATTCAATACTCCAAAACCTTTGTTCCCATTGGCTGGGCAGCCTATGGTTCATCATCACATTTCTGCTTGTAAAAGGGTTAGTTTCAAATTTTAAATTTGCTCACTTTTGTTTTGTCTTTTGGCCTGTTTGTGGATTTAATGGTTACTTTTTTTTTTTTTTTTTTTATTAGATAGCCAATTTGGCTCGGATTTTTCTTATTGGGTTTTATGAGGAGCGTGAATTTTCTTTATATGTCTCTTCAGTCTCTAATGAATTTAAAGTACCAGTAAGGTATTACTTCATTTTAACTTCCATGTGGTATTGTATTTACTGTTGTATTTGGTTTGATTTCTGATTAATTATTTTCTACTTTAGATACTTGAAAGAGGAAAAACCTCATGGTTCTGCTGGTGGTCTTTATTTCTTTAGAGACATAATCATGGAAGATTGCCCGGTTTGATCTTTGCACTTTATCATTCTTAATTATTGTTTTTTCTGTTAGATTATTTTTGGTTTTATTATAAGTATCCTAATTTTTATGTGAGGCTTAGTTCCATAAAAGTCAATTTTTTATGCTTGTCTTTATTATATCTCATTTGTAATTGCCTTCAATTTTGATGGGCAGTCGCATATCTTTTTGTTAAATTGTGATGTTTGCTGCAGTTTTCCATTACTTGATATGCTAGGTAAATCTTGCCCTTCATACAATTGTGTTTGTTCTAAATAATGCAGCCACAACTTCTTAGACATTTGTTATTTCATTCACTTCTTTTTTATTTTTTGACAATTTTCAGAGGCACATAAAATATATGGTGGGATGGGGACAATGTTAGTAATCAAGGTTGGTGGGTGATGTGCACAGATTAATTGTAATTGTGCACTTCTATTGCATTTCCCTCTGTTCTATATCTTGATATCTTCTCATTTTTTTTCTGAATCTTTTTTATTTATTGTTTGCATGTTTACTTCTTGTGTAGGTTTCTGCTGAATCAGCAAACCAGTTTGGTGAATTGGTTGCTGATCCAACTACCAAGGAGCTGTTGCATTACATAGAGAAACCAGAGACTTTTGTACGTGCGTGATTTAGTTTCTCCATTACCATAATGCAAAGCACTTTGTAACCCACTAGTATTAATGATTTATTTTTATGATCTTGTTCCCAGTTATACACCCTCTGATCTAACCATTTTTTAAAAATGCAGGTAAGTGATTTGATTAATTGTGGTGTCTATGTCTTCTCCCCAGAGATCTTTACTGCCATTCAAGGTGTCTTCTCTGATCGGGAAGACAGAGGTTGAACTTTACCTATTACAGGCCTTAATTTTTACCATTTCATACTTGGCATGAATTCAATATTCTTATTGTTTACTGGTTCCATTATAAGTACAAAATTCCAGGACAACATTATTTTATCACATTTTAAATTGTTTGATCATCCTTCCTTGCCATTTAAGATGCAGTCAATAAATCAGAATGATTATTCTAGATATTTCATTGACATATTTTATTCATCTGATTTACTGAACCTTATTGGGAGCTTCCCTCAAAGCTTTAAACATAATGCCAAACAATTGTTCACTAAGAAGGTTATGGTAAGTGTTTCTATTAAATCCAAAGTTTGCTCATGAATTCAAGAAATATTAGAACTTTTAGGGATAGGAGAGGGCTGTTACAAATGAGAAACAGCTCGATATAAAATTTTGTGCCACAAATTACCTTGCAATTTTATTATGTCAAATGCCTTTATGACAGGCTTCTATTCGCAGTCACCTTTAAGTCCACTGGGAACATTTTGCAATCAACATGGTTACATCCCCATTTTTTCACTGAAGCTCAGATCTGTGAGGGTCTATTTTGGCTACCTTATCGTTTGATGTTTATGTTTGCTTTTCTTTCTCACTTATTCATTTCCCCCCTTTATTGATGCTTATGCCATTGCATGAGAGAGGACTTGACTTTCCCTTCTTTTAAGGCTGGGATGGTATTTTATATTAGATTGAAGTTGTCTCTCTCTCTCTTCAGCTGCACAAGGCATATTACTAGTGGATCACTGGTGCCAATATCTGTACTTTGCAAAACTGGGCTTTAGTTTGAACCAATGGCTTTGCAGCAAGCAATTGTATCATGTTTCTTCTGATAACACTTGTTCTTTTTAAGGTTTTCTTCAATCTGAGTACGTCATTGATACTGTGCCAAGAGAAGGAATTGCTTTGTACATGATATCATGTTTCCCCTTTATGGCTTAGCCATTGAGTATTTGAAATTTACTTTGATAACATGGATTATTAAAGAGAGAAGACTCTCCTACTTCAGGTTTTATTTATTTGATATGCTATTTTGGTTAATCCATAATGAAACCTCTATATGCTTTCATTTGATAAAATTGGTTGATGATTGAGAATAGTCTATGCTGCTGTTGATTATAGCTTGTGTTTGCTTGCTGCATTGTATGATGAATATCACAAGGAGCATCATCATGTTTTCAGGTTTTGATTTTGTATGATGTGTCATATGCAGACAGATTTGAATATCATGTTAGTAGCTAACTTACATTTTGTTAATTACAGCAAATCTTCTTCGTGTATCCAGCTTTGAAGGCATCCAGTCTATGACAAGGTTGACCTCTTATTGCAGTTTTAAAATTTAAAATTCTATACTTCTCATTAGAATTTATTCTTGACACATGATATAATTGTAACATACATTAGAAGTGATGTATATAACTTTATCATAGAAGGGATGATATCCATACAAAAAATGGCATGTTTATAAGCTAGATATTTGTTGTAGGTGTAAGATTCTCTTTCTGTAACCAAAGCTGTCTGGCAGGTCTTACAATATATTGAAACATATCTGCTTGAGCCTCTATGTCATAATCTCTTATATAGGAACATCAGCGTAACTTGTGTTACAGTCTTTGCTAGGTAGCATTCTTCCATTTGCCGACAGATTCACACACTTGGTGGTCAAACATTCTCTTTTTTTTCAGTATATCTATTCTTTTGCATGCATATGTTGATGTTGAAAGCAGCAGTTTGCATTAACACATATTTTTCTATTTAGAACAACTCTTCCTACAGATTTTGTAAGGTTAGATCAAGATATTTTGTCACCTCTTGCTGGAAAGAAGCAGCTTTATACATATGAGACCAAGGATTTCTGGGAACAAATTAAGACTCCAGGGTAGAGTTCTGTTTAATATATTATTTCTGTTTAATATATTATTACCTTTGGCTTTTGAATTTAAACCCAGACAATTATCTGCCCAATCTAAATTTGTTGTTAATGGTGCAGGATGTCTTTGAAATGTTCTGATTTATATCTTGCCCAATATCGATTTACCTCCCCTCATCTTTTGGCCGCTGGGGACGGAACTAGGAGTGCTAGCATTATTGGTGATGTTTATATGCACCCATCAGCTAAAGTACATCCAACTGCAAAGGTCTTTTGTTTTCTCCTAACATCATTAACATTAGCAACATTCACTAGAACACTACTGACATTGTGAATGGTGGGGTTTGGGGATCAATGATATTACATCATCCGCTAGAACATTCAATATAGGACCCCCAATAAAATGCCAATATCTGGGGTCCCAGAGGACATTCACTAGGGGTCAATGTTATTATATTATTAGGGTCAACATCATTTACTGGAACATTCACTAGAGGACCAGCTGGGAGGTATTGTGAACGGTGGCAGCAAGGTTTTGGGGTCAATGATAATACATATTATTCTCTGTTGAATCCATCAATAAGATGCCAAGTATCTTTCCTCTTTTTTTTCCTTGTTTGTGCACAATATACAGATTGGCGGGGGTACTTAGGAACATTGCACAACCAGTACTAAGATAGAAATGTAACTTGTCATTGTTTCAGCACTCCACTTTTATCCATCCATCTCTGTGACTTATCATTTCTTTCTAGGTTCCTCTATTATATTACTTCTAATTCATTACTTATTTGTACAGATTGGGCCCAATGTATCTATTTCAGCAAATGTTCGTGTAGGAGCAGGTGTGAGGCTTAGGAGTTGCATCATCTTAGATGATGTTGAAATTCAGGTATAGGATGAATACAAGTAATCCCGATATGAATCTTTTTAGAGAAAGCAGCTAACTTATTGTATGTTATCTTGACAGGAAAATGCACTTGTTACGAATTCTATTATTGGCTGGAAATCATCTCTAGGAAGATGGTCCAGAGTCCAGGCAAGTAGAGTACTAAGATTCTACCAAGTTAAAATATGTTACAGTAATGGCTACAAGCTTACAAATGAATCAGAAAATTAAATCAGCATATTGGAAGGCACTTTTGTCTTTGCTTTTTCTTCTTTTTTACAGCATTCATATGATTGACTTTATCTACAAGCTAAATTCCTTCCAAATTTCTGGAAAATTACGGAGTTATCAATCTTTTCTAACAACAATTCAGTCATAGCAGCTAATTCTAAGTTAGGATATTGGATTCATTGTGACTGATTAAAGTTAAATTGACTATGCAGGCTGATGGAGACTACAATACGAGGCATGGAATAACCATCATCGGTATTTGTCCTCACCTTCTCATCGATGTCTGCTATGTGAACCCCAATGCTCTTGAAACAAATCTTCAATTTTTTTTTTCTTCCTTTTTTCTGGTGCAGGAGAAGCTGTCGTAGTTGAAGATGAAGTTGTCGTTACAAACTGCATTGTTCTTCCTAATAAGATCCTTAATAGTAGCGTGCAGGAAGAGACCATCTTATAACATTGAAGAGAGTATTTCCACTCAATCCTCTATTCGCTGCCCTCAATTTTTGGATATCTGTTGCTTTCTTTTATGGAGACTACTGAATACAGCCTATCAGGAACTGGAGTCATCTGATTTTTTTACCACAGCTTTCTTGTATTACTTTGACATTAGACCATCAGGACATATTTTTGGAATAGGATTTCATTTCATTTTGGCATACAGGCATTCTAAATTTTCTTTTATAATATTTTTATGTTTAAATAATTTGAATTTACATGAATTGACTTCTATTTTTACATAAAATTATATGTAATTGTCAAAAAAAAAATTAAAATGGGAATCTTGAAATAGACATCTATTTTTATTCTCAAATCTAATTATAGAAATTTTATTATTGCTAGGACAATTTTTGCAGATTGCGATTCTTAGTAATGAGAAAGCCTTTTTTTTTTTTTTTTTTTTTTTTTTTTTTTTTTTTGAAAAATAAAAAATAGCAAGAATAATTAAAGAGAAAAAAGAGAAATAATACATCACTCTCAAGTCCCAACACCAAATCAATTCATATTACTTTGTAAATACCTTCCTGTTACAAGCAATCTCAGAAGCAGTATACATCATAAAGCCAACCATAATGTGGCAAATTTCAATTATCATCAAGGTTAATCTATAGTTCTGGCAGGAAAACATCAGTTTCCCAGAATATTATCTCATACAAAATTTTCCATAATGTAACAACAGAATTTGTGCACTGAAATGTATGAAAATACCTTCCATAGAGCTTAATAATGTAGTCTTCCACTAATAGTCTTTTCCGCTTCCACATATGTCAGCCCCTGCTATGTTCTTAAGTCAGATATTTCATGAGAACATAATATAGGTAATTACTCTTGAATCCTGATAAGCTTTGGTTATGTTGAAAAATAATAATGGGGTATGAAAAATCACTGCTTTCCACTAACCCATACTATCCTCATCCACAATGATACGACAATTAATTTAACATTTTGTGTTTACTAGTGCGGCCGCAACTCCAACTTGTATGCTTGTATTTCCATAGGAGAAATAAATACATGTCCATCTTGAGCTACATCTCCAACCTGCTCATTGTACCCAAGCATTTCTACATCTTCATGCATAAGATTCAAAGAAGTGGCTCTCGCACGCAGTACTGCAAGTCCCTTAAACATGTTGAAAATATTTAAAGGCTCATTTGCAACACTAGTGCATTGTGATCTGCCCTTCCGACAATATGAAGTATCCCAATGTCGCCTCTGCAAGATTAGAACAAACCTAGAATCTTCAATCAGCTGCTGAGAATATTTTGATGGCCGAGGAACTTTGAAATTCACTATGTGCAAATCACATGGTAATGGAGCAGTTAAAGGAGAGAAGGATCTTGCAGGTGGCTGCACAGATAACTCCTGGGGATTCTTCGCAACAAATGCATGTAAAGGATAGTTCAAGTGAGCTCCAACACAATGAGATAGAAGAGAGGGGCTCAGGGGAAGGGGATTCGAAACAGGATTTGAAGTGGAAGAAATGTTGGACTCAATAAGGATGTGAAAGATCACATTCATGGGACGGTTATCCATCACTCCTTGCCCAAGACCACGTCCATCATCCCTCACCAAACGTCGGTCAAGCATAATCTCTAACCATCCATCTTTAAGGCTTGCCACACCCAACGACTGTCTAGAATGGACAGAAAATCTCTGGCCATTGGATCCTTGCATGAATGCCAGAGAGGGCATAGGATAGTAATTACCCTGCAGTGGGATCTTCTTATAAGTTTCTCTCCGGCTCATCTGAAATCCATTTAAATCAGAATAGAATATTCTTTCATTATCAACATCTGTCTTGTATCTAACTATCAACTCCCTGTCATTAAATTCCTCGGCAAGAAGCTCAACATGATATTCTTTCTCAATGACAAATCGTTGTATAGTACCATCTCCATTATAAAGTCTAGTACTATGGGAGATGGGGCTTTGTCCCCATGCTGTATTGGGATAAGAATATACTTCCTGCATTAGTGGTCCTTCAGAGATCACCATGTTCCCACCTGCCTCAACAATAGGCCGAGCATCACCTTCAGGTTTAAACAGGTAGGCCCCACTTTCAGGACTAGTGTACATGCCAATTTCCTCGGCCACAACAATCTCAGAACTATCTTTTTGGCTAATTTTCTGCATCAAACCAAACTTGACATCAAAGGTGAGAGTTTGATGTTGATTCTGAATTTCAGCCACATCACCTTCTACTTTAGAGCAAGCATATGGAGTGGGACATGGAAATGAATCAGACATTGAGAAGTACTTTAATTTTACTGGTGTGGCCTTTTCACATCCTGCAAAACCATTGGCAATATAATATGTTTGCAACCCCAAGGCTGGAACAGAAGCTTTCCAGTGGATACGATGTCTTCCAGTAAAAATCTTGCTTTGATCATGTTGCAATTCAGGAGAAACTTGGCTTTGAACACAAGTCCAGTTAGAGTCCAAAACAGCAACATCTGGCCTGTTGACAACAACCATCACAACTTCTTCCCTAGTTTGCTCCAGAGGGTTAAAAAGGATCACTGATTGCCAGGTTCCTTCACGTGCACTGATTGCTTTATGCACTGGCTGAACGTCATACTTAGATCTCGCCTGTTCTGCCTCAAACTGAGATGGGTTGTGATCAGATTTTTCATGACGGATACCAAGAAGTACTTCAATAGCTTTAGACATAAAAATCTGCAAGTCCTGCAATGAAGTGTGCATCCGAAGTCCATAGTCACGAACAACATGATTCTTAGCAGTACCAGTCACCCCATCGTGGTGTTGAAAAAGAGCCAAATTCCTCCTGGCAGCAGTCAACTTATAGGCAAATCCTGTGGCCAACTTTTCACATTGTACTCTCTGACAATAACCAAGTACCAAAGCCATCATCATTTCAGTAGCACGAAGAGTTTGCTCTAGTACCCGATCAACAGCTTTGAAGAAAGGCCTTGAAACATAATAGCCACTCCAGTAGTCCTGTTGCCTATCAGCATAAGTAAAGAAGTCACCAGATAGAGATGGAAAACCTCCAATCTGACCAGAGCCAACCTCGCCAGGAAGTGAGTAATTTATTCTATCAGCCTCCTCACGAAGAGTTTGGAAGTAATCTTCCAGAGTACCAAAGTTTGTCTCTGCATTTAAGCTAGGATTAGAGTTAATATGATCAAATAACATCTGGTAATTCCGAAACTGAGCCTCTGCTTCATCAACACTGATATAACGGAAATCATCTCCAAGTGGAACAAGAAGAGTATTAGTCCGGTATAGTTTTGATTTCTTCCTGTACTGATCTAGCAACTTTTGGGCCCTTTCCTGTACATTCTCCTGGTTGGTCTCCACTGGATTTTTCCCCCATGGGCACAACTCATAAAAAAAGCCATGAGCTCGAGCAAAATCAAACTGACAACAAATTGCAGGCTCTGGCCCACAAGTATGAGGAATATCATAAGAATAGAAGGGCATCATGTGAGTAAAAATATCAGTTGTTTCCTCAACATCCCAGCTCTGACGCCATATGTATTCTAAATTCTTATTCAGTGCGAGTTCCTTCTTTACCTCATAGTGGGTCCTCTGAATCAGCATGTTCTCAAAACCCATGCGACGAAAAAGATATGCCATGGTAGCAGAGTAGCCAAACGGATCTATTGCCCAAGAATTCTTAGGAACAAATCCAATGGTTTCATTCAACCACATATTCCCCTCTGTAATCTGACAGTGAAATTCAAAAAAGTTCATACCTAAAACATTTCACAGAGGACAAGCACAGGCTAAAAAAATCACTAGCATCTTTAATACACACCCAAAACAAATGAATCCCTCAAGTAGATAATTAGCTCATGAATAAACATGCAAGAATATTTATCATGAGTAAAATCAAATGCATCAACTCACTAATAGGTAAGGTAATTTATGCATCAGTGGATAATATCACAACAATAAAAATAGCAAAGTACAAAGAACAAAAGAAGGCCTAAGACTATCAAGCAAATTAGCCACACTCCAATAACTCCTATTTACAGTGTCTAGGGAATGCACTTATAATCACTCATCTTCCACGAAGGTACGCATGTGCATCTCACTTGAAAAGTGTGAAATGTAATTCACATGTTAGCTCCCAGCATAATACTTCAACTTATTAGCAAGCATGAAAAGAACACAATTTATTAATTTTTTCCCTTTCCAGTGATAAGGAAGGGGTTTTTATTTTTAAATTTTTTGTTCTCTTGTTAACCCAAGCCAAAGCACATGACATAATTAAACAACAGTTGAAGATTGAAAATCTACTGTTCATCATGGTTACTTAAAAAGTTATAAGCGACTTCATCAATGTAAACCAAAAAAAGTGTACACAGCTGAAGGAGAGTTATAGTGTATACCTGCTCAATTATGGCAAAATAATGTGAATTGGCCTACATCAAGAAAGAAACCAACATTAGTCATTAAATGAACATAAAAGTTATGTATTTCTTAATAATGGAAAAACCGTTAAAAACTATAGTGCTGAAGGGGATAAGAGCATAAGTTTTAAAATAGCAAACCATGAAGGAACCCACAGGCCCCACCCACTACCCCCAAGAGGTGTGACAAAAACAAAAAACACCAAGTTTCAAATACAGGAGTATTTGCGCAGCAATTGATGAAAAATGGGCTTGCAATTATGAGCTCATTGGCATACCTCATCGTTCATTACCCAACCACCACCAACAATTTCTAACTGGCCATTCTTCACCAAATTGGTAAAAGATTCTCGTTTGTCATCTGTTGCATCTTTCCACCATCTCTCCAGGTAAGACATTTCTTCCCATATGAACTTCCGCCGAACATCCTACATATCCAAATTCAAGCAATCCTTATCATTATAGTAGCTTCATACAATCTTTTAAAATTTATGCAAAACAAGTCCATACCAAATTTGTGCTATTTTCCCAAATAAAGTATAGATAAAAATTTAAATTTGAACAGAAAAATATCTCTCAGATTGATGCTCTTTAAGCTACATCTTTTCAGATAAGAAAAATATTATTCAGAAAAGAAAAGAAAAAAAAAAGTGTACAACTATAGAGGACAAGAAATCCTCCTATAACTCAAAAATCAAATGGCAACAAGAAACATAAAATAGAAGCTAAAAAAGTAATGCCCTTTAAGCTACATAAAGTTCATGTGTTTGCAGAAATTAGGAAATTGAAGAGCTTGTAAGCTTCCACTCCTTCAATCTTGCTGTTCTATCAGAAACAGAATTGACAAACAAATGCAATGGATTTAGAAAAAGTTACAATTTAACATGACAAATTGTTTGTGATGGATAGGAAAGGATGCTGCAACATGGATGACAGAAAAAAGTCGAAGCTAGAATGTTAAAAGAGGCTGAGTTAAGGACATGACAGATGTTGGGAATGTAAACAAGCAGTGGTATAAAAGAGTGGAAGGAGTTATGGCTAAATAACAGAGTAGAGTTACAAAAAGCTTGGAAACAATAGTGCTCATTGGTGATTCAAATAACATTGTGTCCAGTGATGAAAATAATCAAGAGGAATATAAGATCACCAAAGATATCTGAGTTCACGGAACAATAGTAGGCTAATAGATGTGTTGTTGCAGGATAAGATATATTTTAAAATCACAAGTCTGATGCACAGGGGCAAAATGAGCAGGGCAAATAAGATACATGAAAAGACTGGAAAGTCAAGCATTTGGCTACAAATAGTGCAGGGTTCATATTAAAAATAAAAGAGAAAACTTATTAGCACAGAGAAGTGTAAGTGATTTCATCTGAAACTCAAGAATTAGACAGTTGAAAGACTAGCGAAACAATATATCTAAAAATTCCAAAGTGGAGAAATGCAGAATCTTGGAAAGCAGATTGAAGGATTCTGCAGAATCCTCCAAATAAATCTGCAAAAGACAAAATGCAAGTTCCATAAAATTTAAGGCAAGAGCTGCTTGGCTGCAAGAAGATGACAAAGACACTGCATTTTTTACCCAGTGGCAAATAACTAAACATAGACAGCAAAGTTGCATTCATGTCCTAGAAAAAGGAGGGATGGACAAGGAAATGGAGATCCAGGAAGTGATTTGGACTGTTTCAAGATATTCAAACAACTAGAAACCCCACTAAAATCTAAATGGTTATTGAGGAATGAGGTGAATAGTATCATCACATGAGGCATAAAAAACTGAGAAAAAAGCAGGCTTCCATTCAAATTCACCCACCGAAGACTTTAGAGGCAAATGGTAATACGGCCACCAACTTTAATTGCACATCATGGGCCAAGATGTTATGCATGCTATTAAATCTTTTATAGACAGCAGTCAGATGTTAAAAAAGCATAAAAGTTATCAATACATCATTAATTCCAAAAACTAATTGCCCTATAAAAATGGTTCACTTTTGTGTTACATAGAAGGAAGTAGAAAAGTAGAAATAATTTTATCAGATAGCTGTTCTAGTCTAATTTTCAGCAAGCAAGAAGAGCATCAGATACAAAGAAAACACGAAGCGAATTCATAGGCAGTAACTCAAGCAGCCTATAATGCTTTTGAATTTGCATAGACTAATGCAATGAAGGACATTAGGCAGCAGAAAAAATGACACTCAATCAGCACCACATGAGCAAAAAGAGTCTCTACCTGCCCAAAGTAAAATTAAGTCAAAATTGGATGGTGCAATTGTAATGGAATCAAACATGGTGGTGTTTCTGGAACAAAATAGGGTGAGATTCTTGATGGAAGAAAATGCAGGTGAAAAATGACACAAGTAAATGCTGTTGAGCCCTTTGCCAACTATAACCAAATTCCATTCAATACTGGATGGAATGAGTAGTCTCTCCGATCAGGAATCAGATGTTACTCTTTTGGGTGTTAGAAAAATGAGTATAGCCTTTGAAATGACTTTGGAGGACAATATTATAAAATGATACAGCCTTTTAGCATGGAACTGTTTGTGTGAGGAAAGTAAAAAAATAAAGAGAAGGCCAACCTAAAAGCGCCTGAGGTGGGTTGTGACTTTAGAGGAGTAACTTTGTGATAAATTATCCAAATTGATGGGAACCAAACACTGGTGAAAGGATGATATGCTATCTACCTGGTTTGAGATGTTAAGAAAATAATTTGCTATCTTGCTAAAAAAATAAGAAGAAACTTGAAAAGAAAAATACGACCTATATAACACGATGAGTTCATTAGTAACAAAACGAAACATATCGAAAGTTAAAAATCTGAGTTATCACATCCATGCAACACTAATATAGCAATGCAATCATAATTCGGCAAAAACCCATAAAAATTAAGAAAAAATTACCTTAGAAAGTGTTTCCACAATTGTATCAAGAATGTGCCTAGATTGTCTCTCATAATACTCATCCACAGTAAGCTTCCATCCAGGATCATTATGCGAATGAGGCACAACAAACACCTTCAACTTCTCATTATCCCACTCATTCCCTCTATAGTTAACTCTCCACCCTTGCTTCCACGGCCCGCCATCAATATCCAAGAAGTCGATCTTATCATACAAACCCTTTGTAGTTATATCCACAATAGCCCCAAAATTAGCATCACCAACACGTCTATTACCGTTATCAATTTGGGGTCTTCGAGGGATCGTCTTGCGAAGCTTCGAAATACGAAAACTGGGTTTTGATTTAAACGGAGAGGAAAGTGGTTTTGGGATGCCAAAATGAAGAATTGTGAAGAAAAGAAAGAGAAGAGAGATCGAAAGAGCTATAGTAAAGAAGTTGGTGAAAAGGAAGTTAATCAAAACCGTTCGTTTTCGTAACTTTCTAGATGGCAGCTTTGATTTGGAGGAGGAGGTGGTGGTGTTGCTTGAAGGTAGCAGTGAGTGAGCCCAGCTGGTGCCGGTTCCCCGGCGAATATTGCTGCCAATGTAAGAAGAGAAGGGCATTTTTCCAGTTTTTTCTGTTTAATTTGTTACCGGAAAATAAAAACTAGAAATAAAACAGTTGATTTTTTTTTTTTTTTTTTTTTACTTCCTCAATTTTTGCATATTGAGAGAGAGAGAGAGAGAGAGAGATGAGATCTATGCAAAAAAAAAAAAAAAAAGGACAAAGTTAAGAGTATGGAGAAGACAACAACATTAGAGGAGTTTTGTATTGTTTTTTTGGAGGATCGGAGTCTTCTTCCAAGTCAATTGGACCAATTCAACTAAGAATTTTCTTGATGATCTTTATTTTTCTCAAGAATTGTGGGCCTATTTTTTTATTTTTTGATAATTTAAAAAAATAATTTTAATCCATGTAATTACATCCAACAAAATAAAAATAGTTATATAATAATAAATAAATATTTATTTTTATTTATTATTCTTATTTTATATTATAAACCATGTCAAAAAAATTATTACATAATATATTCAAATTATATTGTTTATGTCAATTTTTTATACAATTTACATTACCTAACATTGTCCAAATTAAAATTCATTTCTAATCTAAATTTATCTTGCTTTTATAGGGCTTTAAACAAAATATTTATGAAGCTGAATTTTTTGATAAATTATAAATAAGTTTTAAAATAAAACAAATTTAATCTTAACTTTATCTCAATTATAATTTATTAATGAGTTGAATTCGAGTTTAAATTAGTCGAGTTTGAACATTATTTTAACGCTTTATTTAAACTCGAATTCGAGGTCGATATTGAAAAAAACATCAACTTGAATCTAAACAATTTAAAACTCGGATTTAGTTCGACTTAGTTATACTCGTAATCAAAATGAACTTAATATAATACACAAAATTTATTTAATTTATAATACATATTACTAGCAAAAGTAAAATTAATAATGGTGTATTTATCTTATAATATAAAAAGTAAAGTTATAAACTATAATAACTGTCTCTTTTTATAATTTTTTTTAATTTATCTTAAAAACTTGTATTAAAATTAATGTACTAAACTGAAATTTATTTTTCATCTCAAAATTATACTTTAAGATTTTATTTAATGTAAAGTAAATCTAAATTTAGTATACCAAAATTAAGTACTATATTTGACGCACAAAAGTTATAGATAAAAGAAGAAATTATGTGATCTCTTGTCTAAGAAAAGTAATAAAAATCTCTTTATAAAAAAACAATAGCAAAAATCTAAATCTAAAGGACATTATATAAAATAAAATGATAATAATAATATAATTCCAAGGAGGGCAAAATTGTCATCCTGATCTGTGACTTGTGAGGAAGGCTTGAAGAAGATGATCGGGCCACTTTTCATCATGGGCTTATTCTTAAGGGCTGAAGACATTATTCTTCCACTACTATTATATATATATATATATATATATTTAAAATTCATTCATTAAACTCTTAAATTATGTATTTATGATGAGTTAATATGATTATTTATTAATTAAATAATATAATTATCTAATTATATTTAATTTAGATAAGAAAAAATGAATTAGAATAAAAAATAAAAAATTAATTATTATTTAATATATAATTAATTATATTTAATTTAAATAAGAAAAATAAATTTAATTAGAATAAAAAAATGATAACATAATTATTATCTAACATATATTTAATTTAATTTGTTTCAAATTATATTTAATTTAAATAATGAAATAATGAATTCAATTAGAATAAGAAAATAATAAAATAATTATTATTTAATACATAATTAATTTATATTTATTTTAAATAAGAAAAATAAATTCAATTTTAAAATATTATCACTGATAAGAAATAAAAAACTTTAATGATTGGTCATTAAAATTATAAAATTAATAAATATTAATGATAACATTATGATTATGTAGTTTGATATAATTAAAACTAATTGTCCTTGAAATATAACTATTTAATTAATTAATCCATCTATTTAAGAAGAAAAAGCTAAACTTATATAAATATTACAAACTATAAATTATATTAACGAGTTAAATTATTAAAAGTTCATGGTGAAAATAGAAGGGTGGACAAATAAATTTGTTAATAGATTCTTATATGTTACCATACTAGATTAGTTAATATGCTTATTCAAACACGGAAGAAGAGAAAAAAATTTTACTTAAGAGTCTCTTTATTTTTATTGATCGTTTACTAATTGTTTATTTCAATTATATTAATATAAGTATTTACCAATTCAATAGATAAAAATCAATAAATAAATAATTAATTTATAATTTAATAAAATAAAAAATGATCTTGATTATAATAAGAAAATAAAAAAATAAAAAAAAATATAAATCATATACTAATTCCAAGATGAAAAATAATTGAACGAAATGGTAATATCACTATCAATCTGTACATCAAAATTTTATCTTAACTAAATTATATTATTCCAATCACTAAAAGAATTACAGTTAACAAATAACAAAAAAGAACATTTTATTGTAAGTAATTCAAACCATTGAAAGGCAATAATATATTTTTAACTTTAAGTATGATTGAAATTTCTGTAAAAAAAAAAAAAAAAGGAAAATACATGCTTATATTGTAATAGAAACTAAAAGTTAATAAGAATGTAATATTTTATTCAAATTATAATTTTAATAATTAGTCAACTAAATATATGTATAATTATAATGTGGTGTAAAGTACAATAATAAAAACTAAATTAAATAATTCGATTGATTATTTAATGACACTTTGTCTCATAAATGTATTGATTGTGCATTTAAAATTAACTTTATTTTAATCAAGTCAAACTCGGGTTTTATTTATTTAAATAAATTGTGATTAAAGCTAAAATCTTTAATACTCATATTAAAAAATTCTCAAACTTAATTGAATTTTTACTCTTTTACATATGGGTTAAAGAAAAATTTTAAAATTTTAATGTTAGATGTATCATATATATTACTTAAATTAGATGTAAATATTTTGTTTGTCAAAATTTAAAAAAGCTAAATTTTCTCAAATTTGAAAAGTTTAATTTGTTTTAAATTCTTTGAAAAATCAAATTTTAGCAAAGAAATATGAAAAATTAGTAGTATTTTATTTCGGTTGAGTATTAGAGTAATATCAAATAGCTCATGAATTGATTAACTATAATTAATTAGTTAAATGCAATGTTAAAATTTACTTAAATATCAATTTTTATTCAATACTTAAATTTTTATGAGTTACATTACAATGAATTATTAATGAGAATTAATGTGCGAAACATGTTTGATAAAAATTAGTATATATATAAATATACTCTTTCCATTTTTTTCTAGTATTTTTGGTACCCCATAAATTAAGAATACAAAATATATAGTGAGGAAAAGTTTAACCTTCATGAACATAATAATTAAAATAGCTAGGCGTAAATCGATATGCATGGTAAAAAAATAGAAAAAAAAAAAAAGAAGCTTATAATTGCAAAATTAATAATAATTTTCTGTTGTGATTAGTTTACAATATTTTTTTTTAAAAAGATTTCACCAATTAAAATTATTTATTTTTATATTAACCATTAATAACTACAATATGTAGTTAAAAAAAAAAAAAAATACAATTAGTAGAAATTAATTAAGTGGGGATAAGAATATCATATATATCTAAACCCTTTCACTTTTACAACTTACCTAATCATGGCAGGTCCAATTTGAACTCGGAGTAACATGTTTTTCGCCCAGTTCAAATCCAACAAAATAATTTAAACCCAAGAAAACTGATGAAGGCCCAAACAGCCAAGATAGAGAATGTTTGCAGCTCTCTCCATGTTTATCACTTCATTTATCTTTGTTTAAAAATTTTTGAATTTTTTTTATTTTTTAAATATTTAAAAAATAATTAAAAATAAATTTTAGGTAATTTATAGGTATTTAATTTAAAAACTTGAGAGTTTTTTTTTTTATCTAATTGATTTTTTTATTCTCTTTAAGAATGTAAGAAAAGAGATGTTAAGTTTAAATTTTAAATTATAAAAAATTATGTGAATTTAATAAAAAATATTAAAAAAAGATGACTACCTCATTGCACAGTCTATTTTCATACCATGGAATAGCTAGAAAGCTTTTGTGTGAATTGATATGTAACTTGATTTAAAAATATTTTTAATCATTTAGATAAAAAAAAAAATTATCGAAAGAAAATTTATAATATTTATTTCTATTTATTTTATCAGTATTAAAATTGACATTATTATTGAATGGAAATTATTCTTTTTTTTTTATTTGGAGAAAAATTTTTTTTTTTTTTGAGAAAATTATATCGGTTGGATTTTTTTTTTAATTAATCAAAAAAGAAAATGATACAATGAAATCCAAATACCAAGAATACCCGAAATCCGACTACTTTATATGTTAATTCAAGAAGGGTAAAGTAGTAATTCCATTCTAACCGCGCTTCATATCTCAATTTGAATTCCCGCGATCCAAAACCAAAACTCGGAGACATCAGATCCGAATCCGCTTTTGAATTTGCAAACCCGCCATTGAAATCACTCATTCCCTCCCCCTTTTTAACGGTCTCTCTCTTTCTCTTCTGCAACTAAACCAAAACCCAGATTTGATTTGATTTGATTTTTGTAGCAGCTGTTTTGAGGTAAAGAAATGTCCTCGTTTGTTTCCCGAGAATCTGCAGACCCAACTGGAAGACAATTTTACTGCCGCAAAGAGAAATCTCTCGGAGTTTTGTGCACCAAGTAGATACCTTTCTCTGTTTTTCCTCTCTGTTTTGGGTTATAAATCTGGTTAAAGATCATTTTTTGATTATTTAAAATTTTTTTGGTTAGTTTCTTGAGATTATATAATAGGGATGGTGTTGATTCGATTGGACTAGATGATGCTGCTGCCAGATTAGGTATTTATAATTATCTTCTGATTTTAATACTACACATTTACTCCTTTTTCGTTTGGTTGCAGAGAAAATGGTAGAAAAGAAAAATAGAAAATGGTGCTCGTATTTTTAAATTAACCTCAACTTCACAATGCCAAATGATTTTACCAAATGAGTCGTATCTGTGTCGAGTCCAGTCAAGGCCAGGCCTTTTAATTCTTGAATCACAGATGCTTTTAATTTATTTTCAAATCATTTCTTTGTGGGTATTTTCTCAGCAGCTAAATTAGTGAATTAGGGTTTTTAAAGTACATTTATTTTAACCCATTTGCCTTTGCAGGAGTTGAAAGGCGCCGCATTTATGATGTGGTCAATATATTGGAGAGCGTTGGTGTAAGATATTTAACAGAATTTCTTATTTAGAAATTACTCTCTGTAATGAACTTTTAGCCTTAACTTGTAGAGGTTTATGTATTAGTAGTAATGTTGGTGCGTGGGTTATATATAGGTTGTAGCAAGAAAACAAAAGAATCAATACTCGTGGAAAGGTTTTGAAGCAATTCCTCGTGCTCTGGAGGATCTTAAGGTATATGATAAGACTATTTTGCCTTTATATTTTATGACTTTTTTGCTGAAAAGGTTACATAATATGATTTCTTGTTGCAGGAAGAGGGTCTGAGAGAAAATTTTAGTCCTTTTGGCTCTTGCAGCTCAGAAAAGGTATAATAAGATTCTACTTTATTTTTTTCCTTTAAAACATTTAATTGTGAAGTAAAATGTAGAATCTGTGATATGTCCGTTGGAGATATATTGGTTCTTCATGCCATTGCTCTGGGCTTTACAAGACTACATTGGTATTAGTAGAAGGTGCTTGGGAGCTAGGATACACCTGGTTCTAAGTTAATGCCTGAAAGAAGGATTATGGTGATTGTGATATTTCAGCTTTCAAATGCAGTTCTGTAGGCGGTCTTTTGGATGTTTCATGGCGTTGCATGAACTAGCTTTTTTTTTTTTTTCTACGAGAATTAGATGCATGTCAAACTTTGGCTGGGACTATGAATTCTACTAGTCAATGAACCTTTCAGGCTTTCACTAATTTGAAGATGGAATAGCTAAGAGATTATCTACGGTTCAACTTTATATCTGTTAAGACTTAAAAATTAATCTTGTAGACTGCAGTTTATCTTGGTGATGCATTCATTTTGAAAGCAAAATAGCTGTACAATCAATGTTTTAATATTCTTTTCTCTTTAAGTTCTTTTGTACAACATACCAATTTTATTAAGGATCTGTGGGCCAGTTTTAGTTATTTAAGTTCATTTTCAAATTTTTTAATTAGGTGGCCAATGAGAATGAAAATGAAGTGTCTTCTAGTTCTGTGCAAGATAATTCTTCTGCAACATCAAAATCTGGTAATTCATTAGTTGCTTTTTCTTCTGTCATCTTTTTTCGAAGTAATTTTTGAGCAACGTCAATCTCTTTGTGGTTATCAATTATATGTTCCAGCTTCCACTTGACCATTAAACAAACAAAGATTAGCTAATTCAAGTGCTCAGATCAACTTACTTGGTGGTAGTGTTTTGTTTATACAGAGAACAAAAGAGAGAAATCATTATGGCTTCTCACACAGAATTTTGTCAAGCTTTTCCTTTGTACAGATGTAAGTGCAATTTTTCTTTTCTTTTCTTTTAAGTTGTAGTTCTCCTGTTTTGGGCAGTTATTTGGCCTTGTTCTTCTTTCTTTTCCTTTTTCTTTTGGGTGAAAATTTTTTTTTCTTCTCTACAGATAGACATGATCACACTTGATAATGCTGCAATGTCATTGCTAGGTGATGCTCACAATTCGACAGCTATGCGAAGTAATCAACTCGATATCATTATCCTTTTGTTAAATAATTTTAAAAGTGAATGAAAATGGCTGACTCTTTCCGCCACATTATTCTGCAGCAAAAGTTAGAAGACTGTATGATATTGCAAATGTTTTTTCTTCCATGAATCTGATTGAGAAGGTATGCAATATATAATCAAAAGCACTTCCTAAGGGAACATAAAAGCCTGGACAAAATATCATGTACAGTTTCCTTCATTTATTCTAAACTTCCGATGTTGATTGATTGATTTTCAGACCCATCACCCAGATAGTAGGAAGCCGGCTTATAGGTGGTTGGGGTGGAGAGGAAAAAATGGAGCTGTAACTTCTCTGGATATGAATGAGCCAAACAAGAGGACTTTTGGGACTGAGATCACAAACTACAATATAAAGAGAAACAAAGTGGATTCTTTCATCGATTGGAACTCAAATCAGAAGAAGGAAAATGGTCCAGTAGTTATTAGATGCAAGAGTTTAGAAAATGATTCTGGCGAGAACAAATTGAAGCTACATACAAAACATAACTCGAAGAGTTTTGAATTTGGCCCCTTTACTCCTGTGGGAGTGCCAACATCAAGCCAGTCTGGAAATAAAATTGCGAGCAGGATTCAGGACTTGGAGAGCCTTGCTTCTACTTATTATCCTCAGTATCATAATCAAGGTATCATTCTAGATTTTATTATGAAATTTCCTTCCCAGGTTAATTAGTAATGCAAAGCTTCAGTAACATTTTGTTGAGGTTGGTTAACTATTAGTCTACATACCTTGTTCCTGTATCTGGGTTATCTGCTTTGTCTTTTCATGCCTGATGATCCTTTTTGTTCGTAAGGCTTGATTTTCAAAGCAAATTCCTTTCAAAACCTAAAGCAGATTTCTCTATTCATTTCCCCATCAGAAATTTGCTCTTTTGCTACAGATACTACACAATTTGCTCTCAATTTTTTTTTCAGTAATCTGATTTTTTCAAATGATAACCCACTAATCCATTTTTCTTACAAATTGGAAAGTTCTCTTGTTGCATTTCAGCATTGAGTAAACCAATTGGCATAAAAAAAATTTCTTTCTGTTGCCTTAGATATGTCTACATTATAACGATGTTATGCACACCAGATGATTGTTCCTAAGACTATTGCGGCAACTAATAATGAATGTATTTTATCAATGTTGTGGCAGCCCTTAGTGACCTTTTTGGTCATTATACGGAGGCTTGGAAATCATGGTACGTCGAAGTTGCTGTGAAAGAGAAGACACGTAAAGGATCCTGATGCTCTTCTCTGTGGCTTTTACTCTGGAGGAGCCTAGTGCACAAAATCGACAAAGTTAATAACTTAGTACATTTTTTTTCTTTTTCTTCTTCTTTAGTTATAAAAGTTCCAGGATTTTTGTTTGCATTATCTTGATGCAGCATCCCCATAGCCTTCCATTTTATTAACCTTCTGATTATTAGTTCGGACATGAAATAAATTCATAGATGAGAAGAGTGATTGATTGTCTTGTTTCTGTACTGAATCTACTGATACATGACTACAGAATGTAAGAGAATTATCATCGTTTTTTCCCTTTTCTGTGCTTCTGTAAAATTTCCAAG
Organism: Reutealis trisperma; assembly: GCA_947687605.1. Classification (NCBI taxonomy): domain Eukaryota; kingdom Viridiplantae; phylum Streptophyta; class Magnoliopsida; order Malpighiales; family Euphorbiaceae; genus Reutealis; species Reutealis trisperma. Next base: position 2,987,092 of record CANTUT010000032.1, read on the forward strand.
CAATCATTTTTTCATTGGGACTTTTTGTATTGTAGTTTCTATTTATCCATGGTTGTCTCCAAAACCATTAACATTGATTAGTTTAATGCTCTGTACAATCACGAGCTCTCATCAAACGGTTCATGTGATCAGTTTAGTTTTGGGTGATCAAAAATTGCCTTGACATGCATTGAAACAACAAGAACTAACCAGATGTATCAAAATCCTGATTCAACACATGCAACGAGATCCTGTGTAAGATTTTTTCTTTTCCTGCATCTTTATTTTGTCATATTACTGAGAAAGAAAGCACCATATCAGATACAAAGAGCTTTAAAAGAACAAAACCAAATCACTATTCATTAAGGATATGTTTAGTAAACTCTAATGAAGCTTGGGATGAAATGAATTTTTTGTTCATTTTTTTCGTCCATTTACTATTATTATTATTATCCTACTCAACATGCAATAATTCTATATCATTCAGTGTTGTGCTTAAAGACAGAAAGCAAATCCGCCTAAATTGGAACCTAATAATAGGCTGGAATTAATACAGAAGTCCAATCAATGGTGGGCCTGAACTCCATGGTTAACCTGTGAAGGTCAGTTCATTCAAGTCAAGTGTGGACTGCAACAAACTTTAGATTCTGTTTTCTTATCCTAGTTGATTCTCCCAGTATAAAACACCAGAACCGTACATTTTAAGTTTAACAATCCAGGGTCCTACCCGTCAAGCAATACATAAATATGTATATCCATTCACTAAAAGGAAAATAAGAGTTCTAGATATGTAATGAGAGGCATAATTTTGAAATTTGGTCCGACCTTAAAATGACTAAAAGCAGAGAGTTATAAGTTAAAAATTCAATTAAAGTCGAATTAAAATTTTAAATAATAGCATATGTTAAGAGTGTAAGAAGTATGTCTTAGATTCAAATTTTCTAAATTATAAATAATTACCACTAATTTAGTGCAAGATGTTAGAAGAGAAAAGTTATTCCTATTGCATAACTTATTATATTTTTATGGGGTACTTTCCTCTCTAGTACTAAAAAATATATATATTATAAATGAACGTAATAATCATATAGAGAATAAGATAATACTTTGTCATATAAGGTGCTTGATTTATAGGTGATTCGTACCAATTTGTGGATTAATTCTTGATTTTCTCGATTGAACTGGCAAGATGGATTTGACAACATAGATAAGTAGCCTTGTTTTTGGATTTGTATAGAGCATACATTGATTTGAATCAGACCAAATGTTTTCTTTTTTAACTTTTATTTTCGGTTTAACCAAGTCGATTTGCTTGGTTTAGTCTCGGTTTAAGATGGGTTAAGGCTATATAAATAAAACCTATTGATTCTGAATTTAGATTTATTATTTGAATTCAACTCATTAATAGAATTACTTTAAGATAATAAAATCATTTTAAGATTGAAGTTATGAATTTAAATTACACATTTAGTTTGAAAAAAATAATATTTAGTGATGAACTGGATATCATTGTGGTACGGTAGCAATTAAGCACAGTAGAGAATAAAAATCAGAATTTTTTGTGGTGATAATGCATTTGGAGGAAGCAATAAGAGCCACAATCACCACTAGGTAGTTGGTCCACTTCAGATTCATTCTTATACAAAAATGGACCTACCATTGATGAGTGCATTTCTTCAATTTTCTTTTTTGTTTATTAATTATTATATTACATTTTATTAGTATTTTTATTCCTAAAATAACCCTTTTTCAAATGTTGTGTAAATAATGTATCTTTATTATTATTATTATTATTTTTTATGTTGTAGATTTCTTTTAGGTCATTGAGAAATAAAATATTTATACTCTTTAACTTTTCCCTTTGGCTTTATAGGATGTAAGTACTACATTAATTATATATTGGCATAATTATTATTTTTTTTATCACATCTTAACATAATTAATTATTACTTTAGCGAATAAAAATATATAGAATCACTTTTTAATAATTTTATGAAGAATAAGACAAAATGAGGAAAAAAAATTAATATTAAAGCTAGTTTAATTAAAAGCAATTATACTAATTAATTAGAGCTACAATGAGTCTTTAATTCCAATATATTGGTATTATTTGATATCATATGACATATTTTTTATGAAGTATATTTTATGAAAAGTAAATTTTTTAAAAAATTACTTCTTAAAAAATATAAATAATTATGTATTTGATTTGCAAATAATTTTTTAAAAAGTAGACTTTTTTAGTTTGATTTTAATAATATAAAAGATAATAATACGTAAAATTCTTTACTGAAGGGTAGATATATTAACCACATTTATTTCAATTAAAAAAGTTCAATTTCTTTAACTCTTTTAAACAATTGTATTTCTTTCAAATTCAGAAAATAAACATCCTACTTTTATAAATTTTTTTCAATAATGACAATCAAATAAATTAAATTTTTTCACTTCCGAAAAAAGTTCTACTTACTTAGATTATTTATTTCATGCTAAATAATACCTTGAATATATTTTTAGAGCTGAAAGATTTCAAAAATCCTATTTAGAGTCAAATTTAAAAAAAAATCTCAATAAATTTTCAAATTTCAAAATATATGGCTTTATTTTATTAGAGAAAGCGAGAAATTCATTTTTTTCTTAGCAAATTCTCTTATTTATTTGATTGAATTAACAAATTATTAATATGTTATGTAAAAAGCCTAACTCATATCAAAATTGATTGAAATTAAAAATAGAAAAAGAAAGAGAAAAAGAAAAGAAAAGGTTAGGATAAGAGTAATTAGTACTTTGCAATCACTTTCAATATTAAAACAACACAATCAAAATTTTCGTCGTCTTTAAGAAAACATCTCATACCGTCAGATAAATTTAAAATGTATAAATATGAATATTTAATGAATTATTAAATATCATGACTTAATAATTTTATAAAATTTAATGATTTTGCATTGCAAATATTATCGAATATTATTTGTATATTAGTTTGTAAATAGAAATTTCTATTTATAGGGAAAAAAAAAGCCAAGTAGTAATAAAACATGACTACTTGAGGCCGCTTATTATAATATTTTTTTTAATGAACTTATTAAAAAATTAAATTTGGTTTAGTTTACTATTTCACCTAACAAAAATTTCCATATGCACATTCTAAATGGTTTTGCTTTTATATTAAGCTATTTGATGTGATATTCAACTCACTTTGGTTCGTAGGTTCTAATATTAAAATGACAAAAAAAGCAACTCAGATACAATTAGTTTTCTGGAAAATTCTGTAAGGCATTAGCATAAATTATTGTACTTTTTTTTAATAATTATTATGCAGATTAAAACTATTAATAAGTAAATTTCATTTATTTTTTTGTCATTTATAGAAAATACTTTAAAATAAATGAAATTATTATAATTATAACTATCAACTACTTGCATTATAAAACAAACATGACATGATTGAAGTAATATTTTAGTGGCAATTTCTTTTCTCTTTGCAAATTGTGAAGATATTGTGATAAGCCACATCAGGACAGATCTCTGCTTGATAAGATTAAGTTAGCACCTTAACAAATCGGAGATGAAACGATATCGAAAATTTATGATAAATGAAAAGCAATTTATAAGTCTAATTAATTACTATCTATGTAATTTAGATTAACCATTTTTAAGCTGATATGAATTATAAAATAATATTTTCTCTGTTCATAAATTATACTTTATATTTTTTTTATGATATATCTAAAATAAATAGTTCATTTTCTTTTTCAAATTAAATTTATTATTATATTTTTAAATATGACATTTAGTATAGTTATGGTCAATCATATTATTCTATAATAATTAATATAATTTATGGTTATAATAAGGATAAAATAGTAAAATAAATACAAATTCTTAATCTTTGTGTCAAAATAAAAATAGACTATAATTTATGCACACAGAGAGTAAGTTATTTGGAGCAAGTTTTATGTCAACCGTTATAGATATAATTAATTTATATATTAACTATTAATTTATTAGTTTGCAAATTATAGTCTATTTTATATATTTTCAAAGCAATTAATTAATTTATTTCCTAAAATACTTTTAATTAATTTGTATCTTTATTAAAAAAATTCATTTTTCTAGATTCCATATTTTCAAGAAATTAATTACTGCTGCAAACTTTCATTTATTTTCCAAGTTTCTTTTATAATTTCTACTATGGCAAATATATTTAATGCTTAATGATTTTTGAATTATACCTTAATGTAGCTATATTAATTATAATTTCTTAATTTCTATGAAAAAAGGAAACAAACTTTTTTTTTTTTTTGAGACAAAGCAGTAATTTATTTCAAATTTTAGTTAGTTTGTTCGTCTATTGTGTATAACCTAAAAACAAAAATAACCCGTTGAAAATTTTAAAAATATTAATAATAAATATATGAATTGAAAAATAAAAATAAAAACAAAAAACAATATCAAATTTTTTATTTATTAACAAATAACTTTATTTTTGTTTTAATTAACAAAAAAAAATTTATTAAACTAATTCATACATGCATATGCAATGACATCAAGGGCACATGGTTTAAAAAATAAATTAGATATAGTTTAATTAATTAATTAAGATTTAACATTAAAATTCTACACTATTATCATTAATTTTAATGGTCAATTAAAAACAACACGTATTCACGTGGAGTTGGCGGCAAAACCGAACCAGCCGGTCATCGCTTTCAACGACTAACATTAATGGCAGAATTCGTAATAACTAGAAATTCCATGTCCATTTCCATAACTAAATAAATAATAAATAAATAGATCTCTAAGCCAAAGATCGTTCCACGTCGACAAAACGCAGAGAGATATAGTGTCAGAGAGAGAGAGAGAGAGAGAGCCAAAGCTCGACATGGCGGCCGCAGCTCGAGCTTTCATTCTCTCTCGCGTCTCCGATTTATCACCCAAACAACAACCAAAACCTCCACCGCCGACGCCGCCATCTCTCTTTTCCCGCCACAACAACCTCTTTCTATCACGGCGTTCCTCCGTCGCCGCTGCTGCCACCACTGCCGTCATCGTCAGTTGTCTCAGTAGCGGCGGAGGAGTTTCCGATGACTTCGTTTCAACTCGTAAGTCTAGTTTCGACCGTGGTTTCTCTGTAATCGCTAACATGCTTAAACGAATCGAGCCTCTCGATATCTCCGTTATCTCCAAAGGAGTTTCTGATTCTGCTAAGGATTCAATGAAGCAGACTATTTCGACAATGCTAGGGTTGCTTCCATCTGATCAATTCTCTGTTACTATTAGGGTTTCGAAGCATCGTCTTGATCGTCTCCTTATCTCTTCGATCATCACAGGGTAAATTAGTCATTTTTCGTTTAAGTTTTTTCAGATTCTGGCTTTTAATTGGTGAATTGATTAATTTTTTATTGGATATTGGTGTGATTTTAGGTATACGTTGTGGAATGCTGAGTATAGAATTTCGTTAAGGAGGAATTTAGATATATCTGTGGAAAGTTCGAAAATTTTGAATTCCTCAGAACAGAAAGTGGAATCAAGAGAACAGTTTGAAGAGAGCTATAGCAGCGTTGCTGAGGTTGGTATTCAAGATTTAGAGATTAGTCATCAGGTTTTGGGGGATTTGTCACCGGAGGCTTTGAATTATATTCAAAAGTTGCAGTCAGAGTTATCTGATATGGAGCAGGTGAGATTTTTTTTTTTTTTTTTAATTTTCTGGCTTCCTGGTAATTGATTGAGTGCTATTGATCATAGAAGGTGCATAATATCTATTCTTGATAGCTAGTTTTCAACTTAAAATCATTGAACTTGGCATCATTTTATTATATGTTGCGGAATGCTCAAAATTGTGAAATTTGATGGGTTTGATGTTTGATTCTAATCTAAGTTCAGTAAATGTTAGCTAGGAAGTTAGACTAGCTACTATCAAATACTAATATCTGTACTTGGTATTAGTTTGATATATAAATTTAGAAGCATTCTGGTTTTAGTTTCTTGTTCTAGTTTTAGTGATTGGAAACAATTCTATTGTTTAAGATTTCAGTGGTTGCCTGGTTGTTTTATGCTTGCTATGAATTGCATTTATGCTTTCACAATGACTTCAGGGATAGTGCAATTAATTTATTTGAATTACTCCGTCAGAGATACGTCTTTTATGAGTGTATAGTGCTAACCTGCATATTTGAATGACATGGTGCCTGATATTCTGACTTGAGATGATTGATCTTTTGTTCAGGAACTGAATGACCGGAAGAAGGAAACAATGCAAATAGAATGTAACAGAGGAAGTAGGAATGATTTATTAGAGTATTTACGTTCATTGGATCCCGAAATGGTAATGGCCTGCAATTTCTTGATTAAATGATACTACTCTATTTTGAAGTTGAAGTTTATATTGAAGTCTGCAATATATTTGACATGTCTTGATTTTGTACTTGATTTTTCAAATAGGTATCAGAATTGTCTCGACCGTCATCTGTAGAGGTGGAGGATATTATTCACCAGCTTGTTCAGAACATATTAAGACGATTCTTCAAAGATGAGCCTTCTTCTAATTTCATGGGTAATTCAGCTGTAGCAAATACAGAAAATCACAAGGATGGCGCTGATGAATTTTGTGACACCATGGGCACTTCTCGTGATTACCTAGCAAAGCTGCTTTTCTGGTTGGTATTTTTATCTACTCTTCATAAATTCCTTGTGGTTTTGCTATTTTATATTGGAGTTTTGAATGAATTGGTCATGGACATAGGTGCAGAGAACTCATTCATGCCTTGCATGATAATAAATTTTGAGTGTATATATATATATATATATATATATATATATATATATATATATATATATATCTTCTTGCATGAGAAGAGAAGAAGACAGTATTTTGTATAAATTTAAATAAACAGATACTATGATAGCTAATTCTATGAAAATTGGCACTTTCTAGGTATGTATGTTCACTTTAGGTTTTCAAGCCAACCAAAAATGCTAGTCACTTTAGTACTTCTGCCAACTTGTATAATGAATTTGTTCTTTTCCCTAATGGCAGGTGTATGCTGCTAGGCCATCATTTAAGAGGCTTGGAGAACAGATTGCATCTAAGTTGTGTTGTGGGATTGTTGTAAAGAAAAGGAGGCGGCGGCTTGTACATTACTTTCTTTTTGTTTATTTGTGTACCTATTGTTTTTAAAATATAAGCCATTTCTAGATACATTTTTCCCCTGCTTAATTGATTCCATATGTTTCCAAAGTTTTTTTCCATGGTATCTCAAAAAGCAATATAATGTCCATTTCGTTATTCTCAATAATGTAGTATAAAACTGCTAACCCTTAAAATTTTTTTTTTTTGGTTGTTTTTGCCAAATCTTTGCTAATGACATAGTTTGATATTAGTGTTGTTAGAATACTAAAGTAACGATGATGATCTGTATTGTAAAAGATAATAGCATTAAGCTATGGCCTAAGATCTTGGTAGATTAATGGAATAGTATGAAATAGGATGTAATTGGAATACATGTTCAATTTTGATTATAGGATTGCGAAATAGCTATTCTCAAGTCTCAACTTCAGTTCAAAAAATTTAAATGTGAAATAATTACTTCATGAAATAACAAATTTATCATCTCGAGTTCAATAAAATATATATTATGTAATAAATATTTTTCTGACCTCATGAAGTACAAATTTTTTTTTTGAGTTTTGATGTAAAAAAGAGTACATTTCCAAGTTCCAACACATGTTTGCTTGTGTATAGGCCACCAAGGACGACGTCTTTACCATTCTTATAAATGTTTATTCTTCCTTTTTTCATGAGGATGAAGTTTCTAGCCAATTATCAACTGCAAAAATCTTTTATAATACAAGAACCATATACATTGATAATATGAAGAGTGTTATGATTCAGCTCTGATTAAGAACTTGGATTGGAACTCAGACAATTGTATGGAGAATTAATACTGTGCCATAAGAAATGTATATTTCTTTTCCATCCACAAATAGCTCAAAACAGCAGATAACTGATACAAACAAAATTTCTGTATCAGTACTCTCTCTCTCTCTCTCTCTCTCTCTCTCTCTTTCTCTATACACTGCAAAGGCTGTCCTCTCAGGCTCTAAGCCAAAAATATGAACTGAGGACAAATTAAATAAACAAATAAAAGAATAAAAAAATTGAATTAAAAATGATCATTGTTTCCTTCTTTTTTGATGCTGAATATGATATGGATGGATCAAGTGATTGTGAAGATCATAAGGTGCCCATAAAGAATCAATAGGGCATGGCTTTTTCTCATCAAGTCTCTTCCATGGCTTTCCTTTACCACTCCAATGAATTAAACTCACAGGTCCTGGATGCAAAGACCTGCAGCTATTCACCACATTATCTCCACCAAGTCCATGTTGATTCCATCTATGATCAATACCTTCAATATCTCCACCAAAAACCAATAAAAATGGCGGAAGAGAACCCAAATTATAAATCCTTCTTTCTTTCTGTATTTTCATCCATTTCTCAATTTCCTTTGTATATTCACCTTCTCTCCATCTCTCTAAATCCATCACCATAACACCAGTATTAAAATAACAAGCTTTCTTCCCTGCAAAAATATTCGAAAACTCCCTGTCCGACCAAAATTCATCAGTAAAGTAGTTATTGAAATTTGCTGAACAATATTCCGGTGCTCCTATAATTCTTGAACCAGTAAGAGTTACCCTCCATAGCTTTTCAATATCATCAACAACTATTACATCTGAATCTAAATAAATCACTCGTTTAACGCAAGAATCAAGCATACCCACCAAGTAAATTCTTGCATAATTTAATGGGTTATCAAGAGCTTGACGAATAGAACTTGAAATTAAATGATTGACCAAATTTTCCTCAAAGACATAAACTTTAAAGTTCAAAGATGGAAAAACAGAGTGTACAATCTTGGAAAGCTTTCTTGGACTAATAATTAAGCTTGAATCAGAGGCAATTAAGTGAAAGAAAATATTTTCTGGGCAAGAAGCATGTTTAAGAACAGAGTGAATTGCAGCTATGGTGCCTCTTAAGTATTCTGGATCAAGAGTCATAGCTACATGAACAAGATTTGGATTACAGTGAATCAAGAAACCGTTTCTTGAAATAGAAGGACATTCTTGACCATTTTTGTACTCTGGAGCTTCCACGAATTGCAGAGACAAATTCAAATCCAAATCAAATGATCTGTGAGTGTTTAAAGATCGAATTGCATTGCTGAAGAAGAAGAACATAGAAAAAAAGATGATTAAAATCAAAACTGGTCTCTGAAAAGCCATTCTTGAACCAGAAAGATTGTACAGATTGAAACTTTTGGTGATTCTTGAAAATAGGTATTACAGAAAAAAGATTTCTGGTTTTGTTATATGTATGTACATAGAAAGAAGACTAAGCAGACAAGGAAAGCAAGCTAAGGCTAGCAAAAGAGCTTTTAATATAATTATATATAACAGGAAACGCGGTTGAGAAAATTGAAAGTTGGTAAGTAATAGCTTGGAAGTTTCTTTTTCAACGCGTCTGATTTTACTACTTTATTAGAGAACATAATATTCTTGACAGAGCAATTTGAAATCCTTTACTATTATTTTAAAGAATGTTCCAACAGATTTTTGAATTTTTAATAATTTTTATTTGGTTGAAATTGTATTATTTAAGACTTTTTCTACCTGTAAATAATAATAATAATAATATTGGAATTTGTTTGTTTGAAATTATCTTTCTAGTATGTGATAAATAGATGTATTTTTCAAATTCAAGTTATATAATTTTATGTTTATCAATTTGTTATTCATATATATAAATGAAAAAAAAATTCACGAATTATATGGAAAAGAAAAAAAAAAAAAAAAGAGAAATTTTGACAGATTAAATAAATTTGACTTGGTCATTACTTAATTAAATATAAACTATATAAATTTTCTAAAATAAGTAAATGCAAAAAATTTTCCTTTATATAAATAAAACCTTATCATATTTAATATTAAAGTACATTTGATAAGATATAATGATATATAATATAACATAATAAAATAAATTTTTAATATAATTTTATATTAAAAAATTATTTTATTAAATTTTATTACGTCATATTAAACGCACCTTTAGCTAATGTTTGGTAAATCATAATAAAATGTAATATAATATAATTAAATACACTTTTAGCTTAAATATTACATTAAAAAAATATTTGATTACGTTATAATACGTCTTATTATGGCCTACCAAATGTGTTTTTAGAATGCATTTGATAGATTATAATGGGATGTAATGTAATATAATCAAATAAATTTTTAATATAAATTATACTAAAAATTAATTTGATTACATTATATTATCTTTCATTACAGTATATTAAATCCACTCTTAAAGTTTGACAAAAAAAAAAAATTTTAATATTAGAGCCACCATTTTTTTTTCTTTATCACTAGGTATTATATATAAACATATATTAATATGAATCTCGATCAAATACTAGAATTGACCAATATTTTAGTACTGGAGCCAGGATTAGAACTTAAGAAAAAACTTTTTTTTTTTTTACATTAGAGTTTAATATTAAAAAGTAGTGCAGAAAGTGAAATACTTAGTCCACTGCAAGTTCATCTTCGTTGACTACTTGGTATATGTTAATTTATTTTATTTTGATAACACGTTTTATATATATATATATATATATATATATATATATATATATATATATATATTACTTTTGCATGTTATTGATAAATAATCTATTCAGTTTTAAAATATCTATCGGTTTAAAGTCTCAAAAAGTTTATTATTTTAAATTATTTTTTCCACATTAAAATAAAAAATATTTTAGTTTTTTACTTTAAAATTATGACAGTTTAATAACTTTATTAATATATGTGCCAAAATATTAATGACGGATATTTTAGAATGAAGAGAATAATATTCTATAATTTACACAATTGGTCGGTTCAACAGATTGAATAAAAAATAAATGACTAATCTTGCTCATTTCACTTAAAGAATTGGATTTTCGGTTAAATTAGGCATTGATCAGTTTTTGACTAGTTTTAACTTGTCGGACCTAATTAAAGAAAAAGTTAAATAAAGAGATTTTATATAATTTATTGAACTACCACCTTAACCAATCAAACAAATTAAACTGTAAATGAATAGTCTAATCAATTTGACTATCGACTTGATTTTTAAAACACTTACCATACATGTAATTTAATAATAATATATCTTTCAAATTCAATTATGCAATAAATTAAAATTCGAATATCTCATTTTTCATATGTCAATACTGAAAAATGAAAATAATTGAATAATGAATCCTGCAGTTTTTAACATTGATGTACACTCCTTTGAATTTGTACATAATATATGCTATGGTAGTAGAATTTTTAATTCATTTATTTATCATTATAAAATTCTCTAATTTTTGGCAATTCTAAATATTTTGATTTTCAGCTTCAAACATGGCGTCTATTTTTAGCATACGAGACAATTGAGCTTCCTTCCATTATCGGAAAGTCACATGGCCAGCTATATTGTTATGGCTGTAGGCACTAAATAAATTTTATTTTATTTTTCCTCATTGAATCATCATTAAGTCATACTTCAACTTGAGAAGAATTTATTCCAGCTTTTAGAAACTCAAAAATTTACAAAAATTTAAATTAATCAATTTTTATTTAGCCAATTTCAATATTTGAAAACATATAATTAATATAATTTATTTTTTAAATTAAAAAAAAATAAAATCATACCAAAATGCAATAATTTCACAAGTATTTAATGAAATCTAGACTAGAAGAAACTTGACATATTCTTATTAAGATAAACATAGTACAATAAAAAATAAATAAATCATATTTACTGTTAAACACATAATAAATTATATTAAAAAATTATATAATTATATTTATTATGTCAGACACAAATACTATATTTAGAATTATCCTTCTAATATTATGTATTTACTATATTACTTTCAATTCTTCCGATAGTTTTCAACATTACGCATTCCCCATTTTATCACTTATCAGCTTTCCATAACGCAACAAAAATAATAATATTTAGAAGGTGCCAAAAAGCCTTTGGCGCTCTCGCCATTGCTGGGGAATTTTCAGAACAGAAGAATGGCAAGTACAGGCTGTGACGGTTTTAGGGATATTAGTAGTACCCAGATTCTCACCAATGACAATATAAAGAGAAAATTACATAGTTCAAGGACGAAATTCGCCGTTCATTTATCATACAATGCAACTTAAAATAATCAACTAAATTTATAAATTAACATACAAGATGAACACCATACTTGCTGTAACAAACCACATGTTTCATGTACACGCATACAAGCAGAATCCCAGAATTAACTAATGAAAGTTTTCAATCCACCGAGAAATCCTTTCTGTAGAGTCCTGCAGTCTTCACCATCTGCCAATATAAGGTGTTGCAGAGACATTTGACTTTGCCAGAATTTGGGCTGAAGCTGAAGCATACTCAAAAGAAAAGGATATCCAACCATTCGCATAATATACAACACAAAAAATCAATTTCCCTCATCCAATTTCCTCAGACTTTTAAGTAACTCTATTAACATAAAGAATCTGTATAACCAAGCACAATTTCTTCTGCTACCAGGAAAAAAAACAGAGAGAGAGAGAGAAGAAAGCAAGCATATCTTCAAGGCTGCCCAACAAAATGCTAATGCCAACGCTAAATGAGCTGCAAAACCAAAATGCCTAGGAAAGAACACTAAGAGCTTTATATAGATAATTTCTGTCTTTTACCCTGTCTTATCATTTTCTTACACTTACAGATTTATGTAAGTTCCACTGCAGGAATTTAACTGAGTGACTCAGGTTCACAAACAGTAAGTGTGACAAACTGTTAATGTGGACGTTGAAAAAAAAAAAAAAAAAAAAAGGAATATAAACTCCTACCTAGAGGGGACAGATGATAAAAAATATACATTTCTACAAAAATATCATGCATCAACCCTATTTACACCACAATGGCTCAAACAATCTGCCCTTACAAAATATTACACTACACGAGCTGTTCTTGAGCCATTCCTTTTCTCAAGTTGTCACATGGCAAATTAGTATAAATAATACCTGAGGAAGTTGTCTTAACAAAGTCTTCATACTCTGGATTGAGCTTGGGACTTCTATACAAACAGAAAATGCAGGTGTTAAATCTGATATGTTTAGTAGCTTAAAAACAAGAGTTTTACCAGATTCATGAAGAAATTCATTTCTACCTCGAGTCCCCATTGGATAAGAAATCAGAAATTATCATGAGGCTGATAAGAATCTGTGAAAGCGTTGTACTTTTGCCTGAACCTGATCATGATACAAAGATTTGACTTGTGATGGATTTCTCCTTTTCCTTCTTAATCGAAAGAAGAAATCCTCTGTGTCCAGAACATAGGAAATCTGTCACATAATATTTGGATATTCAGTAGTGGCAATAAAATAAAGGCAAAAAAGGGGAGAGAGAGAGAGGGGGGGGGGGGGGGGGGGGGGGGAGGGGGGGAGAAGAAAGAAAGAAGAAAATAGTTAACAAAACGATGATGTATTGCCATGAAACTACTTTAACACGCTCCAATACAAAGTATATGGGTAAAAGTCCTAGCACACACACACATTGAGCAAAAGTCTATAAATAAAAACACTAAATACCATTAACAACTAAGACCAAATAAACTCACCATAAAAGAACAGGTAAGTGAAAAAATCAACTCATGCAATTTGATCAATTAAAAAATATCATAATAGTGTTGAGTAAATTATTCAAGGCTGTTCAGATGTGGAGGACATGGATATAAGAGTTGCTCCTGTTGAACAACAGGTAAAATATAATCTGCACAAACACACACGCTGAATAATTCATTGTCCGTAACATAATTAACAAATCATTCAAGTACAGAACAATACAGGGAAAATAAGGGACCTCCTGTTAGCCATGTGACCATGTTAATTCAGTGAATGATCGAGGGGAATAATTCAACATCATGATAGAATTTGTGACATGTATAATAAACTAGACTGGACAAGAGCCAAGATTAAATATAAGCTCAAACAAAATTTCAATCATTTAACACCAAAACAAAGAAAAGCATGTTTGACCATTGACTTTCAAATGCCAGCAGCAATTGATTTATTTGACTTTCAAATGCAACCGGCAATTGGTTGATTCACTTTCAAATGCAAGGAGCAATTGGTTTTGATCACAAGATACCAGTCCAAGGACAAAATTCCAGAAAATATACATAAGGAAAATGAAAAGCAAAACTAAAGCAAATTGCCATCAGTGCACAAAAGCAAGATACCTTGCACGAATTGCAGGAAATCTTACACTCCAAACCATTGAAAGTCTTAACACCTTCCATGGCCATGCATAAAGCAGAATGTTCATCTAAGCCTGTATATCTCTGTTTGTTTCTGCAAAAAGCAAATATAAGATAGTCATATAGCTTATGCAGTTAATTTCAACACCTTAAGTCTCTATGATAGCAAGACATCCTTTCACAATATGAATGGATTGGAGATGGAATTTCATATAGCTTCATTGACGGAACTAAACAAGGAGAAGAATAACTTCAGCTGGATGTTTATATAGGAACTCATCACACAACTCCACACAAAATCTCAACTGCCATCTAACAAAGAATCTTTCCCCCCAACCAACACCACCCAAAACCCTCCCCTCCCCTCCCCCCCCAACCCAAAAAAAAAAAAAAAAGAACTCCCAAAACTTTTTCTCTCATTTATACTTTTCTGTGAAGGGGGAGAGGGGATGATTAGAAGATGCGCACAGCGAGTGGTTTTAAATGTACGATGAAAGAGCTCCTAAAAGAGAGAGGCCAAGAGTACATTAACCATTTGATGCATATTATGTCCCTACCTCTGCAGTGCAATGCCACGCGGCTCCCTTTTGCTAGGAAGAATGGACAAAAAATCATTGTGCAAATATGCTGCAAAATTAGGATCCATGGCAACAGCCAACACCTCAGGCTTCTCAGTTACGCTGTCCATCAGTTGGATAGATAAACGAGATGGAGCAGATGACTGCAGAAAGTACACCGAAAATCATGGATATTAAATTAAAGTGATCACAATGGGAAAAGCACTATATGCATATATAGAAACACATGCACATGTGTGTACACACACACACACACACACACACAGAGGGAGGGCAAAGGAAAAAGGACTTACAAATTCCAAGCAATAAATGTTCTCCTCGTGAAGGAGGAAACGCACATTATCATAATACACTGAGTCAATAGACTTCCCAGCTTTCCGGGATTTTTCATACTCATATAATTGAAGAAGCTTGCTGTCCATATCATCAGTAGCAACAGTTTGAAGCTGCAACAAGAACCACAATTCAGAATAGCTTGTACCAAAAACACTGGATAAATACATAAAAAATAAATTGCAATAAGCAACCTGTTTGACCAATTTATATATTAATTTGTCAAGTGTGAATAACACATATGACTGGTTTCCGATAATAGCTCTGCATTCATCCTCAAATTTAGCATTATCAGCAGATCCATCAAGCAAATTGTATAGTGTGCTCATAAATCTGCACAGCATATAAATAACAAAATTAATACAAGGTGGGCAATTCGAACTAGTTATAGACAAGAATAGCCAATTCACTCATGAGCTGCTTGAACTTCAGCTTGATAAAAGCTCAGTTAAACTTGTTCTCAAGTCTTCTTTTGAAGTTCATTTAGTTTCTAATTGAGTTGAAGCTCATTAACATTTGAGCTTGTTTAAACATACAAGCTAATTTGTTTGCAGGCATCAGCCAGCTCATTCAATTAGTTAACTTTTTAAAGGTTAGAAAGTCAAATCATTTATAGGTTCACAAACTAGCTCATTTTAAGCTCCTAACTAACCACATATATAAGCATGTTTAGTTTAAAAGTTCACTAATATATTCAATCAAATTTAGAATAATTATAATCAATCAAATTATTCTAGAATAATTAATACTATTAGCTGTCATAAAAAGGGTAAAATAATAAAAGAAATACAAATCCTTAATCCTTGTGCTAGTACAAATGTGGACTATAATTTGTAGACTGAAAGAGCATATAATATGCAATAGTTACTACTTTGATAATAACCAATTTCCACTCATAATGTTGTGAAGATGTGACTTGTAAATCTAAATTTTGATTTGACACAATGGCATGGATTCTGAGTTCATCAATGATAAATGTTTCCTTTGATTAGAAAAATTCAAGCTACAGAATGAGACTGAGTATGTGTTTTTGTTATTGCTATGTCCATGAAAACACAATGTGACTTATTATGGATGAGAATTGTATACTTTTTTTTTATTTTTTAATAAATTTGAATATTTAAATGAGCTGAGCTTGATTATTTAATATAAACAAGCTTTGCTCAAACTCTTATATCTAAGCTCAAATCCAGCTTGAACTCATATAAAAAACTGGGAAGGTGAGCCCGAGTTTTTTGTTGCTCCACCTCAACTCATTTACAAGTTGCAACCCTAATTACAAGCAAGGATAAAATACCTGGCATAAGCATTTGGAGAACTAGCATCCTTAGAAGTTCTCCATTTCATTTCAGCAGAACTTGAATTTGTTTTTGCTGATAAAATTCTTTCATAGAGAGTCTGACATATTCAAATAGAGAACAGCATATCAAGCACAGTTAAATGTAACCAAAACTTAAAATTCTAAAAGAAAAGGACAGCACTCAATTTAGCTCCATACATGATGGAACACTTTAAAGAAGAGATGAGTTAAGTTCCATACTTGATGAAGCCTAAAAAGCACGTAGAAATCATCATTTCCGTAGAATTTCCGAGATTCTTTCCATTTCCCATCAAGTAAACCTGCTGGTACATACTTCACAAGAGGTTTGACAGACAAAAGAAAACGTTCTGATAATGGCACGTCTCCAGCAAATTGTGCATCAGCCATCCCCTCAGCTTCACCTTCACTCTCAGCCTTCCCTTCAACATCATCGTGTTCTACATCTTCATCCTCTTCATGCTCTTCCCGGAAGCATTCATCACCAGCAGACTCACTGCCAGATGCATCATTGCCAGCCTCAGAAGCATTATCACTATCCTCATCATCAGCATCTGCATCAGCATCATTTTCTCCTCCTGCATCCTGACAGTGCAACTCTTCTCCAATTCTAGATTCATTTTGCCTGCTTTCAGCGCTATGCTTTCCCTTAGGCATAACCTGCATGCCACTATCTCCATAGACAGCAAAATTGTCCTCCTCAAAATCACCATTGGGGGATAACTCTCCCTCCTCTTTTTCAGTCTTGGAAGGTCGAGTGGATTCTTCGTGATATCGACTAGATTTAGTGCCATCCATCAACGCTCCATTAGCTGGTAAAAGAGTTTTAGCACTAAGCCCACCCTGAAAAACCTAAGGAAGGTAATTTTTATGAAAAACAAGTTAATAATTAAGAGGAAAAAAAGTACAAAAAAGGATAATAAAATTATTATGCAAGAAAAGAGAAAATTTATCATTTAAATGAACAAAGGTCCCTTCCTCAACCATTAAAAGGAAGAGAGAGTAGGAAAAAGAACATGAGGCACAATCAACTAATGTATCTACTTCACCGATCAGGTGAAAGTCTGGCTGGTCCCCTTTTGTGAAAAGTGGGGGTAAAGTCCTCCATCCCCAAAAAATTTATCTAATAATTGGCTGGGGTGAGGTTAGAGAAGGGGGATGGACTATACCCCACCCAAATGTGTAGACCAAAGAAAAATTAATTAATCTAATTTTAGCAATGGCAAAATTAGCCTCCAATTTCTTAAAACATCAAATTTATACCTCTGATGAAGGACCGATGTCAATGCTAGCTTTGAGTTTATGATCCTCAAGAGCAACGCCACCAGGAACAGTCAGCACTGAAGCAGATCCTTCAAATTCCAATGGCAGTGAAACAGAATGATCAGAATAAAAGTCACACAGATGACTAGATCAATGACAACCAAATATCAAGAAACATTGAAGGGTATACTATAGAACTGATTCAAAACACACCTGCCATCCCACTAATGCTGGTTCTTCCGTGACACTGTTCCAATCCCAATGCAAGTAATGCTTTGGAATCAGCTGCTCCTTGACCAGACGCAACTTGTGTGTTAAGTGCAGACATTCTGTCAGTTATATCAGTATCCTTCTGTTCTCTTTCTGGCCTAAATATACTGCATGTCAGATCCTCTTTACAAACACGATCTAATTCATGTAAGCTATCTTTAGCCAAACCATCTCCATTTGCCAAACTTGGCCTACAAGGGTTTGCTAGTTCTGGTGAAGTGTTTTCATTTCCATTGCTAGTTGATTTTGGCTGTTTGGAGTTCAATACACTAGGATCAGCACCATTTTCTGCTATCCCTGATGTAGCACAATTCACAATTTTTCTGTCACCTTCAGAATTCTCCACGCCATTAGAACGAGAAACAATGCCAAGCATTGGCTCCATAAATGTAGTCCAGAGCTTCATGACTTTATTCAGTTGTTCTTTGGTTGAGCAGACCTCGCGACAGGAATATTGGACAAGTTGATACAAGTCTTCATGGATGCTCATATCAGAGTATTCATACTCCAAATGCGGAACAATGGGTTGTTGGTTTCCCGCAGCAAAAGCTAACAGAACATCGTCCTCCTTCTGTTGCTTCTCTTTCAATTCCTTGATCTCAGACACCAAAGCTGTGTTAAGTCAGAAGAAGCTAACAGTGAGTATTGAATGTATTATAGGCAATAACATATGAGAAGCTACAAAATACAAGTAACAATAAATTGAAGCACATATAACATTTTTTTTTTTTAAGCTACTAGCCTACTACAGGTAAAAGTTAATTCCTTGAGATAGAATTGACAAAAAAAAAAAAAGGTACATTTGCAAAAACATGTAAAGTTCAGGTTAAGTTTGATCATTAAGCCTCTTGGGATAAAAATAGAAAGCACTCCATCAGACCTATCTAAGATGTAATCAACCTATCGAAGATGTAATCAAAGGAAAAATTAACTGGATCTAGGTTCCATTTGACATCGGGTAGACAACCATAGCCAAATCATCCTTGATTACTCAAAAATTCACTCGATCATTTTACATGAATCTAGCTGATTATGTCCCCAAGAAATCTACAAATGTAACCCTAAACCAAGAAGAATTGAGAAAATAATTCATGTAGCCAAATTCAACTAGATTGTGAACTGGGATTAAAGCTTAGTTGAATTAAGTTGACAAATATGGACCAGACAACTAGAACGTCGAAGAATTATTCAGTTGGCTGCTCAACCCAAAAGATGTTATTTGCTGAAAAATTTTCTCCTAGAAATGGTCATATTACCTTCTTTAAGTATGTCATTCACTTACTGATAATAGACAAAAAATTTCCACACTGTAAATGAACTGGCACAAGATATTAAGGAAAAAGGAACAAAAAATGCACGCATAACATTCCCAATTGACTGAATTGATTTTTAAAATTGAACTTACATCTTGTGCTCAAGTTCTTTGAATCTTGCTGCTTGAAATAGAAGCTGCGGTGGTCCAGTGATTTGTAATGGTTTTTTGCATAAATTTCAGCCCAAACCTTGTTAAAATCTGCTCGACACCTAGTCCACTCTTCTTGTTTCTGCTTTAGGCGGGTTAATATAACAGGAAGTGCAAGAGTTGGGTTTTTACGCAATATGTCCATGACATCAAGACCATGGTCACCATATAAACGCTCGATGCACCTTAAATTTAAAGCTACAAGAAAAAAGGAGCAGAAAAAACACAAGGTAATCTATAAATCTCAAATAAAGAGAGTTAAATAATTGTTAATCTCAAATCTACGATACTACATAATCATCCCTAAAACTAACCAGTAAAATGGTCTTCAATATGGATCGGATTGTGTATTTTATTTTCATTGATGCTGTTTAACAATTCCTCTGCACGCTTAGCTGTGGAGGTCACAGATTCCAACAACATGTCCAGCTCAAATCTAGTATATAAAAATTAAAATTAAAAAATTGCTTTCCTTAGAGGTCCAGAAAATTCATAAAAAATAAGAAAAGAATAAATGAGAAACAAGGACTCCCATATACAAGCAAGCACTTTTACCTATCATCTTCACATCTGAACAAACTTTCTTCGTATTGATTTCTGCGCATATGTTTAAAAGAGTAATCTTCACTTCCTGAAGTCACAGAGACCCAGTGATCATTCAATACTTGTGCGCGAAGCTCTGATCTCTCACTTGCTAAAGGTATTGGATACTGCAAATGATAAGCCCAAAGTTAAACATCAGTGTAGAACATAGTTATTAAAGGCGCAAGGCAGGGCGCAATCACGCGCCAAATAGACATAAGGCAAAAAAAAAAGGAAAATTGTTACTAACAAGCTTATATAATAATATGATCTAATGCAAAACACATAAGGTTCCTACTTCTGGTTCCTACTAATATTAAAAAGCATACATTCTCAATACTATCTTCTTCTTCATTATCATCATCAAATTTAAGTTGATTATTTTCAATTTCCTAGCTGGTTGGAAGGAAGAATCAAGAGATGATCGACTTCTTGTCTTCTTCTAATCTTTTTTCCAATTTTTTTATCTTGGCAGGAAAAGATATCCACTTCTTCTCTTTCTTTTTTTCTTTGTGAGAGCATCGTTTTTTCTTTTCTGTTTTTTGTCTAGAAAGGCAGTTGTCCTAATTTTTTTTCTATTAAACTTCTTTTATTTCTTTTTTTTTTATTGAAATCATTGGGTGTTGGCAGGTCTAACGTAAGTTATTTTAAGATTTAAATGAAAGGCTTAGATTATTCAGCCCTTTTGTTTTAAAAAACAAAAAAAAAACAAAATACACATAAAAAGAGCCTTTTGTAACAATGGCGAGCACCCCAAGGCGAAACAAGGCGCACGCCTTTGTGACAACTCCCGCCTTGGGCATTTTAAGGTCCTAGGGGATGTGCTTGGTGCACCTTGCACCTCAGGCACGCCTTTAACAACTATGTAGAACTAGTTGAAACTATCAACAAGAACAAAACACATGTTCAAGACTTCATACATCATCAGGAAGCAGCCGATAGCTTGGAGTACAACGTTGACAGTTGGAAAGGTCAAGCTCTTGAATGGATTTCATATATTTTTCCCTGTATCTTTCCTTATCTTTAGCAACATCAAATTCACGCTTCTGCTCTTTCTCTTTGTCCTCCAATTTCAATGATCTGGATGCATGTCCATCACTACCTGGTGATTCTGCAATCAACACATTAGCATCATTACCTTTGGCAACATACTGGAGGAAACTAAAAGCCCTGAGACGACATGGAAGTATCTCAAATAGAAAAGAAAATAATAAATAAAATCGATGAACCAACACTTCTATTATAAAGAAAACAGAAACAGAGATATAATATATTTCCGTACTTTTACTCATAACACCAGCAAGGAAACCATCTGCAAGAAAAATGTTATCAGAAACACATCAGAAGGAAGGAAATCATGTCAACATCAAGTGAAACCAAAAGTAAACATCTTCACTAATAGCAATTTCCAACAGTTACCAATATTCTCACATCGCTCAAAGAAATCATTGAACTCTTCCATTAGATCAGGATACTTTCCAAGTAAATCAGCTACCTGAAATGCAGCGATATTTTTTATTACTACAAAACTTTAAACATAATATAACTTAAATTTGAAAAACATACTCAATTCAAATCGGATTATAATTACTTTATCAGACCATAATTGAAGTATTGAAAATGAATTTAATTTTTTTTTTTTAAATTCAATACCTATAGCTTTAGTTATAGATGTTCAAGATTCAGAATCAGGTCAGGTGAAACATCTTGAGGCCCTATCAGTTGGAAGAACCAAAAGATATCTTTAAGGGGTCAAGAGTACATGCCTCGACTAGAACACTATTTTCCAAACCATCGGTATGCAGACCACTATCAATACTATACTGGAATAACTGACACAAAAAATCAAATGACATTCAAGTAAATGTGATCGATCTTATGAAAGCCAAGATGCGTTCAGATAATATATAATAACAGTTGAATTTCTTTCAAGCTTATCGTTATTACTTATACGTCTTTCAAGTTACATTACTCCAAGATTATTTATCACATTTTTCCTTCTCAAAGTTTACGATGCAGTTAAGGAAAAAGAAGATAAAATTTAGAAATTATTTTTGTTTAATTTTTAAATTAGGAATTTTATTTGGTTTTTCTAGTTCAATTTATTTTAGATTTCTTTCCTATCTTTATTTAGGTTTCTTCTTAAATAAGTACTTTAATTAGTATTAGTTTCCTTCTTAGTCTAGGGTTAGGATTTATCCTAATTAGTATAAATAAAGCTGTTATCATACAATATTGTATCATTCTTATTATTATTTCAATTCAGAATTTTAATAGAGGTTTTCTTTAAACCCTAAATATCTTGTTCCAACCACAATTACTATCTAATCTTAGCCCTAATTGTTGAGATCTAATTGCCCCTAATTGCCCTAAACCTTTCTCCTGCATCAAGAGGTATCAGAGCTTGAAACCTGGAATTTTTTTTCAAAGCTGAAATCCTTTTTCAAACCTGAAAATTTTCAATGGTTGGCCGAGTTAGAGGACAAGGTAAAGGCAATCAGCCCCAACAAACAGAGTTGGCGGAGATGCGAAGAATGATTGAGGATTTGAACCGGGCTGTACAAGCCTTGCAGCGTCAGGAACCTGTGGAAGCCCGAATGGAGAATCCGGAAGGTGAGTACAAACAACTTGAGATTCTAGAAAATCTTGAGGTTGAAGAAGAAATTGAGGACAACCCTTTTCATGAAGCTGGACCCGCAAACCACACGGCACGAGGTGGATTGGAAGATGATTATTTGGAGAATTATTTCGAAGAATTAGAACCAATTTTTGATGAATATAATGAGGAGATAGAGGACGGTGAAGAGTTAGAACCAGTTTTTCATGACTATAATGAAGAGATAGAGCAACTTAATGTTCATCCAGCATATGGTGAGTCCTTGGTGGTGCAAAGAGTGATGATAACCTCAATCAATGAGGAAGAGGGTTTTACAAACAGCAAAACCAACAAAATCAATCAGTACTTATCTGCTGAAATACGTGAAACTGAAAGTAGTGGAAAGAGTTTCATATATGTTTTAATTAGCCAACCATCAAGAAGTGGCCGGATTAGGGAATCACTTCAATATTCCACTGAAATTCAGCAGCTATTCAAAGAATTCAAGGAGTTGGTTAATGATGATTTACCAAACAATTTACCACTTCTATGGGATATTGAACATGCCATTGATTTTGTATTTCAATTGTTGATTCTTCAGCGCTACAAAACTCGAGGACGAGTTTTTTCCAAGAAGGGGAGAATGATGCAGTTAAGGAAAAAGAAGATAAAATTTAGAAATTATTTTTGTTTAATTTTTAAATTAGGAATTTTATTTAGTATTCCTAAGTAAGTTTATTTTAGATTTCTTTAAATTAGGAATTTTATTTGGTTTTTCTAGTTCAATTTATTTTAGATTTCTTTCCTATCTTTATTTAGGTTTCTTCTTAAATAAGTATTTTAATTAGTATTAGTTTCCTTTTTAGTCTAGGGTTAGGATTTATCCTAATTAGTATAAATAAAGCTGTTATCATACAATATTGTATCATTCTTATTATTATTTCAATTCAGAATTTTAATAAACGTTTTCTTTAAACCCTAAATATCTTCTTCCAACCACAATCACTGTCTAATCTTAGCCCTAATTGTTGAGATCTAATTGCCCTAAACCTTTCTCCTGCATCAGTTTACATGCACTAAGCTCAATAACGTGCTTCTAGAGATCAAGCAAAGTTTTATCACAACTTAGCTCTGTCTACCTATTACTTAGGTAGAAGTAAGGTCAGCATTTCAGCAATGGCTATTACACTATTCATTCCAACAGCATTAAGATTAATGAGATGATGCTAGTAATCATACTATGGAATCCCTCAGCAGAACTTTTTCAAAAAAAAAAAAAAAAAAAAAAAAAAAAAAAAAAAAAGAGGAGGAAAAAACCTACACTCCAGACTTTTACAACTTCTTCAGCCACTCATAAGAACTCATAATTACAACTGAATAAATCAGAATTACGAATGTACAAGCACATCCTTTATGCGCAAACAAAACAATGACAGGGCACACATACAAAATAACTTTGTATCAAGATGATAGCTGTTGTAACATTGACTACTTTGTTCTACATGAACGAATTATTTCAGATAGTAACTTCCCATCAAAATGATCCCAAATTTTCAGGCATATTATGTGAACAATAAAACATTCATAGATGGGTTTTTGTTTGTCAATCTTAGGTTTATTTTCTAGTCAATCATGAGCAAAATTACAAATGAACTGTAACTCCTTATTTTTAGCATCATTGATCAACGTAGAATAATTTTGGAACAGAGCAAGAAGAAAGAGAAGTACACGAATATAGATGGCTTCCACAAAAATAAATTGTCTTGCATACTTCGAAAGGCTGAAAAATTAAATAAGATAATTTAACACATACCAAATTTTGCAAATCATTCCTTTTTATTATTCCTTTGCTGTAAATATTAAGGCACTTCAAGAATGCCTGGTAATCATCTGACCTGCCTAACTTCTCCTTAACTTTATCACAGAATAAGAATCCTTGGTTATACATACCTGGCAAAAGAATTGAGGAACCACGAAGTCAAAAATTGACAAGTTGGAGAACATGACGTTAAGACAAAGACACTTAACAAGTAAAGAGAGATTAAATCTAATCATTTCAAAAGAAGACTGGCACGTGACAAACTACAACTTTGCATATTTATGCATATAAAATAACAAACTGGTGAGGGCAATTTTATCATTACATAAAAAATGAATGGGATTGTAAACTTTTGAAAAACTGTCCTATTTTGGAATTAAGTTTGGGGAACTAGAACATACTTTACCCTAGCATCTCCCAAAGAACACATCAGTAATATACAGTAAATTTCCCGAGAATCTCCTTAGAACACACTACCAATATGCAATAAATGAAAATAATTTTATGCACCTGAACACCAAACAATAACATTACAGAACCCTACAACATGCAATACATAAAAAGATATGTAAATCAAATATTCCAGGGACAGCATGATTGACATACTCTTTAAATTGTCTTTGTCATCGTAAGAAGAAATGTTAGAGTTCATTCCAAAACCTTCAACCTTCCGGGCAGATTTCCTTTTGTCCGAAAAAGGCTGTAAGCTAAAGTCCCTATTGCTATCCTGCTCAGGCTCCCTATCATCTTGATCACGATTTCTCCTCTCTCTATTCTCCTTCTCAGCACGTTTTCTCTGTTCTTTGTGCAATTTCATCATTGCTTTGTCATCATCCAGCTCAGGTCGATCAACACTAAGATCACGATCAGCATGGGAAGTAACAATCCTATCCCGCCGGCGTTGCTGAATAAAGATTCATTGGCTCACAATTAAGAATCCATTTCACAAAGATGATATGTTCCATTTACATGAGGTCAAATTCAATAAGTTCACCCTCTTAAATATATGACAGATTTCAGCAGATTAAAGTTAATCCCTACCTCCCCAATCATCAAAAGGATGGGAAACAGACAAAAATAGAAAATCATACAATAATTGCAATCACCTTGTCCACATGCATTTGCCGCAAGGTGGGGACAGTGGGGATCCGCTCATTGTAACGCTGGATTGAATTTCGGCCATATGGAGCATTTTGTGTCGTTGGTGCCACTGAAGTATCTGGTAAAAATCTAGTGAACTCATCAAGCAAATCTCGATGATCCACAAAGAGAGTAGCAACCTAAAAAATGATTAATTAAAAAAAAAATACTAATATCAGTGGGAACAGAAGAAGAAGCCCTCCACAAAAAGCACTTATTAATACCAACATAAACAATGAAAGGCAACAAACAAAAGTTGTGTAAATTTTTACCTCACTGTAGACCTCATTTATGTCCTTGTGCTCCTTCCGATACATATTCAAAATGTCTAAAAATGATTTATAAACTTGTTCATCATTTTCAAAACGTTTCTGTAAGTATGAAATCCATCAGTCACTCACAAATCAAGAAAACTCTACCACAATTCTGAATGAAACAAATTTATTAAATTTTTTCACCTTTATTTTGTTTACAAAATTGATAGCTTCTTCAAATTCAACTGTTTTCTTAGGTGGAGCCTCATCCTCATCTAGGGTTATTTCATATCCCTTGGGTAAGAAAGTGTTAAATCCAAAGATCAAGTTATTATGACCTTTGAACAACTCTTTCACTCTTGCAATAACACCAGCCGTGTCAGTTCTGTGAGAAACAACGCAGCAGCAATTATCTATAACTGGCCAAAAAATCAACACTGATCACTGAGAAAACTAATAGGCACGTAAAACTGACCTTTGAGCCTTGAAATCTTTCATGACCTCAAGGAACATGTCATATTTTTCCCTCTGATCTTGAAACATATCCTTCACTTCCTTGAGATAAGTTAAGGCATCATTAGTAGTTAGTTTCTGTGAATTACTGCCAGCACCACCACCACCTCCTCCTCCTGCTCCTCCACCACCACCACCTCCTGCAACTCCACTACCCCCTCCTCCTACTGCTCCTCCTCCTCCTCCTCCACTTCCCGGAATTTGTGATTGCCCATACCTTTTAAGACAGAAGAGTTTAAAGAAAAAGATAAAAAAAATCAACAATTAATTTTTCTCGTTAAGTATTTTTTACCCCAAAATATGTGCTCATAGAAATTTTCACACAGATTCCCTCTCAAAAAAAAGCTGAACCCAATGTAAAGGCCTAAATTTTCATATGGATTCAAACGTATACTAACAAAAGAACTATATAATCCATAAATGACTAATATAGTTCAAGTCAATCAAACAATGATAATCACTAGGGCTGAGCACGGGACTCAAAGATACCAAACTATACCGAAAATCCGAACCAAAAATATCCGTTAACCATTTGACTTCCTCCGAACCAAACCATCACGAAATTATTTTTTGGTACGGTTCTGGAGATTAGTAATTATCCGTACCGAACTGTCTTGAACCGAAAAACCGACACTAGAACCTATTTAAAGAATATATATATATATATATATATATATATATATATATATATATATATATATATATATATATATTGATGTTGAATTAGCAATATATTTTTAGAAAATTCAATAACATATAAGTAAAATTTATTTTTTATTAATTATAAAATTTCAATTTCAAATTAGTTATTACATTGCAACTTTATAAGTGTAAACTAAAATTTGAAAAGAAAATTAATAATTTGTATTTTACTAATATTATTTTAAAATTTCATAAAAATTTAATAATTTGTATAATCCTAGTATTAATAATATGTCATAGTTAAAAACTAAAAAAAAAAATTAATTATTTTGTCCTATGAGAAATTTTTTAACTTTAGGCAATAATAAAACAATATCGATTTGATTATACAATTTTAAAGCAGTGATAATTCTATTAATTTATTTAATTGGTCAATATAATCAATTAAGTTAATCATTAAGTAATGCAATGATTTTATATAAAAATTTAATGCTATTTCTTTAATAGATTTAAATTTGTAACTTCACAATTCAAAAATTTAAGACCATTATATTATTAATTTATTATTGAGACTTATAATTTCATTGGTGATAATGTTAAATTTATAGTATTATATATTATAGTTTATTTTCAATTCAATCAATTTTAAGAATTAATTTTTATAATTTTAATCATAAATAAAGTAAAAATATAATAAAAATTTTTAAAAATTTTGAGATACTACAAATTAGTTTAAGATAAAAATATATATATTTTAATTATTTAAAAATAAAAAATCTCCAGATCTCCATTCCATTCTCCGAAATACCTGAAATTATATTACGGAGATTATTATATCAAGGTCCGGTTCCGAAGATTATTATATCACAGTAAGTAAGGTTCCAGAAATTCAATTTTAAAAATTCCCGAAATTTAGTTCAGTTATGGAGATTTTCACGAATCGTGCTCACCCCTAAATTAACCACGAAAACCCAATTTAAATTTCATGACTAATGTTCCACACACACAAAAAAAGACTGAAACAATTTCAAATAGTAACAAACAACAAAGTAAAGCAAACCTTAGAGAACTATACAAAAGCAGAAGAATTAAGAAAACTCACGATTCTCCACGCGACGGTGTAGCAAAAGGTCGTTTAAATTGCGACCCAACATAAACATCATCTCTTATTCTCTTCATACCTGGAAAAAAAAATAAAAAAAAAAACCCATACAATGAATAATAGGAGAAAACAAACAAAACCCATTTGCTGCAAGTGAAAAAGATACTAACTTTCTTCTTCTTCCAGATCTCAGAGAAGATGAATGAAGAAACCAGTAACTCTACCCTGTGAATGATCGCATAAATATACACATATACACAAAAAACAGAAGCAAATAGTTTCTCTTTCTCTGTCTCTCTATGCTTTGAATTTTTATTTTTATCTTCAAAAACAGATAATTTATTTGAAGAGAAACAAACAATTCAGAGAGGAAAAAAAAAAAAATTCAAACCCAAAGAGTTTTGATTTCGAGAATTGGTGAACAGAGAGGGAGAGAGAGGGAGAGAGAGAGAGAGATGGCTTTTGATTTGGGAGGTTTCCATCGGATCGTTGCTCTAAATTTGGAAACTTTTGGTGCCCGCTATTATGGATATGAATACGGGTCGGACATTTTGGTAACTTCTTGTTGGAAAACCCAATTCAATTTCTATTCATCTGCTCCAAAAATTAAACATGCTAATAATATCGATTAAATAATATTTTAATCGATTTTAATTTAAAAATAATATAATAAATTAATAATTTATTAAATTCATAAGATAATATATTTTTAAATAAATACATAGATCTATATAAATTAATAATTTTTTTATTTATTAAAATTATATATATATAGAGAGAGAGAGGTTTATTAAAAAAAAGATAAATTTATGATTTCTGTTTGATAAGACTAATTATATATTTGAAACTTATTTTAGTTAAATATTTACATAAAATAATGACATGAGGTAATATAATATAAATATAGATTAAGTTTAATGTTTTTAAAAAAATACTTTGACAATTTAATTTTTTATTAATTAATATATAATTATTAAATTATTAATTTTATCTATTAATTAATAAAATTTTGAGGTTTCAGTATTAATAATTTATATGTGTTTAATTGTACTATCAATGTTTTACCCGTGATTTGACCCGTGTTGGATTCGGATTTAAATGGCTATTTGGAATTTTGGACTTAATTTTTGACAATCCATATGGTTTATTAATTAATTAATTAAAAACCAGCCCATAGATTAATGCTGCTAAAGGCAAAATATAGAACGATGTCGTTTTGACTCGGGAAAAAAAAGAAAAAAAAAAAAGAAAAAATTAATGAGGTTGAACCACATTTATAATAAAACATATTATACTCTGATAAAAAAAATAAAACATATTGTATTATTATTATATAATTATATATTTTTATTGTAATTATCCAAAATCCATTTTCGAATTAACATACTTTTTTTTTCTATAAATAATAATCTATTATTCATAAATTCAAACTATTTATGTGAATTCAGAGTTTATCTTGACTATTATAACATTTGAATAATTTTATTGTATCTGTATGTTGAAAATATTTATACTATAATTCTTCAACTTACACAATTCAAAAGAAGGAAAAAATATAATGTTTTGACACGATAGGATAATATTCAACACTAACAATCCTGCGTAATACAGTAAACTAGCCGTCTAGAGGAGAATAAATTGAAGTCAAAATAATAGGATTTAATTCATCCTTCTAATGAGCTCACCACCCTTCATATAATATATATATATATATTTTTTAACCATCACAAAAAAAAAAATCAACTTAATCAGCTAAAAAAAATATATATTTGCCTCTTTAAAATGGCATCCAATAATCAGTACTTGTTATTTCAAAAAGGGTATAACTAATATTACATGGTATCCTATTAAAACTTTCACAATAAGAATTGTATATATTACTAATTAAAAAGTGAAAAATGAAATTAAATCAATCTCAAGCCACGACGAGTGAAAAATAAAACTAAATCAATTTCAAACAATGATAATCAATTAATCCTATGTTTATAAAATTTATTAGAGAGAAAAGAAAATAAATGAGAAAAATAATTTTTATTTTCCTTTCATTATTTTCCTCCTTTTTATTTGGATAGGAAATAAAATAAAATTATTTTTTACCTATTACAATCTTCTTTTATTTTCCCTTCAAATTAGAGAGAAAATTTTAGAAGGAAAATAAAGCATATTTTCCTTCTTTTCTTAAACAGGGAAAAATGATTTTTCTTCTTTATTTTCCTTTGCTGTTTTCCTTCATTTTATTATTTTTCCTTATCCAAACAAGGGATAAGAGTAATTCAAAAGTAGAAAATATATTTGAAGGAAATACAATAGTGAAAACATTCACATAGTAGCATGTAATTACTTCAAGTTAAGAGGCATTCGTGCGTACAAAATTCTAATGTTTTCAACGTGATTCCATGTGTGGACTATAATAAATTTATTCTATAATGCGAATTTTATATGCTAAACCAATACTCTAATGTGTATAATTTCCAGATCCAACAATAAATGTTAGGGTGAGAAGAATGCACAAGACATAAGAGGGAAAAAAAAAAAAAGTAAAACTCAACTTGAGTTTGGAGTTGCATCAAAATTAGTGAACTTGTGAGAGATGGAAAATTTAGATGTAACATATATATATATATATATATATATATATATATTTTGCCTTCAAAAATTTCATAGAAATCATTCACTAAAGTTGTGAAGAGTAGTATTGATATCTAGCCATCATCACAAATAAGAGTGAGTAAAACTGAATCGAAAAAAAAAAAAAAGAATTGAACTGATTGGTTCGATATATTTCAATTCAATTTTTAGAAAACTTTAGTTCGGTTTGATTTTTAAAATAGAAAATATAATTAAATTTTGGTTTGATTTGATTCGGTTTTAGCCAAAAAAATTTTGATTTGCTTTGAACATATCGAAATTTAATATATTTATTTAAATTATATAATTATATATATATATATATATATATATATATAAACAATATTTTATATTTTATATATAATATAAAATAATATAATATATTATGTATATATATAATAATAATATAATAATTTTAATATATATATGATATATTATTGATAAACATTGAATATATAATTATCTATAAATAATAAATATATATAAAATAAAAAATGTCAAAACTGATTAATCGAATCATACAAAATTTTGTGGTTCTGTTTGGTTCAGTTTTATATAAAGTTAGGTTTTGATTCGGTTATTATAAAACATAAATTTGATTTTTTTGATTTTTTGAGTTTAGTTTAGTTCTAAACCGAATTAATTGTTTGCACATCCTTAATCACAAATGGTGTTCTGCCTGTTCAATGCTACTTAAATTTTATTATTCAAAGAAAACAAGTTAAAGAAGTAGTTGAAAACAGCAAATTAAGGAAAGTTAAAGAAAATATGTCATTTGTTGTTTTTGCCTATGTTAATCAATCTTTTGTCTTTTTTTATACATCTCATATTCCTATATAATCCACGTGACACATTAAAAATACAAATTTTTGCACCTTTTTTAGGGGAAGAGAGGGAGAGAGAGAGATTAAAAGAAATTTAAGATTAAACAAACTTTATGTTTCAGTTTCTTTTTTCATATATATGAACTAAACAATTAATTAATATATTTATGTATGTTAGATATAGATTATATTATTATATTTATACTTCACATTTAAATATTTCCTTAAACAAGATTATGGGCCGAACTAAACTGGATTTCATATCTCAACTTTTGAATGAAACTAGCCTAGTATATGTTTAGGCCCGGTTGTTGGATCAAGGCTCAATTAAGTCGTGATCTAGCCCAAGACGAGAGTGTTGGGTCATAAGTCAATGCACCTCACAAAAGGGGCCATTTTTACTAGGGGGTTTTTAGACAAGTGCCCAAAAAAATTCTCATTGTTTTTCATTTTCTTTAAAAAATATACCTTACTAAATTATATTTTTAAATTTGGCAAAAAAAAAAAAATTATATTTTTAAAAAGTTAAAAAAAATATTTAGTGTAATTTTTTTTTATTAGAGGTGAGCAAATATCTACTCGTTAAAAAATAATAATCGTTTTAGAAAGTTGCAAACATATTAAAAAAAATAAAATTATTGATAAGGATAAAATTAAAAAAATGAAATAAATATTGTATAAAATTTTTAAAATAATAAATAATTTAAAATAATTATTATTATGAAACAGAGAGAATAATAATAATAATAATTATTATTATTATTACAATTGATTCTCCATGAGCTTGCTAAATAGTTTATATTGAAAAAAGATCTGAAGCTATCAAAGAAAAAAAGAGACTGGTGATTAACTATAAACCTCTTAATCATTTATTAAGAGATGATAAGTTTCTTTTTCCAAAAGTTTATTCTCTAGCTAATTGAAATACGCTCAAAAGATAGATATAAAACCACATTTTGTAGTCATCGTTCTTTCGGCCTCAAGATAGCTCATCATTAAAATCTCCTGCCATAAATGAGTCTGTTTCAAGAAATTTATTGTGACTCTGTTGGCATTTGATGTGAACTTTACTGATAATTCTCTCAGTAGTATCAGAGTCTAACAAATGGTTGTATAAAATTAATATTAGAAACAAGGAAAGAAAGAAATACCCAATTCGTGGCATCAAAAACGCCATTTTCTAGACTTACAAAGCTTTATTCCTCTCTTTCTCTCCCTGAATCATGTGAAAAGACTAGTTTCAAAAAAAGATATTTTAATTTTAAAGATAATTTTAATATTAATGAATCAAACGATTATGAATTAGCAGGCAAGACAACGAATTATTGAAAACTAGCAATTTTAGTAAAAATAAGTAAATATAAAATCTTTTAAATATTTAGTTTTGTAATTTTCTAATTTATAAAAAAAAAAAAATTAATGTAATTTTAATAGCATATAAACAAACTGTGAAATAAAGATAATATCTGAATTTTAATAATTTTTAAATGTTTAATTTTATAAATTGTAAAAAAAAAAAAATAATAATTTAATTTTTAGTAGCATATGAAAAAACTGGGAAGCACTAGTGCTGAATTTTCCAGTCAGATTACTAAACCCATAGTCCGTCGTCGTAGGCACAGCATCACCTGACGTCTCAAACGTCACCACGTGTAACTTGGTTCCACATGTCATCTTTTGATTGGCAAATTACCTCTCACAAATGCCATGTAAACCCTGCTCTCCCTCTACGTGTTATATACTTCGCTGCGCAAAATCCAGAAACCAGACTAAAACTTCGAGATCCTTTCTCTTCTTTTCCGCGCCAGAATTTTTCTATATCTCGATTCATTTACCATTCCTGTGAATTGGGTAATTCAAGAATCCATGAAAATTTGAAGTTTTGGAAGGAAAAAAACGAAGAATTTGTGAAGATTTAGAATGAAAACAGCTGAAGTTTTGAAGGTTTAGAACGAAAACGAAATTTTTAGAGGGAGAAAGAACCAATTATTGTCGATTCTCAGGTTAATTTTAGCTTTAATGTGTAGAATGATAATATACGAATTTCATTTTTTTTAAATTTGACTTATTTTTTTTCCAATTTCTTATGCAGATATTCAAATTGATCAAAGATGAGGTCACAAACATTCAAATTAGGGTTGTTTTTGTTCTTGCTTTCTCTAAATTTGATCCCATCTCAATCAGCTGTAGCGAGTGTAGATTTAGGTTCAGAATGGATGAAAGTAGCTGTTGTGAATCTAAAACCAGGGCAATCCCCAATTTCGATTGCAATCAATGAGATGTCTAAGAGGAAATCCCCAGCCTTAGTTGCATTTCATTCTGGTACCCGTCTTCTCGGTGAAGAAGCCGCCGGAATCTCTGCCCGGTACCCTAACAAAGTATATTCCCAACTCCGTGACATGATGGGAAAATCTTACAATCATGTTAAGGCATCTCTAGATTCAATGTATTTGCCATTTGATATTGTTGAAGATTCTAGAGGATCTGTGGGTATAAAAATTGATGATAATGTCACTTTTTATTCAGTGGAGGAGTTGGTTGCTATGATTTTGAGTTATGCTTCGAATTTGGCTGAGTCTCATTCAAAGGTAATGGTGAAGGATGCAGTTATCAGTGTGCCACCTTATTTTGGGCAGGCAGAGAGGAGGGGTTTGGTTCAGGCTGCTCAATTGGCTGGGATTAATGTGCTTTCTCTTATTAATGAGCATTCAGGTGCTGCTTTGCAGTATGGGATTGATAAAGATTTTTCGAATGAGTCTAGGTATGTTGTGTTCTATGATATGGGGGCAAGTAGCACTTATGCTGCGCTTGTGTATTTCTCGGCTTACAGCGGCAAGGAGTTTGGGAAGACTGTCTCCATTAACCAATTTCAGGTGCATTTTCATCTAGCTTTATCTTTGTGACATTTTTTTACTCTTTTCTGATGAATTTCTTTCCAATTATCCAATAATGCATGTTTTATATGTCAAATGTATACTTTTATACCTTTTTTTTGTTCCAATATAGAAACAGGATTTATTGAATTTATTTATGATTTGATAGCACATAGGGATAGGCAGCAAAATATGAGAGCTACATGCACAATATGGAAATTAAAACATGGACGAAGGGAAATTGACCATAGAAAGCAACTTTATGTTTGCCTAAAAAAGTAAAAATTTAAGGGCGTGGTTTATTGGTGTTGTAAGAATTATTTATTTTAAAAATTTCAATACTTTGTTAGCTGTAGGTCTATTGCATTTATCTTAAGTTGGAAGAGAACCACTATGTGAGTTTGTTGGCTTAAAATTACCCTTGCACGTTCTAATTTGAATTATGCTAGATGTTGTTGGCTACTTCCTTTTAACTTTATCGCAGTCCTTCTTTCTTCTGTCTTTTCTTTTCTCTGTGTTGTTTTTTGGGCACCATCTTTTTCTGTGCCTCCATGGTTATGCCTGTAGCATATTTAGTCTTCTCATTGTAATGAACAATAGGATCAACGTTTTCACTTCTATTTTTTACAGTTTCTTTTGCTACTTGTTATTGGGTTTTTATTTCAGTCTGATAAGATTCTTGTATGTTTAATGCACGTCCAGGTTAAGGATGTTAGATGGGACCCAAAACTTGGAGGCCAAGATATGGAAGCCCGGCTGGTGGAGTTCTTTGCTGATGAATTTAATAAACAAGTTGGGAACGGGGTTGACGTGAGAAAATCTCCTAAGGCAATGGCTAAATTGAAGAAACAGGTCAAACGCACAAAAGAAATCTTAAGTGCAAACACAATGGCTCCAATGTCAGTTGAATCTCTCTATGATGATCGTGACTTTAGGTATGTTGAGCTACTGCCTGACTGCTTATTTATGAATTTTTATCCTTCTCAGGATACCCCATACTACAACCTTGATGTTGGAAAATCTTTATGATGAAATTATTATTTTGTCCGTGCGTTGATGCATTAAGTAATTACAACTAAAAATGTTTTTCTGGATGTCTTTTGTTAACCAGGAGTACTATTTCACGTGATAAATTCGAAGAGCTGTGTGGAGATTTGTGGGATAGATCTCTTACACCTCTCAAAGAAGTGCTCAAGCATTCGGGGCTGAAGGTGGATGAAATATATGCTGTAGAGCTAATCGGTGGTGCTACTAGAGTGCCAAAGTTGCAGGTTGGTACTATTTTATCAGTTCTGAACATGCATCCGAAAAAAGCTGATTAAATTTTGTGCCAATAGTTAACTCAAATTTATGATTGCAGCAATCTCATTCGCTCATGCCATTGGGAAAATAGAATAACTGTCATCTATCATGTCATTTGTTGGCCATATATTTCAGTTGTTTCGCTGAAACGAATTTCAGCTAGTAACAAATCACATTTCTATTGATCTGCCATTCTTGCCTTTGTTCTTTGCTTTTGTTTTCTAGGTCTTGGAGATCTATTATGTGAGATTCAAAATTAATTCCCTGTAAATTTTTTTGAAAGGATCTCAAAAGGAAGAGAAGAATAATTATAATAATGGGTGAGCAAAGATTGGATGGATCCAGTAAAAAATAATAGGAAGAGAGAACGAGTGTCATTGTATCACAAGGACCTTGTGATTTTATTTATTTGAAATAGTTTCTTTATCAGTTTTTTTTTTTTTTGTCTATTCCAAACGTTATTGTGAGTTATAGAACTAAATTTTCAAATAAATTTAGAGAATTCTGTGAAGATCATTTACTCATCGCAGGTAACATATAACTAGTCTCTGATAAACCCAGAACTACACCCTGGAATGCCTCAAAACCTGTTTATATTTTGTCACAACTTGCACATTATTTTATAAAAGGCTCATTGAAAATATTGTTCATAACCTTACTTTACAGCCTTGTACTGTAAGTGATAATTTCAAATTTTCATAACTTTAGTTTACAGCTCATGCTGTAAATGATGATTTCAGATTTTCTAGTTAGTTTTTAGCAGTCTACCTCTGCATTGGTGGAATTTTTTGAAATCACCACTCTCGCTTTTTGAGTTGATTTATGATTCATTTGTTCTATATCAAACTTAGATATGGTGGAACTCCTCTTCAAATTTCCTGTTAGGGTAAAATGTTGTATTCATTTTAAAAAAAATGACCTTCTTATCTAATATAATATGGAAGACAAATTTTCATGGATTTCTTTTGGAATATAATTATTATGCAGTTGAACTGTCTTAGTAATTATTATGCATTTTGCATAGATGGTACAAGTTCTGTTCAGCTGGCTAATTTGTGGATAGCTTGGTGTTCATATTACGAATTCAAAATCTGCTCTTGCCAAATTTATATTACCTTTGTTAGTGATTTTCATCTGTTCATGAAGGGAGCATCTAAAGATCTGATTATTTAATAACAGGCTAAGATCCAGGAATTTCTTGGAAAGAATGAACTTGACAAACATCTGGATGCTGATGAGGCTGTAGTTCTCGGCGCATCACTGCATGCTGCAAATCTAAGTGATGGTATCAAATTGAACCGTAAGCTAGGAATGGTTGATGGTTCTTCATATGGATTTGTGGTTGAGTTAGATGCGCCTGATCTTCTGAAAGATGAGAGCACTAGGCAGTTACTGGTGCCAAGGATGAAAAAGCTCCCCAGTAAGGTATTAGCATTGTAATATGTATCTCTTCTTTGTTTGAAGGAAAAAATGGTTATAATATATAATCTGTTATGCTTTGAAATCATAATGTGAATCTGCTTTCTAAGATTGTTAATAAGGGGGAAAAATAAAACATTTGACATTTTCAGCTTTATCAATTTTGCTTTCTATGTTTTCTGATTGCATGGTTTTGATAATTACAGATGTTTAGATCCATTGTCCATGACAAAGATTTTGAAGTTTCACTTGCTTACGAAGATCTTTTACCACCTGGCATTATTTCTCCTGTATTTGCACAGTATGCTGTTTCTGGTCTGGCAGATGCTACTGAGAAGTAAGTATACTGATACTTTAAATCCTATGGATGTCCACCATGCTTCAATGCTTCTAAATTATTTCAAAAATTGATTTTTATGCAAAATTTCTGGTGCAATTTTTTCACCTGTCTTCCTAATGTTGTCTAGATATTCAACTCGAAATCTGTCCTCCCCCATCAAGACAAATCTGCATTTCTCTCTCAGTCGAAGTGGAATTATCTCTCTAGATCGAGCAGATGCTATTATTGAAATATCAGAATGGGTGGAAGTTCCAAAAAAGAATTTGACTGTAGAAAATACAACTTCTACCTCTCCAAACATATCACTTGAAACTGGCGCTAAAAATGATTCGGAAGAAAGCAGTGAAAAATTGCAATCTGATGGTGGGATTGGCAATGTTACCAACTCTAATGCTGAAGAGCCAAGTGCCATTGACCTGGGTACTGAAAAAAAGCTGAAAAAGAAGACATTCAGGGTTGCACTGAAGGTGAAAATATGCTAATGGCTTCAAGACTATCTCTATGTTACCTGCTAGAAAGTTTCCAGATATCAGTATTGTGTTTGGCACTCCTCTTTCCATTTATTGATTTCTATTTTTTATTATTTGCAGGTTATTGAGAAAACATCAGGACCTGGGATGCCTCTTTCGGGAGAATCTCTTGCCGAGGCCAAAAGAAAATTAGAAGCATTAAACCAAAAGGATGCTGAGCGAAGGAGGACTGCCGAGTTGAAAAATAACTTGGAAGGATATATATATTCTACTAAAGAAAAGGTTTGAATTCTTGAATCATGCAACTTTTTGTCTATGGAAAAAAAAATGAAGTATTTAACTTTTTGGCATTAATATAATTTTGATCATCTGGAATTTACTCTTTGTTTCTTTCATTATTACTGATGGATGTTTTACTCTATCTCTCTCTCTATATTATGTATATCAATGTCTTCGAACTCGGCCTAGTCTTATAACTAGTAGAGTCTAGGATTGTGGATCATAGGTTCAACTGGAAATTATGTAATTAATGTTAAATAATTTTCAATATATAAAATATAAATTTAATAAGCAATTTAATAGAGTAATTTGAAATAAATTTGAATATAACAAATTTTTATAACAATAATATATAAAAGTAATTTTAAAATTTAAGACAGTAATAGAATAAAAGGGTCATAAGAATTTTAAAGGTAATAAATTTTTTATCTAAATAGAATGAGAGAAATTTAATTTTTTAGTGCTAAAAAAACTTAAATTTATTTTACAATATATTTAAACATTATCGTTAATTTATTTTAGAAATTTAAATTTATTTCACAATATATTTAAAATTTACTGCTAACTTGTTTTAGAAACTTAAATTTATTTTACAATATTTTTAAAATTACCATTAAGTTATTTTAGAAAGTGATATTAATTTTTTTTATATATAAAATATTTGTAGTTGTAGAGAAGATTGTTAACAATTATGATTTGGTTTAAATGGTTGGATGTGACACATCTCAAAGAGGTGGGTTCGGAACTGAATATTTACAAATTAGTTTTTTTTAAATTGATGGCTGGTTACTAGTTGAACCGACATTGGGTCAACCATTTTGCCGGTTAGCTAGCTGGTTCATATGGGTTCAAGCCAGTTCTCTATAAATCCAAGTGATATAGCTGGATTGGACTAGAAACAAGATCCATTCCCGGTTAATCTAGTCCAACTGGTTGGTACCGTCTTGTTCTAACAACAATGATATATACCATGCCAAGATTATGTGTGATATAACTTAAAATAGGTCTTTAATTATTGGTCTTGATATACTTTTATAAATTAAGGTTTTATTTTATTTTAATTTTTTCAATTTGTATTGTTTAATATGGATATCTAGCTTTATGTT
Source organism: Reutealis trisperma (assembly GCA_947687605.1). Taxonomy (NCBI): domain Eukaryota; kingdom Viridiplantae; phylum Streptophyta; class Magnoliopsida; order Malpighiales; family Euphorbiaceae; genus Reutealis; species Reutealis trisperma. The sequence goes on from CANTUT010000032.1 coordinate 3,026,523, forward strand.
CCCTTTATTTTTTTGATAGCTTTTTTTTTTTTTTTCAGCTTGAAACATCTGAAGAGTTTGAGAAAATATCTTCCCATGACGAGCGCAAATCTTTCATTGAAAAGCTTGATGAGGTCAGCCTTCTTTCTCTCTCTCTCTTATTATTTTTTTTTTTTCTATTCTTTTCTTGTCAAGTGGCTTCATGTATGATAGCCTAATAGGTATTCAATATTTGAATAATTATCTTTTTCTTTTGCTTGTCACTTTTGCGAGTGGCTTTTGTATGTGATACATAGTGGTATTAATGTATTAATACTTATAACTCAATTACATGATCTTTTGAGAAATTTCTAATATTAGACTCATTAAGATCAGTAACAAAAATAAAGAAAATCTCACAAATGTTTCTAATTAAAAGTTCTTTCATTCTCATTATCTTATTAATATGAGTTTATGAGTGATTGCACAACATGAATCCAAAATCAAGCTAAAAAGCAATGTGTTATATGTTATTAAAAATCTCAATGATGGTGTACTAAACAAAAATGATTGTCAGAAAGTTCAATTTTTTCCATGAACAACTTTTTGTGTTTGTTTGTGTATATATATTGTATCCTCTTATTGAAGATTGAATTTATTTTCCTTAAAAATTATCCTAGATTATATCAGACATATCTATAAAAATACTTATCTGATTTCCACTCTTCATCTTCTCCATGTATTCCTGTCAATGCTAACATTGTTGTTTTGTTCCATAGCTTACATAATTATGCAATATTGAATTTGAAGCACTAATTTTGATAGAAGTTGTTTGGGCCATGATTGGTTTCCAATGCAACTTTTTTCCCCCCTTCTAAAGGTGAAAATTAGCTCTTATTTTTAGAGAGAGAGACTGATTTTATTAGTTATTTACTAAGCATACTGCATATTAATTGGGTAAATTATAAATTTGGTTATTGAAATTTGACCCAAATTCAAATGACGCAACTGAAATTTAATTCTCTTCAGTTTAGTAATCGAACATGAAATAGTGTTTTTTGTCAAACTTTAGCAGCCAGATTTGTAATTTACCCAATATTATGTCTTAAGGACTATTAAGTAAAACATTAAGTCTATTTGTCTACAGTGTTTTATTCAATTGTACATTCATATTTTCAAAGGCTTTCTTTCATCCTTTTATATATAGTGTAGACAGACAGATGCATCCTAAAAAAAATATTGAATATAGATGGGTATGGATGGATAGATTAGGATAAAATATGAAGGAACCAATAGTTAAGAACTATAGAGATTTCCTTTTATTTTTTAACGTGCAACAAGAAGTAAATGTTGAGTGGGAAATTAGTAAATATTAGATGTTCAAGTATCTATGCTGTCCATATTTAATTGTATGTTCTATATCCTCAAGTTTCCCTTGAAAATGTATGTAAATGAAGCAATAAAAGTAAAATATTCTTTTTCAAAGGAGAACAGAATAACAAAGTGAAAAGTAGACAGAGGCAGAAGTTGAGTTTGATACTAACAATTAAAACTCCAATTAATGATGGATTTATCTCCGATAAGCACTTTACCTTGAACATATTACTCTGTGTTTCTAATAATCAATCAGTTGATGAACTATTCTTAGTTCTGGATCGAATGACCAACATCTGGCATGACCAGGATTTGTAGGTTGAAAGGTTTCTGTGAATCCATAATTGGGTTGAATGTCATCTTGCATATCATGATACGGACTTGTATTGTTTTGTATTCCTTTTTTGTTTATGCTCTGTGTAATTAATTGTACTTTTTGTTCTTTCAACAGTTTTATCATATTATAGATTGAAATTTTTTTTTAACACTTGAGCAAAAGTTGTGTGTTCTAGCCATTTGACTTGTATGTGTGAAATGAACTTGTATTGTTCAGGCCCAAGAATGGTTGTATACTGATGGTGAAGACGCTACTGCCACTGAGTTTCAGGATCGACTAGATTCATTAAAAACTATTGGTGACCCTATATTTTTCAGGTATGAATTAATTTCAGTTGGGACTAACTTTTGTTGAGATGAGGATGTCTTTTCTTACCTGTTGTATTATTACATCTTAGGCTTGGGTGTTTAAGTGTTCCAGCTGACATGCTTTGGTGCAGGTATAAAGAGCTTACTGCGAGGCCAGCAGCAGTTGAACTTGCTTTAAAATACCTCAGCGAGTTGCGACAGGTACTTTAAAGTCCAAATTATTCAATTCAAACAAATTACAATGCCTTTAGGCCAAACTTATCTCATATAGGGCTTGGATTGTGCTTGTGTTCATCAGTACTCTTTAGCAGGAAGCTAACAAACAAGTTATGATGGTAAAAATTAAAAAAAAAAAATTGACTATCCAAATTCAAAGTGACATAGGATTTCTTTTGCCAGGAAATACCCATCTGATTGTGTGTCTGTGCGTGTGTGTTCTTTCTGTTCTTTCTTTCTTTTTTTTTTTTTTTTTTTTTTCCCCTTAGCCCACTTGTGCTTGTCCAGTTTGAAAACTCTATGGTGTATCTTTTGAGCTTGAAAGAAAGTTCTATGGTGCATCTTGTGCTAGTATCCAAAACAGAAGGAGACTTAGCACTCTTAAGTGCATTAAAATTGACCTCTCAAACAAGACAAATTCTCAGGACAGTTAACATATTGATATCATGTTACGATTGGTTAGATGAAAAATGTGAGAACAAGAATAAACTTTGACAAAACATAACTATTTTGACAAACTGCTCTCTTGAACAGAATCCGTATATCAATAAGCAATAAGCAGATGATTTAAATTATCAGCACAGAGGACATGATTTAAATTATCAGCGCAGAGGACATTTCTTTTTTCAGATTGCCCAAGCTTGTATACTTGAAAATATCTTTTGATTTCTTTTATGTCCCTTTGATAGCATAATTATGGGTGCTTTGGGGATTGCTGCTAGGGGTTAAAAAAGCACTTTTAGAATTTTTTTGATTGATTTTTATTATTTTTATAAATTGTTTTTTCAAATCTGCTTCTGAGAAAAATATCAATTTATATGTTTCTGCTTAAAAACAATTTTAAAAAAGATACAAAAAATTTCATTGAAAAGCTCTTTTTTTAAACTCAATCCCAAACAGGAACTATATATTGGATTAGTGATAATGAAATATGAAGTTTACCACAGTTCTGAAAAATGGTTATGGTAGTCTTGGATGGAAGCTCTTAAAATACTGATTCTAAATGTGTGAACTTTCGAAACTTTTTCTAGGAGCTCAGTCAGAAGCATTGATTTTTTATGAATTTTGATAGAAATATAAAATATCAGGGATGTGAAAATGGAAACTGCTTATTAATGCATTGATATGATTAAAAGATAATTCTTTGGCAAATGCTCTTGATGTGAACTGGGAGTCAGAGAGGGATGTTTCTGAAGTTCAAAAAGGTATGAAGAAGATGCGATTCAGAAAGTACAATGCATTTATATGATTAAAAGGTAATTCTTGGCAAATGCTCTTGATGTGAACTGGAAGTCAGAGAGGGTTGTTTCTGAAATTCAAAAAGGTTTGAAGAAGACGCGATTCAGAAAATACAAGCTGACATTTTTTGTTTTGTTTTTATTGTTCCAAATTAGGAGCATTGAATTTTTTGGTCTTTTCTTTATATGATTGGTAGTTTGGTTTTCTTTTTTTTTTTTAATAAAAAAAATAAAAAGCTGGTAGGTATACTCTCTCGCTCTTTTTTTTTTTTTTTTGAAGTACTGTTTTTCATGGATGGTCATTGGTATCAGTTATGCTTGGATCATTGAACAATGGTCGTATTTGATATGATGCGTGAATTGTTCTTCCATTGCATCCTTGCATGAGTTGTCTTTGTTGGGGAATTGCTGATGAAAATTGCCAGTCCTGCAATATAATTAACTGCTAGTGGGTCTCTACCATTTGGTGATTTTTCTGCAATTTATTGTTGACAATTGGTTGTATATAAGTTGCTTATTATATACAGTTGTTGCAGATATGAATTGATGCACCTTTATCACTCATTTTGCAACCTTTTATAGATTAGAAATTTGTGCAACCTTTTATAGATTAGAAATTTGTACTATGTAAGCCTCCTGCAGTAAGAGGAGCAGTTGTGAACCTTGTACACCATCCCTACGAGGGTGGATTATGACTGTTTTCTTGTCTACATGGATGTGGTTAGGTTTTTGATAGCATGATTGACCTTTTTGTTTTTTGGGTGCCTGCACAGATCGTACAAGGCTGGGAGAAGAGCAAACCTTGGCTTCCGAAGAATAAAATAGACGAGGTTTTCTTCACATTTAATCTACTCTTGTGTCCTCATGATTTTTTTGTGAATTTTTTTTTTTTGCCAAATTCTCGGACTGTCAATGATTGGAATATTGTCTTATGATGTTTACATTCAAAATTTTTAATATTTGTTTTCCAGGTTCAGAATGATGCTGACAAGTTAAAGAGTTGGTTAGATGAGAAGGAGGCTGAGCAGAAGAAGTAAGATGTTAACTTTCCATCATTTGTGTTGTTGTTATTGGCTGTATTTGTTGCTGCTAAGGTTTTTAGTATAATTTCCTCCATATTGCTTGAAGTTGTTTATGTTAACTTGTCTATAACAACCTGTATCTGCATGCATGTATAAATTATAGTTTTCGTCTTAGGCACATCCTGAATGTTCTCATATTTAGCTTGCCTAATGCGACGTGTGGTAGAGTTCAAAAAGTTCAACAAAAGTTAATATCAAAGATCAAAGGCTCTTAGACTATGGTATACTTCAATTATTATGTGGCCATGTCACAATAGAAAGCACTTTGCTTTATATGGCTGATTGTGCATTAATGGCCCTCTTCAATTATCTTCTGGCTGTACCATTTTGCAATTCTATATTGATGTTTAACAACAATAAATTTGCTCATGCTTGATTTAACATAGCAAGTGGCATAAAGAATTTTCAAGATTGGTTAAGAAGAGTGTGTATTATTGGTGCATTTTAAGACTAATTGATCTCTCTCTCTCTCTCTTAATTATTTTCCAGCCTGATCCTTGGAAATTTCAATACATATAATTAGTAAATCTGGTTTTTGGTTACTTGACATGTTTATTGAAAATTTGTCTTGCACCTTATCTTTTTGACAGGACTTCAGGATACAGCAAACCAGTATTTACGTCTGAAGAAGTATTCGAAAAGGTGTTTGATCTTCAAGATAAGGTATTAAATTATTTCTGCTATTCTTTTTTTTCTATTAAGAGAGAAAGGAGGACTTGTCTTTTAAGTTTTTCCATGAAACACAGTTTTTGATTGGTATTTGCTGTGTAATTTTATAGGTTGCTACTGTTAACAAAATTCCCAAGCCAAAACCTAAAGTTGAAAAGCCTAAGAAGAATGAAACTGAGGCCAGTGGGGAGAATTCAAATGGTTCTAATTCCACATCTCAGGATAGTCCTCAAGGTGACGAATCAACAGTAGATTCAAGTGGATCAGCTGAAGAAGTCAACACAGAAACTGAGGCTCATGACGAGTTGTGATTTTAACCAAACGGGCATACACCATACTGGGTAAAATTAGCTACCTTGCGAGTTAAAAGTATGGAGGCCATGCAAAGTAAAAGACGGGGAAGGTGCAGTACTGCAAATTTTAACTGCAGAGAATACCATAGAGATTATCTTCTCTTCTTTTTGTTTTTCTAGGAAGTAGCTTAATTTACTATCATTGAGATTTGATAGTTTGCCTTGGGCATGGAGAGAATTCATATTGAAAGAAATTTCTCCCCATTCATTGAATTCTAGCAACTATAGAAATACACCCACAAGACTAAGGGTATTTAATGGTGTGCTTGCCGCTTAATCCTCTTGGGGAGTTTTGATAATCTTTGTTCAAAATTTTATCCCGTAGGAAATTTTCAATTTAGTGAGAATATATAACAATTATCATCTCATTATATGTACTGCTTTTATTTGTCCCCTCGAGGACTTCCGATAAAACATGTACTGCTTTTATTTGATTCCTTATGGTCATAATTATGTGTATTGATTACGTTACATTTCATTGGTAAAGTAAAAAGCTGGTCCAAATAACCTGCTTTTGCTTTAAACTAAAGCCATAAAAACAAGCTTTTCTCTTTAGCAGCAGTAGATGGTTTTTTTTTTTTTTTTTTTTTTATTAATAGACAAAAATACCCATAAAAATTAATTGACAAGAATGTAATGCAAATATGTATTAAACTTAGTAATAAAAAATTATGTTACTAATATTTGTTAATTGTAAAATAAGTAATTATTTGTTAATAGTAAAATAACTAATAATATTTATTATATTATATGTTCTTATTTGTCAGTTTATATGATAAATTAGATTTTAGAAATAATATTATCAAACACTGCACTATTATGGATATGTTTTACCAAATACTTATCAACTTTCACAAACGGCATTACTAAGTGTAATACTGCTAAGCACAGCAACTGTTATTACTCACATTAATGCCAAACTGGCCCTAATTATAGTATGTGTAAGCTGACAGACGTCTTGTTCACAAGACAGAACAAGAAAAGCTCCAACCTAGTCAATAAGTTCATAAATATTTGGAGATTGTTGAAAGTGGTGGATTTTATGGCACTCCAGACCAGATTGATTTTGCCATTTATTTGTTGAAACATACTTCAACCCTTAAGAAATTACTCGTTAAGCAAAAAGTTGAAGGAGAGCGAACCGTTTTATTTGGGTTTTGAGTTTGTGTTCTTATTAATGATCCAGAAGAAATACAAACATAATAAAAATGTAGCACACAAAAAAAAAAAAAAAATCAACTTATTACATTTTATTTTTTTTCATATTGAGTTTTTCAATTGTTGTTTTGAGAAAATATTTATAGAATTAATGAGAAATTCATTAAAAAAAAGTTTTAAAATATTAAAAATTTTGCATTGATTTTTCATTATCAAAATTGTTGAAGTTGTGAAAAAGAAAAAAATTCACTTCTATATCTCTATAATATTTAATAGTTTATACATTATTGTTATAGAATTTCTCATTGCGAAAATGAAAATTCACAGGCTTGATTTGTAAAAATTAAAATTTTGGATTAATAAATGAAATATGATGAATTTAGAAGTTTTTCTCAATCTCAAAGTTAGCAAGTTATAAAAATTTTTATAATTTAAATCACATTTAAATTTTTCTTATATTATTATATAAACACAACATATTATATTTGTACAGTCTGTTTTTTTTTTAAATATTTGTACAATCTTAATTATTAAATTCAAAATCAATTATTAAAATGGCTAAATCTTATATACAATGGGTATATACACCAATTCAATAAGATAAAAACACGTACAATAAAAAATAGATAAAATAGTCATATGAATTAAAATATTTCATTATTCATTAATTTTGTATATAGAATAAATCTCACTTAGTGTAAGCAAAAAAAAAAATCTTAAATTATAATCACTCATTTCTTAAAATTTAAAATTTTAATTTTTAAAAAAATGTAATCATTTTCTATTTTATATTTAACTATAAAAATTACTAAATAAATATAATATAAAAGCATTCAAAAAATTAAAAATTAAAAAAAATATAGTAAAGTTATCTCTTTCTTCTATATATACACTTTACATATATAAAATTTACCATTATTATTACAATTTATAAATATCCTACATTCTCACACACAACATTAATAAAAATGCCATCCTACTTCCATTTCTCCTTTTATAAGATGGGGAAAAAAAAAAAAAAAAAAGAGAGAGAGAGAGAGAGAGATGGTTCTATTTTTATAAACCATTCTATTTTGATGGCAATAAAAAAAAAATAGGTAAAAGTTACTAATTTCAGCTCTACATGGTCCCACTCTGTTCAATGCATGGCTACTAGTTGTTGTAGTTGTTATTATGTGGGGTCCTTTGGAGGTTAACCAATGAGAAGTAAGATCCAGTGGGTCCTCTGGCCAACAAAGATGAGTGGGTCCCTTGCTCCACCACCTGACCTTTATCCAAAACGGCAATAAGATCACAGTTTTGTATAGTACTTAGCCTATGTGCTACAACCACACTTGTCCTCCCAACCATCACGCGCTCTAGCGCGTCTTGAACCACTTTCTCTGATTGACTGTCAAGTGCACTTGTTGCCTCATCTAATAGCAGTACTGATGGATTTTTCAGTATAGCACGGGCTATTGCAATACGTTGCTTCTGCCCTCCTGATAATTGCACTCCCCTGTCCCCACACCAAGTGTCATATCCATCCTTCAATCCTGTAATGAAATCGTGAGCATTGGCTGCTAAGGCAGCCTGAATGATCTCCGATTCGTCGGTCTTATCGGATGTACCATACATTATGTTTTCCTTGATTGTGCCTGCGAATAATGTAGGTTCTTGGCTGACTAGAGCAATGTACTTCCTCAATGATCTCAAATGATATGACCTAATATCTCTACCGTCTATTTTCACGGTGCCCTTAAGTGGATCATAAAATCTCTCAATTAATCCAATGATTGTTGATTTTCCGGACCCACTTTGTCCCACCAATGCTGTTGATTTCCCTGATTCAATTTTGATTGAGAAGGCTTTGAGGATCATCACATTGGGCCTAGCCGGGTATGCAAAGTCCACATTTCGAACCTCGACATTGCCCATCACTGTTTCCGGCTCATAGCCCTCAGGGTCTTCGGGCTCGATTTTTGTGTACCGGTCTAGTACATCAAAGACTGATCCAACAGCATCCGCCCCCTTGGCTAGGTCCGTAGTCATGCTTCCAGCATCCGCTATAACACGGCCTGTGCTTACCAAGACCATGAATGTCTCGAATAAGGCTTTTGCAGAGATGTAGCCTTTAGAAATTAGTTTTCCACCATACCAAAAATCAAGGGCCCATGTGCAAGACATTAGGCATTGAGAAGTGCCCAGTCCAACACCTGCAAACAATGATTGTCTCATGCTTTCTCTTTGTGGGCCTTCTTGGGCTTTTTCGAGCATTTTCAGGATCCGATCTTGAGAGGAGAAGGCAGTGATGGTTCGGAGGTTGGACACTGCTTCCGCAGCAAGCTTGCTGGTTTCATCTTGGGATTTGATGGCCCTTTGGGACATACTTTTGAGAAGAACTCTTCGGCAATAAAAGCAGACAATAATTAAGGGTTGGACTGCTATCATCACAACAGCAAGCCTCCAAGCAATGATAAGGCCCATTGTGCAGGCTATGGCTACAGCTGAGACTGTTTGTACAACAAGAGCCATTCTATCTCCCACTAGAGATCTCACCTGCCATGAACAAAAATGATTAGATGCTATACCTGCTGTAAAAGACTAGGATTATCCTTAAGAATCTATATAAAGGAGGTAACTATTCCTGAGAAATGAAATTACAAAGTACATAGTAGATTTTAAATATTCAACACTAGCTATGGCTGTAATGAAAAGCACTGCATATCTACCATGACCTCCATTCTTTTGAGGGATGTAAGTGGAGTCAAAAAGCTTGTCAAAATCATACCTAACTAGCAAAGCCTCAAAGTTGACTTGTTATATGTATGAAGATATGTTCTTGTCTGTTTCTTCTCTCTATCATCTTATAACTAAATATGTCAATTATTTCATAACATGCAAGGCAAGATTAAGTTATACATATCATTAAATATATTAATCGACTAAATTAATCCACGACTGATTTAATAACAAATAGACCTTTTTTTTTTTTAATTAAATTGACTTATTGAAAATTCATAGTTTAGATGAATAATGATAATGCAACAGACACTTACCACATTGGCATCTTTAGCAAGCCTAGAGCAAATTGCACCACTTGAGTTCTCATCTTGATCAAACCAACCAACTTCAAAAGTAAGAATCTTTGAAAGCATCCTCTCTCTTATCCTCTTGGTCAAATATTCACCCATATATGCAAAATTATAATGTTGAATAATGTTAATAATCAATGAGAAAATTGCTAGCCCAAAAAAGATTAATGCATAAATCCTTATTTGATCCTTAATCTCATTATGGTCCTTCAAAAAATATATAGATACCATTGACCCCATTGCAAATGCATATAATGGTTGAACTCCACCAAATAAAATTGCTCCTAAACACCCAAAACTAGCCTGTTTCCATTCTGGCAAGTTCAAAGCTAGCAATCTTCTAAATGAGGGTACAGGAAATTTTTGTTCTTCCTCTACTTGAACATTTTCTCCTGCGGCTGAAGCTCGACTTAAGGCCACTGAATTAGCAGAACTTGACCTACTCACCACTGATAATCTCCTACTACTAGTATTATTCATGTCCACTTTTGAAATTAAAGACGAGGAAGCTATCAAATGATCATCTTCACTAGTTTTCTCCTTTTCTGTTTGTTGAAGACGGACTAAGGATGTGTATAGTCCATCTTCATTTTCCATTAGTTCATCATGAGACCCTGCTTCCATGACCTGGCCATCTTGGACCACGGAGATCACGTCAGCATTTCTAATGGTGGAGAGACGGTGAGCTATGATGATGGTGGTGCGACCCACAGCAGCCTTGTCTAAGGCTTCTTGGACAATACGTTCAGATTCAGAGTCTAATGCACTTGTTGCCTCATCAAGAAGGAGGATTCTTGGTGCTTTGATTATTGCTCTTGCAATGGCAATTCTTTGTTTTTGTCCTCCTGACATTTGAACTCCTCGCTCGCCAACCTGTTAATCATGTATTAGTATTTTCTCATCAGTGGCAAATCATGGGCTGAATATTGATTTAGCAGTAAGGTTGACCATGTTTCTTGATAATAAATAAATATATATATATATATATATATTTTTTCACATAAAGAGACATGACTAAGAACAACAAAGCCTGCAGGTTATGCCAATCCCCAAAACATCATCCCAATAAACATATTTAAGTAGTTATTTATAATCTTGCTTTACCGCAAAAGTAGGTTATTATCATGTTGCTATATTTTATGTTAATCTCAAATATCAATTTAATTGAATGATTAAATGTTGCACGTTGTCTAGTTTATTATTCATTAACAAAAAAACAAAGTACAAGTCAACGTAGCGCTTTGTATTCAGTTTATACATTCCGAAATTACCTATTAATGTTAATAGTTTCCAGATTCAAGTAGCCCAAGAAAAAAAAAAACACCTTATACTGTTCTGCTTTAAAAATTTATGATACAGCAGAAAAATGAAAATATTCAATGCTTTGTTAATAAATGGCTAGCTAGGGAACCAGGAAACATGGTCGGGGTCATGCATGTCCTTATCTTGCTCCAATTTATGACCCAAAGCACGTTCCCACTTTTAAAGGTATTCCTTAATCCTTACCTTAGCTCTCTTTCATTTTCAAGGTTTTCAGGAAAGAGAGAGTATATAAAAATTATTTCTAAAGAAAATAGAACAAGTGATTGTGATAGGCACACAACTTATATAATCTGCTATCAAATGATGAAAACACACATGGGTGCACATTTTTAGGACTTGGGAAAGCAATAGCATCTTGCAGGAAAGGTATGGGGTAGTTTTAATTATGTAAGGGGTCCATATCACACTGTTTGAAATTCAATGGATATATATATATATATATATATATATATATATATATATATATATAGTAGAAAATTTCAAGAAAAAAAATATTCAGAGAGTTAAATATTATAATACAACAAAAAAAAAAAAGTACTTTCACACTTCACAGACAATAAAACATAAATAATGTAGATGACTACAAATAATAAGACAAATGTTGCTGTCTTTTTTTGAAGAATCTGTAATATGGTTGTGAAAGCATAAAAATGTTGCAAGTCAAATGATTTATTTGCTGTAGTGGGTGGGGGATGATGTGGTGGGGGAGTGGCAATAGTCAAATGACAAGTAAAACTAACCTGAGTGTCATAACCCTGAGGCAACTGAGATATGAAATTATGAGCATTAGAAGCTTTGGCAGCTTCAACAACCTCTTCTATTGTGGCATCTTCTCTCCCAAAAAGTATGTTCTCCTTAATACTTGTTGCAAATAGTGCTGGTTCTTGGCTCACTAAACCCATTTGTGACCTTAGCCATTTAAGTTGCAATTTGTCAATAGCCACACCATCAACAAGAATTTCCCCACCAAGTGGGTCATAAAATCTTTGCAGTAGTGCTATTACTGTTGATTTGCCTGATCCACTACCCCCCACCAAGGCCACAGTCTTTCCTGATGGGATTTTTAGGCTAAAATCTTTAAAAATTATACTTTCTGGCCTTGATGGGTATGCAAATTCTACATGTTTGAATTCAACTTCACCTCTTACATTTTCCAAAATTTCACCTTCCATATTCTCTAGATCTATTTTGGGTACTCTTCTTATAACTTCCATGATCCTTTCTCCAGCTGAGCATGCTTCTGAGAAGTACTTCACATTTGATAAACCAGCACCAAGAGCTCTAATATCCAACAAAGAAAATACAAAATCAAATATAGGGAAAAAAATTTTAATATGAAAAACGAAAGTTATTGTTAATAGCTCAATAGTCGAACAGTCGAATATCAGACTTAAGAGTGTTGGAGATCATTAAGAACCACTCTTAATTTCAATTTTTGTCATTATGTAACGCAATAACTAGCACCGAGAAAATAGAATCCCCACCAAATTTTTTACTATAATTGGAAGCAAAAAAGGAAACAATATTCTGGAAAAAAGGTGAAGAAACTTACAATCCACCCACAGCAATAGAAGCGCCAACAGCAAAAACAGTTCCTCCACGAGCGTTATGGTACATGACCAATCTGCTACCATAATAAGACATAAAAGACCAAATAGCAAAAACAACACCATTACTGCCGATGGCCAAGCCCTTAGCCAGGCCTTGCTTGAGCCCCAATTTCACTGAAAAGTCAAGAGCTGCAGAGTATGTAGCTATCGTTTTGCTTTCCCCCACGAAGGCATACACAGTCCTGATTGAAGATATTGCCTGTTCTGCTATTGTACCTGCCTTATTATATTCTTCTCTCATCTTTCTTGCCAATCCCATCAAAGTCCTCCCGTACATTAAACCAGGAATCACCAAAATGATAATAAAAGGGAACCCTACAATTGCTAGCCTCCAAAGCAACACAAACCCAACAAGATAGCAACCAAAGAACAAGGAAGCGTTCATCAAAAAGTTAGGTACCTGATTCAACATATAATATCAATATTATTGAAATTTCCTTTCTTGAATTAATAAGAAATGACAAGATAATAATATCAAGAAATAACCTTTTCACTTAGAACATCTTGAATTACTAGGCTATCATTAGAAACACTTGTGATGACCTCTGCTGTACTTGTTACATGCAAATCAAAAAAACCCACTTCTTGTCTGAGAACTGCTCTCAAATACCTTGCTCGCATTCTAGTAGCTTGCCTCTCCCCTGTTCTTGTCCAACAATATCCCTCTGATACAATCCAAAATAAATTAAAATAAAAACCCACTTATAATCTCTGCTTAATTCATCAAAAAAAAAAAAAAAAAGATCAACAAAAATCATTGAATTTTATTAAACTCACCTAAGAAACAAACAATCCATTGTCCACAAGCCACATAACAAAGAGCCAATGCATTCTGGGAATCCAAAAATGAAACTTTTAGATTTCTAGAGGTGCAATTCTGATAGAAAAACAGAGAATTAGGAGAAACTGAGAAAGAGAAACCTTGTTAATATTGTGAGAAAAATTATCTCCTGAAGGAGAAGCACCGCCAATATTGTTCATTAATTTACTAGTGACAAGCAAAACAAGTGGGGTGGAGAAGCCATCACCAACGGATCCAATAAAACCAAGAATCATTAGCAGCCAATCAAAGCGGTCAGCATGCATGAAAATAGATTTCAAGGACCCAATATTACTCGTCTTCTTCTTCTCAGTACCCATGTTTGAACTAAACAATGGCTATACTCTCCGTAAAAAGAGAGTCACAGCAATTGTGGTGTTGCAATATTTTTTTGTTCACCTGTTTGCTCCCAAAAAGTATATAAATATGCTACTCGCAAGGTACAATTATAAAGACGCCCACACATGCCTCTCTACATATATATATATATATATATATACACACACAGACAGTTGCAAGTGCAGCCATGTTTGTGTAGAGATTGCCACCAACTCAATGCAGCACTATGATGATATTTTCCATATTTAAATTTCAGTAGTAAAAAGTGAAAATTAAAAAGAAAGTTGAGACTAATTAGGAGTGTGCAACTGTATTCAAATATTACCGATATGCAACTCTTCCACTTCAATACTAAAAAAAAAACACAAATGGTTGTTGGGAAGATTATGGACATGTGTAGTACGCTTTGATGGGATTGATATTATTAATCATTATTATTGTTTTACAATTAAAAGTATTTTTTTGGTCGTAGTAATATCATAAACTATATAATAAAAATATTTTAATGTGTCATTTAATATTAATAAAATAATATATTAAAAAAATACAAATAAAATTTATTAATTTAACTACATTAACTATATTTTTTTTAATATATATGAAAGTAAAAATATATTTATTTTTATGAGACGGGGAGTAGATTTTTATAATTTGAGAGAGTACATTTTTAATAGAGTACATTAGATTTTTATAATTTGAGAGAGTACATTTCTTTTCCCAATAAGTTTATGAATATATTTTTTATGATTGGGGTGTATTGAGTAATTACTTCCTAATTACTAACATTAAATATCAAACACTCTTATCAATAAAAAGAAAAATAAATAAAAACACATAATAAAATAAAGTTACATAAGTAACTTTTAAAATTAATTATAGACTAATCTTTAAATTAATTATTGATATTGAATTATTTGTAGAAATTAAAATTGAATAGACTTAATTTGTCTAATGTTATATATGTTTTAACTTATCTAATCGTATTTTATTATGTTTCACCCATTTTTCAATCATCTTATTTTATAAAAGACTCACTTGCTCATAATTTAATTAATAAAAAAATTTATTTTCGAATAACTCTTAATAAATAAAAAAAATCAGTGGCATTAAATTTACTGTGGAGCGAAACTTTTTTGCAGTCCGTAGGGCTTATTTGTTTCTATTGCATCAAACGCATTCTAAATTTACCATAAGAGAATCTTTTTTTTTCTACATATGGATAAAATAAGAAAGACAATGTGTAGTGTAAAATTTTTTAGCATTAGCTCCCTTATGTAACAAAAATAATATTGAAAATTTGTGTTTTTTTTTTTATGGGATTTTATAATCTTGAGTGATATAAAAATTAAATGAATGGAATAAAAAATTATTTTAGCAAGGAAATGAAATCTTAAATCTCCCATGTGTAAAAAAAATAATGGTGAAAACTTGAGTTTGTTTCTTTCTTTTATGGGATTTTATAATCTTCACAGATGTAAAAATTAATGAATGGAATCCAAAAGTATTTTTAGCAATGAAACTAAATCTAAAATAACAGTGAAAACTAGATTTTTTTTTCTTTTTATGGGATTTTATTATAATCTCACTTGATTGATTGATAGATATAAAAATTAAATTACTGGAATAAAAAAGTACTGTAGCAATCAAATGAAATTTTAAAAAATGAAACTTTTCTGAAATTATCCTAAACTAATCACATTATTAGTTTAAACTCCGCTCAAATCACAGATATTAATAAAAAAATATACTCTCCCGTTCCCATTTTACTTGGAACATTTTTTTTAGATATTTCAAATAGTATATCTCATTTCTATTTTTATATTTTGTCATTTAATATTAATTTAACTTTTATCCATAAAGTTTATAGGAAAATATAAAAAGTATATTTAATAAAGGGTATAAAAGAAAAAAAACATACTATTTAATGCACTTTTAAACTTTATGAAGAAAAAATATATTGCAAATAAAATGGATCGGAGGGAGTATATATAAGAGATCTGCTTTAAAAATCTTTCAAAATCTTACATATGAAATCTTTCAAATTAAATTTAATTTAAAAGTTTCAAATAATGAAAGTCAAGATAATATAAGATTTATTGTTATTACATATTATATAACTAATCGTGAGCTCCGCACATATTTTGATTATATTTTTTAAAATATTTTAAAATAGCTAAATTATTATTATCATTATTATTTAATTAAATTTAAATTTTATCTAATTAAATTTAAATTTTATCTTATGATTATTTTTAATATTAATAAATAAATATATATATGGATCAAGTTCATTATATAGGAACCAATTAATTAAAAAGTATATATAATTTAAATTTTAAAAATTAATTTAAAATTAATTTTTGGTGAAGCAACGTTAACAAGAATATATATATATATATATATATATTATGTTTATTAAGTTTTATTATAAATTTAAAAAAAAAAAAACTCACTTATAAGATCCCCACCACTAACAATAGGAAAACTACTTTTAAATCTAACAATATACTCTTCAAATTTGAGATTATTTTTCTTTATAATGTAAAATTTGAGATAATAATTACAGCATTTTTTTAGCATTAAATAAGATGAATTTATTGTGGTTAAGATTTGGAAATTTGGAGTGTACTAGTCATAAGATTTGAGATTATTAGTAGCATAAGGAAAGGTCTAAGTCTATAAGATAGCATATTAAATTAAAGTTCATTGAACATGTGCTGATATGAAAATCACTGATAGCGTCATTAATGACGCCCCGCTGGCTCTTCTGGTCCCACTTAAGGACCATAAAACCTTCCCTGATTAATATGAATATATCCCTTGCTTTTAATAATAATTAATCATAAATGAATTTAAAATATTAATATTATTAAATAATAAATATATTTTAAAAATAATAAAAATTTTAATGATTTCCAACGTTCTGTGCTCATCTATTAGCTGTTTTCTGTATAACTGTAACATGATCCTAACGGGAATTAATTATTAGCGGTTTGGTTTCCTGTATAACTGTACCATGACCCTAACAGGAATTAATTATGTGCGTTTTATCCGCATAAAAAATTACTTCCTCGTTAGGCAAAAAATAAAAATAAAAAAATTATTTCTTTTATTTCATAATAATAACCATTTTAAAAAATTATACAAATATTAATAAAGTTATTAAATAATTTCTATTTTTATTGAGATGAATAAATATATTTTTATTTTATTATTAAATATAATAAATATTGCATAAAAAGTAAAAGATAAAATATAGTTGCAGATGAATGTAAAATTAAAAAAAAATATAATAAATACTATTTAAAACTCTTAAAATAACAATTAATTTAAAACAAAATTTTTCTCCTAAAGCAATTATTATTATGAACCCTTTTATATGGGGTAAGTAAGTTAATAAAGTACAATTTTTGGATAAATAAAAAATTTTATCTTATTTGATATCAATTATTAGAAAAAGTTCATGAAAATTAGGATGTCTACTTCCATAATTTAAGAGAAATATACATTTTTAGGGAGAGTTAAGGAAGTTTGACTTTTTTAGTTGAGATAAATATAAATTTACATATTTACCTTTAATTAAAAAAATCTAATTTTTTTCTATTCCATTCAAGATATTTTACATAATTAATTTTTATTTAGTATTAAATTTTTTTTATGAAAATTGAGCTTTCCAATTAGATGGAAAAAATACGCTGAACATTCTTGATGAAAAGGGATTTAAAATTTGCATTTCTAAAATGTTTATGAGAAAATAAAATTAAGTCAATTGGTTGCAAGGATATTATTGTCTTTTAAAATATTAAATTTCTAAAAATGACAAAATAAAGTCAAACAAAAAAAATATACTTTTCAAGAAATTATATACAAAACAAATACATAATTATTTATATTTTGTGAAAAATAACTTTTTAGAAAATCTACTTCATGATAAGTGTACTTTTCAGAAAGTAGGCCATAAATAATACTTAATACTCTATAATGTATTAATTGTTTTATATATATATATATATATATATATATATATATATATATATATATATATATATATATATATATATAAAATAAGAGGTAATAAAATTTTTGATTAATAAAAATAAATAAATAATTTAAATTGTGTAAAAAATAATGATTGTTACATATTTGCTCAATAATAAATCAAAATTCAACTCCCTCATTTGTCTAATATTAAAAAAAAAATCTCAATAGTGAGGCCCATGTATTAAAGGAAATAAAAGAAATCATCATTATTGATAACTTTTCTTTATTGACAGCAGTATAATAAGTTTAAAAGTTTTATGATTTTCACGATTAAGTTATATTTTTTTTATAATTAGGTTTTAAAACTTTTAAAATTATTCATCGTTAATCAATGTTATATTTCATTAATAAATGTTAAAAATGTATTCTTTTATATTTCGCTCAAAAAAACTTTAAAGCCAATTCCACTTGTTACCCTTTTCTTTCACCATTAATTCTCTTTTTATTTAATTTGGAAACAAAAAATAAATAAATAAATCACATAAAAAATATTAAATTAAGAAAAATTTCTAATAACTAACGTTTAAGATTTCAAGTGTGTGAAATTTCATATTGAAGATAAATAAGATTAAAGAGTGACATTTATATAAAAAGGAATCATAACCAACAATATAAGAAAAAAAAAATTTCTATGCAAAGATGTCATGTACAAATAGTATATTAATGATTGACATGCTAAATATTGATCAAAATGATAATTTTAAATATAATATTTTTAATGTTATTTAACACACATATATATAAATTAAATTTGATTCGCGATAATAATATTATTAAATAACTTATAGTCGATGTGGTTTACGGATTTATAATCTTTAAGATTAATTTAAATGTTAAGTTTAATTAAATCATAAGATTACTTATTTTAAAATTTATTTAATATAAAAATTTTAATTTATAATATCAAGTAATCATATTATTGTAATCTTATATTTAATAAGATAGATTAATAAACATAATAAAAAATGAGACTATTTTATGAAATAAAATATCATAAATAATGTGACTAATTATATTATTGGATATAAATTATTAAAGATATAAAGAGCTAAATTTTATATAATATTTATCTCATGATTTAGCTAACGTTTGAAAATTGCGATTATAATATTGTATAAGTAAATTTTCTATTTCGTAAAATTAATTATAATTTTATATATATAACGAAATCGGATGTATACAGAATAAATTTAATTTAGAATTTTCTTGAATTCGGTAAAACCATGTAAATTAAATGAATTTAATCCGAAAAATGCATGTACGAACCCGTGATTCAATCGTTATCATCCTTATTAAGCACAACGAAAAGAGTAATTTTTTATTCAACTTTATAAACCATCGATTTTCTTATTATGAGGGAAATAACACATGAAATGATGATTATGCATTCCCACATGTTGTGCTTGTGACCCACATTAACTAATCACATATATTTTTAATATATAATAATCAAATTAAGTTGTGTCATTATTATTATTATTATTATTCAATGTCATGTGTTTTTTATTTCATGTTTGACTTTAAATTTTTTTATTCACAATATTAATGTTGAACCTTATGTAGCAATTCCTAGGAGAATAAATAGAAATTTGAATTTCTAATGCAATTTTATATTTTAAATGATATTTTTTTTAATAAATACAGTAATATATAAATTAAAAGAGATAATAAATAAGAAAGTTTAATCAATTTTTATTGTAATTTAGTGCAAATTCTTCTCTTCCATCGGCTTCTTTTAAATTTACAACTTAAGATTTTATTAGTTCTTCAGAATTATATATAATACTTATAATACATTAGTTGATTCAAGATTCTACTCTTACTACTGTAAAATAGACCAAAAAACAAAGAAACGGATTCTCATTGCTGAATTAGTTACAAGAGTTTTGTTTATATAGAGTTACAATACAAGTTAAAACTAACTAACCAGCTTATATTAAACAAGCTAATTAAGCATAACAAACTAACTAATTATTACAACAAAATATACCAGCTAATAACTGAGTAACCTATATGCAATTATATACTGTAGTAGCCCCTCAAACTGGAGCATTCACATTGTGAATTCCCAAAAGACTGCTAAATAAAAGAAAGTAGGAGCCAAGACTTTAGGGAAATAATATCTCATATTCGTTTAAAAAATCAATCTCTCATATTCAATATAGTATATTGTTATGAATTATTTTATTAGTTTTAGTTTAATTTTTTATAATTTTAATTTAATTTTCTTCATTTTTACACATTAATGGCTTAATTCTATATTTATATATTTATTTGTATAAATTAATTCTTTAAGTTTATTTTTTATTAGTTTTTAGTTCAATTTTTTTTTTTGTTTTTACATGTTATAATGATTTATTTTTATATTATATATGATCTATTAAATTCATGTGCATTCCAATGATTGTTTATATTATTATTATTTTTTTTATGTAGATGATAATTGACAATTTACTACCATTAATAAACGTAAGGTTTCATAAAAAGAATGAAATATTAAATTAATAGTGAAAAAATAAAAATATTTTTTTTTTCAGTAAGTTAGCAAATCTATTAGTTGCTTTATATTCTGAAATAAATATCAAATCTAATTATTATTTAATATTAATGAACAATTAAAATATTCATAATTTATATCTTACAATATTATTAGATTTTAAATTTTACATGCAAATAGATCTTATGTGTGTTCAAATTATTAAATTATTATTCTAATTATTTCATTCTTTATAATTTATTTTATTAAATGAATATAAATAATAACTATTAGAAAACTAAAATTTGAAATTTTTTTATTAACTTAATTTTAAATTTTATAAAATTTATTAAATTTTTTATTAAAATATTTTATTTTATTAAATATTTTTTAATTTAAATACTTAATATTTAATAATATATAAACACATTCAAAATTTAAAATCACATTGTGCGTTAGTAATTAATTTAAAACAAAACGAACAATGTAATTTATATTGGAATTATTATAAGCACCATTGGGAACAAGCAGCACATGTGCTAGGGAAATTGTAAGACCTAAAATCTTAAAAAAAAAAAAAAAAATGTCTACAAATGTGAAAAGAATAAAATATTGCCAAAGGTTTTATTCTATTCTATTATTTTTTTTAAATATTTACAATCCAAAAAGGATTTTCTACAATTATTTATTATACAAAATATTTCTTATACTATATAAATCATTAAAATATATACTAACATTTATTTATTATTTTTAAAAATAACTTTTATTTTGCTATAAAATCAAACTAAGGTGATAATAGAATAATTTACATAAAATAAGATGAATAATAAATCAAATTTGATTAAAAAAACAACAAATTAAAATTTACAGAAATGATTATTAAAGTTAAAAACAGGAAGGATTATATTTATTAATTGAGTGATATTTATTATTTACTCTTATTAAAGTAATTCACTTAATAAGTTGTAGGCATTCATCAAAATTTCAAGTTAAGAATTTTAAGATTATAAGTCAATGAATTCTATAAAATTAAGGGTATTTCAAGTTAATAATTTCTAAATATTATATGTTGTTTCTTATATTTCTCGTATTATTAATGATTAGTATTATAAGTATATATATATAGTTCTTTTATTATTATTATTTATAATGGAATTTTATTATAGTATGATTTAGATTGTTTTTTTTTTATAAATTCCTTTAAAAAAACTCATCTTTCAAAATTTTACATTATTTAAATTCTTGAATTTTTTGTTTATTTATGGGATTCTATTGAATCAAATTTTATAAAATACTATTTTAATAAAATTTTCAGTGTAGGTTATTTATATATAATGTTAATGGAAGGTATGACTTTAACTTTCTTTTCATATTTCCTAAGTTATACATCTATAATAATAAATTCATGAAAAACGGAATTGTGGTTTTATTATATGTATGGTTTGGTGTGATTTAAAAAATAGTCAAACTGAACTTTTTGGTTGGTTAAGATTTGAATACTTTGAATAAAACCAAAATGTACTAAATTTATATACTTCGATTTATATGTATCTAATTTTAATTTTATAGAATTTTTTTTCACATTAATTTTTAATTTTTTTTTAAATTAATTTTTTGTCACATAATATAAATTTTTTTTATCTATTTAAAATAAAATTGCTCTTATTTTAGTTTTTCATATATGAATTTGAGATATAATTTAGTTTATATAGTATTTGTTTTTAATTTTTTTTAGAAAATTATTGTCCTCACATTTAAACAGACTAAATTGACTATCCAAATAGAAATTTAATAATATTTATTTGAATAATTTATAATTTTGATCTATGAAATCAAACCATAAAAACCCTAGGAAAAATATAATGAAAAGTAAAAAATTAATGAGTTGAATCTTTGTCACGGTTAACAAATGACAAAGTATAGTGGAGAAGGTTTAATCTGCGTGGAGAGAAGAGACACAAGACAGGCAAAGAAGCAAACGTACACGCAAGTGCTATCCACAACTTATTAGTCAAAATTTTCTTATTTCAATTCCACTAATATTTTTATTGCTCACTGCCATTTGATAAATAAAGGGTGAGATCAAAAGAAAATTAAAAAAAATTCAAAAGCAACTAATTATAAATTTAATTCTGGAGAAAGGGAAAATAATAATAATAATAATAAATAAATAAGAGGAATTACTTTTGGCGTAGTATAAGGCTTAAGTGGGGGAGAGATGAAGCAAAAGACCCGAATAAGAGGAATTGTGGGAAAATCGATGAAAAAATTGATAATCTAAGTTGATGAAAATGTGACGGATTCATACTACCTTTTCGCATTGTTGGTTGGTTTATAAATTATTCTTTAAGCCAATTAATCTCATCAATGTTATATTTTGAAACTTGTTCCATGCATGATTTTTCGATTTATCTAAGTCTCAAGTTTGATTTATTATCGTTCTCGCTCTCAAGCTTAGTCATCGAGGATGGAATGACTGTCTTTACTAAGCTGGATAATAATATTTATATAATATGATAGATATTACAACTAATCACAATATTAAAAAATATTATATTCAATTGAAAAAATAAATTAAATTAACATTATATTATAAATTTTTTAAAATTTATAATACTGATAATCATATTGAAAATTTTAATTTAGTACAATACTAATTTTTATATTGTATTCGAACTGAAAATTGTATTGAACTAATAAACTATATTGAACTGAACTGAAAATATTAGAATCTAATCGAATATTAATCTAATATATATATATGTGTGTAATTAAAGCTAAAATTAAAGCCACTCTCCATTAAACTTTTCATTTATGATGATAATTTGTTTCTTTATTTTTTCATTAATTTACTCTACTTTTACATTAATATTATTGACTTTAGGTCAAATATATATTCTTAAGCAAATTTTCTTTAATTAATCTATATAGTAATATTATTTTTAATATTATTAATTTTTCTATAAAGTTTTAGTATTTATTTAGTTTATCTAAACATAAGAGAAAATTTTATTTTTAATATTTTTCTTTAGCATTCTTTTTTTTTTTTTTTTAATCATCTTCTTTGACTGATGATCAAACTTGGAGTCTATTATCTTTTTTCATCTAAAGTGAAAGACATAAAAAGCTAGAGAAAAAGGGGAGAGGTTTTTTGTTGGGATGGGTGAAGGGGGAAGTTAAATATTTCTCATGATTTGCCATTTTACATTCCTCCAATCCTAAAAATTTCTATGTTTCGTTGATAAATACTTTATTGATATGATATTTCATTTGGTAGGTGGTCTTTATAAAATACAATAAAATAAAATTTTTATCATGATTGAAAAATAAAATATTAAAAAAGATAATTTATAAATTTATGGAATTTAGAAGCATACACACATTTTTCTAAACACTTTTGCCTTTTAAGAGTTATTTTGTCCCTTCTTCTCAATTTTTTCTTTTTGATTTTATTTTTCTATCATATTTTAGCTTATATCTTGGTGTAATTTAAATTAACAAGGAAAGTATAAAAATGGAAACTAGAGCTTTTTTATTGCAATAAAGTAAAATATTAAAATAACAAATAATAATATTTAATGTATTTACTTTCTATTTAGTGTGTGAATAGATTATACTATAATATTATCATTTAAAGACTATTAATAATATTTAAAATAATCTTTTTTATTTAATAGAAATTTTTAGACAAAACAGTTGATATAACTATAATAAATTTTTTTTTTAAAATTGATCTAATATTCATGAAATAATATACATATAACCTTTATATTATTTCCCCATATGGTATAACTATAAACAACCTATACATTATAATTTACTCATGAATATGTTATTAGGAATTTAGAGTGATAGACCATAATGAGATATAATGTAATATAATTAAATGAATTTTTAATATAAATTTATATTAAAAATTTATTTAATTATATTATATTACGTCCCATGACGATCTACCAAATATATTCTTAGAATATATTTTGTAGAACGTAATAGTACGTAATGTAATGTAATCAAATGAATTTCTAATGTAAATTTATATTAGAAATTCATTTGATTACATTGTATTACATTTCATTACGTTTTACCAAACGTGCTCTCAGGGACTTATAAAATCTAATACTTTTGTAGTTTTAAAAATTATTATTAGAGCTTTTAACTCAATAATAAGAAATAGTAAATATTGAAGATGGAGAAAATGAAATAAGAAAACATGTTTATGCCTATAATAACAAAATTATTTGATTTTATATTTCGAAAATCGAGTAAAAGGAAATTGAATATATTTTCAATATTAAATTTCAATACTTTTTTTTATTATATTTATAAGTTATATTACAATTGCTTCTAACATATTTAAAACATAAAATATCTACTATTTTAAAATCAAAAAAATTATAAATTACTTTATTAAAAAAATATATTGATACTTTAACAACATATTTTTAAAAATAAATAATATATAAAATAATAAAAACTCGTGCATTACATGGGATAAAGAAAGAAAGAAGTAAACCTATTTGTTTTTTATGGAAAAGAATTAAAGGAGTTTAAAGTATGCTTAATTAGTGATTGCTTATTATGCATTTTTTTTAATGTTTTTTATGCTTAATTAGTGATTGCTTATTATGCATTTTTTTTTAATGTTTTTTATCTCCTTTCACATCAATTAGCTATATAAAGTCTAAAATCTAAAAATAAATAAAACTAAAGCCTAAAAGAAATCAAACGTAGAAAAGCTTGAACAAAAAGTAGAAAAGCCTGAAGAAATCAAACGTGTCTATATTATTAATTGCTTTACTTTTCAAATATTTTGATCTATAAAGGCTTTAATTACGTGATATTTGGGATTTGATGTTATCACAATCACTATAATTGAATCATAACTTTCCAACATTAATTCATTCACTTTATTCTAGTATAATTATTTAAATATATGTCTTTATTCATTCAAAACTCAATATAGAAAAAATTTTATAATAATATTAATTCTTTTTATAGATAAAAAATAATATCACTATATATTTGGTATTGCTATTAGACTATTTTTTTTACTAAATTATTTTCATTTTATTTGCGCTGTAATAAGACTGGAGGAAAGAGGAAAAGAAGTTATTGTAAAGGAAAAAGAAGGATCGGAGGAGAGAGGAGCATTTTAAATATTTTTAAGTGCATTTTTCAGTACAAAACTAATTTTTAAATGCATTTTAAATATTTTTTACAGGTGTTTTTATATATTTTTTTTAATTTTAATTTAATTAAAATACATATAAAATTAAAGTGTTCATAAAGTGAAATTAATAGTTACAACTTGAATAACATGTCAATAAGTTATATTTTATCTGTTAATAATTTACCATAATAGGTTAAAAAGAGTGAGATAAATTATTTCTGAGATACCTTAGAATTGACCTTAACATAATATATATTTAATTTCCTAGTGCCAGCGAAGCAAAATTCATATTTTTTAACCTTTATTAAGATTTTTTTTTTATTGTGATAATTTTTTTTATAAATTCAATTTTATAAAACTACATTTTAAAAATATAAAAGATTAAAATGGCCCTCGAGATGCTATACATTATTTAATCATCTGCAGTTATAAACGCATGCCATGACGTTCAAGTGTCAAATT
This sequence comes from Reutealis trisperma, assembly GCA_947687605.1. Lineage (NCBI taxonomy): Eukaryota > Viridiplantae > Streptophyta > Magnoliopsida > Malpighiales > Euphorbiaceae > Reutealis > Reutealis trisperma. The sequence goes on from CANTUT010000032.1 coordinate 3,052,537, forward strand.
ATATTATAATTTAACATATAAAAAAAAGCTTAAAGAAAATTAAATTAAGTTTAAAAATTAATATTTTCACATACTACAAGTGGAAATTTGTTTATTTATTATAGAGTACGTAATAGCATAAATAAAAAAATAAAAAAAAATTAAAATGTCAACTTATAAATAAAATGGCTTTGTGTTTGACATTTTGCAAGAATAAACAGAGAATAAAAGCAAATCTATCACTTGTAATTAATTATACACTAAAATAAAGTTAATGAATTAATTTATACCTTATAAATAATATTTAATTCTGAATTATAAATAATTAACTACTATTCTTATTGATTACCAAAACAGCAAGTGTATATTTGCATAGCAACCATTGAAATTTGGGATGATGAATGAATAATTATATATAGCTCTAGTGATGCAATTTTAATAATTATCTAAAAGAATAAATTAATAAAATCATTATCATCTCTTGATGTTGTTATACTATAGCATAGAGAGATAGTTGTAAGGAAATTAGTTTAATTAGATATACAAGTGCCAACATAATACTTGGCATGATTTGATGCCTTTTATATATATATATATATATATATATATATATATATATATATATATATATATATATATATATATATATAAGGGGCGCTCAATCCAACTTGAGACCTTAAGCAAATTTATCAAAATAGATATATTTTTTTTAATTAAAGGAAAAAATATACTAAAAATTCTAAAATAGAATTTTTTTATTTAAAATTAATTTTTCTAACTTTCTTAGATGTAAAATTAGTAATTAAATCTTTATACTCTAATTTAGCTAATATATCTTTCTCAATAGATAATACAACTAGTCTATTTAATTTTTCTTATGACATCGTTGATCTTAAATAAGATTTCATATTAATTTTAACTTTGAAAAACTTCTTTATTTAAAAACAACTATCACCAATATAGTTATAATATTCTATAAACAACATAAGCATTTGAAAAAGAATCAATTTTTTTAATTAGATAATTAAGTAAATCAAGCGGAGTGTTTGTCTTACTTTGAAAAACTTCTCTTAAAATGTTTAACTCTAAAAATAAATCTATACCTTCAATATCATAAAACACATTATGGTCAAAGATTGTTCAAGATTATCGCAACAATCTTTTGAAGCACCAGCACTTAATGATCATAATATTTTCAAATTAAATAATTTAGCTAATATATCTTTCTCAATAGATAATACAACTAGTCTATTTAATTTTTCTTATGACATCGTTGATCTTAAATAAGATTTCATATTAATTTTAACTTTGAAAAACTTCTTTCTTTAAAAACAACTATCATCAATATAGTTATAATATTCTATAAACAATATAAGCATTTGAAAAAGAATCAATTTTTTTAATTAGATAATTAAGTAAATCAAGCGGAGTATTTGTCTTACTTTGAAAAACTTCTCTTAAAATGTTTAACTCTAAAAATAAATCTATACCTTCAATATCATAAAACACATTATGGTCAAAGATTGTGCAAGATTAACGCAACAATCTTTTGAAGCATCATCACTTAATGATCATAATATTTTCAAATTAAATAAAATTCCAAACATATTCTCATACAATTGAAATTGTTCAAATCTACTCACCGTTAAAGAAATTGCTTGATCTACTATGTACATGAAATAACGAACTCTAAAAGAATCTTTAGGAGATAAAAAATTATCATCACTACTAATTTCATCGATTTTGTTTTTTCTACAAATTACACGTTTTTCATGAAATTTAGGTTTTATATAATTTATAGGATTTAATTTGATTATTTAATACTTATTTTATAGAGATTTCCGTTTTTTTTTTTTTTTTAAAAGGAGACTTAATAAAAGGGATGATAAATTAACATAATTAAATTCATTAATTACTTTATATATATATATATATATATATATATATATATATATATATATATATATATATATATATATATATATATATATATATAATTTGATTTTATTCTAAGTTTAGCTTGGATTTATAATTTTTTTAGAATAAAAGTCTAATGAGTTAAAATATGCTTAATAATAAGAGTTAGCCATTCTTTTAATTTTTATCACTAAATCAATGATAATTCTTTGAGGTAAAATATATTTGAACTTATCAATCGCCAGTTGGTCCAGCGGGAAGGACGTTGGATCACTTAAGTAAGGTCTCGGGTTCGAGCTTTGTGGATATAAAAATCTAGCTTGAGAGAGATCTCCATAACTAACTTCTTACTTTGAAAAACTTCTCTTAAAATGTTTAACTCTAAAAATAAATCTATACCTTCAATATCATAAAACACATTATGGTCAAAGATTGTTCAAGATTAACGCAACAATCTTTTGAAGCATCATCACTTAATGATCATAATATTTTCAAATTAAATAAAATTCCAAACATATTCTCATACAATTGAAATTGTTCAAATCTACTCACCGTTAAAGAAATTGCTTGATCTACTATGTACATGAAATAACGAACTCTAAAAGAATCTTTAGGAGATAAAAAATTATCATCACTACTAATTTCATCGATTTTGTTTTTTCTACAAATTACACGTTTTTCATGAAATTTAGGTTTTATATAATTTATAGGATTTAATTTGATTATTTAATACTTATTTTATAGAGATTTCCGTTTTTTTTTTTTTTTAAAAGGAGACTTAATAAAAGGGATGATAAATTAACATAATTAAATTCATTAATTACTTTATATATATATATATATATATATATATATATATATATATATATATATATTATGTATAAATTTTGATTTTATTCTAAGTTTAGCTTGGATTTATAATTTTTTTAGAATAAAAGTCTAATGAGTTAAAATATGCTTAATAATAAGAGTTAGCCATTCTTTTAATTTTTATCACTAAATCAATGATAATTCTTTGAGGTAAAATATATTTGAACTTATCAATCGCCAGTTGGTCCAGCGGAAAAGACGTTGGATCACTTAAGTAAGGTCTCGGGTTCGAGTTTTGTGAATATAAAAAACTAGTTTGAGAGAGATCTCCATAACTAATTTCGATCCATAATTTGAACTCATTGAAAATAAATTTGTATAATTTATTGATATCACAATTGATGCAACTTAATCTAAAAATAAAACCTAAATGTGGAAAATGCATCCACTTCCCAATTGGATTACTTTTAGGGGAAAGATTCCAACCCTAAAAGTTCATTTCCCATACACCATGGTTTATTTTAATTATTTTCGTAACCACTAACTAATACAAGTCCTTTATTTTTTTTTTTAAATGCGAGAAGAGAACACACTAAAACTTTATTCAAATTGAAGTATACACAATTATTGTCGGGCTAAACTTAATTATAAACACCCTAACTAATATAATATCAAAGCAAAACAGATTGCTTAAGCATAAATCTATAAATCTCTAGGCCCCCATATAAAAGGCAAATCCACAACTATCTAAAAGCAAGTATATTTAATTATTAAAAGCACATTATGCCATGAAATTTAAAAAATCAACCCAAAGAAATAATTAAAATAAATAATAATTTAAGCCAACCATATATCTTGACTATAAGAAGAAAAATAATAATTAGAGACATCTTTTATCCCACTTCGAATGTCACATATGTCTCCAACTACTATGGTTTATACAGTGATTTATTTTATAATTATTTATTATATTATGGAGAAAATGAAGGAAAGGAATCATTAAGGCTTAATGGTTCTGTATAGTTGCTGCCAAAATACATATAATGTGCTTATTGGGATTATTGATGCTTATTCTCATTTGAACTAATTCGATGCCGTATTGTGACTCGACAACCACTTTTTTTTTTTAAATAGAATATGAACTTATAATAATATGTATTTGAAAATTTAGAAATCTCTTTCTACTGGACCTAATCTAATGAAATTTGATTCTCAAAAAAAAAAAAATCTGATGAAATATATATATAGATATATACACACACAATTCTATGTACGTACCTTCAACCTCAAGTTGTAATCATCCATGAGAATAGTTCTCATATTCATATCCTGTTGGATATGGTGCATGAGGAAAAGATGATAGGAAAAGAATAACTACCTCTACCTATATTTATGTTATTAATTAAAATTAATTTGTATTGTATTAAATTATATTTAAAAAGGCAAAATGTTAAGTATTTATTATATTCTATTCATATATTGATTTTATGCGATGAGTTAGGATAATACAATGTAGTTAGAGATGACAAAATCTAATCCGCTTCAATAGAGAATCCGTTCCATCTCGAATTCAAAGAGAAATTTCTATTTCCTCTATGGTAATGGGATAATAATGAGATAGAGTCTTCCTGCCTCTTTCGATTCTACACACACACGTACACACTCATATATATATAAAATTATTAGTTTTCTTTAAAATTATATTAATGAATATTTAATTATATTATTATTTTTAAATATTAATAAATAATATATAAAATTTAATATAAATATGAATAGTATTTTACTAAAATATATAAATTATAAAATTTTAATATTAATAAAATTATAAAAATACAAATGGGGATCTTCGTTCTTGCCCTACACTCGCACTCACCCTGAACTCAATTTATCCTCTCCCATCTTTGCTTTAACCGTTTATAGGGTGAAAATGAAAATTTCAAAACTTGCCATGCCCTGTCCCATTGTCATTCCTAAAGATAGTATATATTTACTTGTTATTATAATATCTTTTTTAAAGGATTTGTTAGTAAGAATTAAAATGTAATTGTAGAAATTGAGTAAATATGCATATATATGAAAACTTCATAGATTAAGTTTACCATGTCATATTGTCGATTATCAATGGTAATTTGATACATTCGCGTGTTAATTATATTTCACACCCCATAATTTAAATAATCAATTACTATATTTATTTCATGTAGTAGCTATTATTTAGATTATAATTGGACAGTACATAATCTAACGTAATGATTAAGTTACTTAAGATTTTTTCATATATATATATAGAGAGAGAGAGATATGATAAGTGTATAATTCATATTTTATAATAGTTTAATTTTGTACTTTGTAACTTGAGAGTAAAAAAGGAGTTATTGAAAATGTAAATAAAAAAAGTGAACAAAGATATATAGAAAACAAATAATTTTTATTGAGATCTTATAATATAAACTAATAATATGCTAAATATTTATTATAAAAAAAAATTATATAGTATTTAGCACTATAGCACTATATTATAGTTGTAGAAACTCAAGATACATATCATCATCTAACTTGATATTTTTACGTATAAAAAGAAAATATAAAAAAAGAAGTAAAAAGAAAAAGAAAAAAGAGAAAAGAAAAAAGAAAAAAGAAAAAGAGGGAAAAAGGAAAGGAAACTTTGTCTTTTTAGCTTATGCAATAATATGCTTGTGGGTTGATTAACATGGTGTACTTGGAGATTACTATATACTAATGGATTTTCACTAAAGGAGTTTCTTTTTTATTGTAAGCACAAGCACATCAAAGAAGATATGGACTTTTCATCTTTTTTTTTTTTTTTTTTTATTTTTTTTTTTTTATTTTATTGTCAAAATGATATCATTGTTCATATAAAAGCATATTAGTGGATTGATTAGCATATCTCTCCTTCTTTCTCTATCTCTCTCTCTCTCTCTTATAATTTTGATTGAGGCTATCATGGAAGTAAATCATGAGTGGCTTCCTAGTTATCAGAACTTTGTAGTTGGTATTTGCCAGAACCCCAATAGGCAAATTGGCTAATGACATTGCAATTCCACTAACCAAACTCAGATTCCCCTTCTTTTGTATATCTCTTGTTGGAATTGATTAGAACTCTAAAGAAATAAATGATATTAATGTTAATTAATTAATATCTTTAACACTATAGTCTTGTTATTAGTGATGGTCATTAATTAGGTCGGTTTGAAAATATCTAAATTAGGGGTAAATCCATTTTGATTTTGAAAATGTCTAAATCCAATAATATTTTTTTTTAAAAAATATTTTGATTTGAAATCAACCAAATTTTTAAGGTATAAGTATCCATTTACAAAATCTTGGATCTGAAACTAAAATTATTCAATTTGATTTACGTCAATTGGAAATCGTGAGTCTAATGATTTGGGATCGAAACTAACTCGTGATCATCACTACTTATTATTTTACTTTCATGTAATTTTTAGAGTTTAATAAGTAATCGATATTTCATGATCAATAATATGATACTTTTATAGTTGAGGTCATGATACTATTATTATTATTTTTATATTAGAAGGAAAAAAAAATTGAATTCATATTTTTTATATTAAGAAAGACAAGTGTCTTGTTATTTAACTAGCTAATCTATATTTTTCATACTAATTGCAAGTATTCGATCACTAAACTATATAATTATCTGACTGCTAGTCTTATTCACTCATGTCATCCTTGAATAGTAGTAGACAACCCATTAGAATGTGGGTCACAGACATGTTGCTATGAGAGAATCATGATAAGGTCAAATCATATCATAAAATATTATACATGAACTGTGATGGACTGTTTGAAACAGTTAGAGCTACTTTTGTTGTTTTGGCAACTGTTATTGTTGTTGTTATTGGTGGTGGTGGAGGTGGAGGTGGTGGTGGGGGTAGGGGTGGTGGTGGGGGTGGGGGGTAAGGTAAAGAATGATCTTTAGAAAGCTTTTTTCGCATATAAAGGAAAATGCCAATTTTTTTATAAGCAGGAAAAGATTCTGTTGAAAAATAAGAGAGCTATTGTTCCATATTGGGAATCAGAAAAGCTATGGTGGAGCTTGAAGATATGGTCCTCCATGGCTAAGTCTTGTCTTGTCCCTTTCTTTGGCGAGCATGAAGCGACGCCCACACAGCACTTTAACTGAATTATATTGAATTTGGGCACCCCCCCCCAGCCCCCTCTTTTTCATCACTCTTCTCAAAGAGAAAAGAAGCTGCATACAACTTCAAGTTAATAGGTCCACTACTCATGATCTTCTTCTTCTTCTTCCTCCTCGTAGATGCTAGGCAAGTTAAGTTAAATTTGACTCCTATACTTCCTCCTCACTTGAGGGACTATTTTATTTTTCTAGAAATTTTCACCACCTTATCATTTGTTGTTGGTAACTCTTGCTTTGTTAAGGGAGGATACCATGTTATATGACTTAATTTCATTAATTCTTGTTCCTTTCAAGTAATATTAACTTTACACACTAAAATATAGTCTAGCAATGAGTATATATGTCACCTAAATAAAATTAATCTAATTTAAATCTCTTTCCACAACGCTAAAAAAATTAATATTATCTTTAGCATGGCTTAATATTTTTTATTTGAATAAGTTAAATTAATTACATCAAGAGATTTTAATATTAAAAAATGCATTTTGGGACCCTTAAAATTTTATTTATTCACATTTAAACTTTAATTTTTTTTTTTCATATTGAAGACTTTTTGCATAGTAAAAATAAAATTGATGAGAAATTATGTAACGACAATGTATAAGTTACTAAGATTTTTGTTGCCAAATGTATAAGTTACTAAGATGTTGCATTGCTTTTAAAAAATATAATATTTAATACATAAAACTTGAAAAGTTTAGGGATGTAGAAATGAATTTTTCTTTTTTATAACTTTAAAAATTAACATATTTTTAGTGTTTTTAGGTCGATGTTACCAAATTTCTCATCAATTTTATTTTTATCATTAAAAAGGTTCTTAATATGGAAAAAAAATTTAAAAATTCAATATGAATAAATAATAAAATTTTGCAGACTTAATAAATAAAATACGATAAATAAATGAGCTTGATAATGAGTTTTTTCATTCTAAAATGAACATAAATTAATGTTAAACCCATCATTACTTCCACCTGAAATTAACTCTAAAATGTATTAATTGAAGCCATTATACCTAATTGGAAGGGCTAATGCATTCAACTTTTTTGAACTCAAGCATCCCCATGTTCAATTATTGAGACAAAGTGAACCATTTTTTGAATTATTGTTATCAACCCACTAACTTGGATATGGTGCGAAAATGAAATCTTTTCCCTTTAAATTGATTGGTATTGCAATTATTCACTACAAAAATAGAGAACTAGGGAGTGTGCATTTCATATTAAAACAAAGCAATCAATTTTAGCAACATGTAAACTTAAGCCTAATCGAATAGTAAATGGATATATATGTACGATCACTAGATATAGTCTAATAGTAAGTAGATATATATGATTTGAATAATAAATTCGGTATAATTTCCCACATTAATTTAGTGATTTCTTACATACCTGTTAATGTAAGGTATTCATAAATAATTTAAATTAGGAAATTAGAAGCTTGGGCTCTGTCACACTCTACATATTTCTGATCATGCAAAAGGAAATTTGCAATAGTCCATGTATTCTTGAGTTGGAGCAGAGCAATAGAACATTAATTTTAAATTCAGAACCAGAAGTAGGGGTATAAGCCAATGCAGAATATGCACTGCATTCAAACAATAAACACAATTGATGCTGGTGGCCAACTTAAAGATTTCAGCTTTACAGGAACCCATATCTAAAAGAATATCAAGCTTTGAGATGTGTGTCCACCTATCCATATACTTTAATGTTTCTTTTCTTTAATTTCTTTTTTTCCCAATAAACATTTCATTTTAGATTAGATAGTATGGCAAATAAAGAAAAAGATTATGGATTGGATGTGATTAATTCGACATGAAATCTGAAATAGTTTGAATCAATCGAAAAGTTAATCACATGATTAATCTGCTTAATTCTTTAATTCAACTCGAACATTTATTCGATTGAAAAATGATTTTTTTAATTAAAATAAATTAATAAAAAATGTATTTTTTATCAAACACAATTCAATTTGAACTGCAAATTTATTTATTTATTTTTTAAAAATTAATCCATTATACAGCTCGCAATCTAAAACGAATACATCTAAATTCATTATTGACACTTGGAACTAATTTGAATTAAGCTGGTTATTATGGGTGTGTTTGGAATTGCTATTAGGGGTTAAAAAAGTGATTTTAGAATATTTTTGATTTAATTGATTGATTTTTATTTTTTTTTTATAAACTGCTTTTTCAAATCTATTTCTGTAAAAAATATCAATTTACTTGCTTCTGCTTAAAAGTAGTTTTGAAAAAAGTATAAAAAATTTTGTTGAAAGTATGATATAATTTTGCAATATGTCATTTTTTTTCTCTGTAAATAGATAAATATCATTATAATTAAGTCAATAGACTTTGATTCAATAGTTCAGAAATATTTTTTAGAGTATAATTAAAATTGAATTAAAAATAAATAAATGTCATTAAAATTAATTAAAGTAGGGAGAAAATATAGTCAAGGAATAAAACATAAAACAGGCAGGTCTTAATTAAAGATTCTCGGGACCGAATTATATAAAAATTCTATTGTCTTTATTTTTCTTTTTGTTAGGGAAGGGTTAAAATCAGGGGGGTTAAGGGAGGAGACAATCAAAGGATATTTTCAATATTCTTCTTTGGAAAGGTAATGAAAATGAAGTGAAATTTATTCCACTTTCTACTATTGACTCTTTTAGATATTAAAAAAAAATATTAATGACATAATAACTTTTTAATTTTTTTTAGGCTAAAATGGTCCTTTTATTGCAAAACAAACTTCAAAGTATCCAATATAAAAAGAGAGGGGTTAGAAACCAGCTCTTGGAGACTAGACTTTGAAACAGATGCTCTTGCAAGCAAATAAATGAGTCACCTGATTCATTGATTTAATAATATGCGAAATTTTATAACTATTAATCTCATTAAAGATAACCTTACAAGGGAGAGAATTTTATTCACCTCCTTTTCTATCCCTCCATTATTTTGTCCCAAGTTTTCCTTTTCCCTCTTTAACTTTTTTCCCTAGGCCTACATTGCAATAAAAACCGGAAAACAACTATTATCTCAAGAACTCCACTCTATTATTTTTAAACTCGAATTGGTCAGTCAATTCAATCAGAAAAATTAGGAACTAATCCTCAAATTGAAACAAAAATATAATATCTTATTTAAACATATAATAATTAGAAAGAATATCGTGATTAAATATCATTGAAACAAAAATTATGATGAAAGGACTAGAAAATTCAAAAATGAAAATTTTTCCTTTATAATCTCACTCCTAAAAATCAAATTTTGATAAACAAAAAAAGGAACAAACTCTCTTAACAATTTCAAACTAATCCTTAAGAATTATTACTCAATTTGAAATTTAGCACTTAAAACTTTATAACTACCATTAAAACCTTCATGGAGATTCAATAGTCCAAGACAATACTATGAAATTCGTTTAATAATTCTCACTGATACAAATTTCTACTATAATAATAAATAAAAGACTCAAATTCAAAATCTCACTTACCCTTCATATGTTTAGAAATAAGTGAAAAGACTTTAGTTACAAGGCGGACAAGCATTATTTTTATGGATTAAATTATACCTACTTAGTCTAAAATAACATAACAATGATGATTCAACATCTTCATACACCTTATAATGCAACGTGTAAGCGTTTAAAGGAAATTAAGTCAATAATTTAGGGTTGAATCAAATCTACCTCTAAAAGATTACATGGATGTTTATATGTATCTTACAAATCCTAAAATAACATAAGAAAATAATCCATGATATAATAGAATTGGAAAAAAAAGTTCAAAATCAGTCCAAAACTAAAAGTTGCCCGAAAACAACTTAAATGACTGATTTTGAAATTCGAAACCGGCTCATTCAAACTTGACAAAATAAAGGCATCATAGAGCTCAATTTTTTCATATAAAATGGGCCTCATAACTCATCCCAGATCAAAATTTATGACCCATTATTATTTTAATAACCTCTTCATTCTATACCAGGTGCATACACGATCCTTTCCTTCTCTATCCCTTTTGTTTTGCAACCAATCCCATAATGTTGAGGTACCCCCTCCAGTCGATAAGAAACCAACCTAATCTTTTTATCGATAGGAGTCTTCATAAGGTCGATGAACTTGTCAATATCAATGACCCAATCCAAAAAAATTCTTCTATCCCTAAACTACCATTAAAGTAAAGGATATTGAATTTCAGTTAGAAATCATTACCCTCTTGATCGTCGTCTCTCCTTGTGTACCTATCCATATCATTGTCTCCTCTTTGATATCCATCTTCTCGTTATCTCCCACTATACATGAAGTTTCTTTCCTCTTCATACTTATCTCCTTCTTCATTTGAACTCTTAACTTCATTATAAATATGCTTGCGAACAGGAACAAGTCTATTGATAGGGTCACCATGAGCTGCATCTATTAAAGTTCATGGGCTCATACATACGTGGGTTTATAAGTAGGCAAGTGTTAGAACCCACTTGTACAAAACTAATTGATACTTGTTTACAAATGGACCAGCTGGCATCTCTTATTTAGTGTTGATCTGGACCGGTATCATCATCAGTCCAACAATCGGGCTTGAATATGAGTTGCAGGATCCAGCCCATTTGGGCATGAAGTGATAAGAATCCATATACCTTGCAAGAAACTCACAAATACATGCATGATAAAGATTTCAAGAAGGTTTTTCGAGGTTGTCATTTCTATCAAGATAGCTTACAAAGGCATGCAATATAACCATTGTGCATGATTGATGAATCATTTAAGAAGAAAATAAGGTTGTATGAGATATCCTATAAACCAATCAAGGATATTTGGACCATGAGCTTTGCATATGGATCCAATTATATTCATGGAAGCTTCAAGGGCTTAATCAATCTATTCAAGCCCAATGTCAAGATGAAGAAGCCAAATTACATTCCTATTTACTTAGGCCTATTCTATTCAAGTGTTTATAAGGCTGCCATTCTTCATTAAAATTTTACCCTCCATATTTGGGCTTTTCAAATTCAATTTATCATGTTTTATTTAGCGTTTGGGCTGCCTATGTTATGTATATAGCCTAAGAGTTATTTAAACAACTTTATTTTCATGTTTTAATTAGTTTTGGGCCTATTTTGTATTAGTTCGAAGGCTCATCCGAATTTTATAGTTTAATTAATTATATTTCAGTTTGTAGTTAAGAAATAGTTTTAGAAATTCAGGAATTAGTTATAAGAAGGATTCCTAACTTGTTTTAGAAATTCAGGAATTAGTTTCTAATTAGAAATCTTCAATCCTTATATTGGAAGATTTCCTAATCCTTGGCTGATTCTAATTTAGGGTTGAGCCTCTATATAAACTTAACAATTCATGTAAAATTAAGTTAAGTTATGATCAATAAAATTTAATTTTCTTAAGAGTGTAATCTCTTGATTTTGATTCTTGCTTGAACCAAGTTCATACAATCAAAGTTAATTACTTTATGCGTATTTATTCCAAAGTTCTCTTTCACAAGTTGGTATTATATTGCGGAAATTATCATCCAAAGGTGATCGTATTTCAAGGTGCTCCATCACGGGTTGGATTTGGGTTGCGGACTTGGGGAAAATCTAATTTAGCTTTCCAAGTAGTTGCTTCCAAGTATAAAGATAATTGGGTCTCAAGTTTAATATACTTGAGATTCGTATCATGAAGTTTTGATACCATATTAAAGTTCACGGGCTCGTATATATGTGGGCTTATAAGTGGGCAAGTATTGAAACCCACTTATACAAAACCAATTGGCATGTAATAGATTCAACACCCACTCACTTATAAATTATTTATATATTTTGTTATTATTCAATGTGATATTCATTTTTTAAAAGCATCTACTCCTGGACTTTTGTCATTATTCCAGTTTTGATTCACATCAACATCGAGAGCATCTAGTCAATATGCAATCTCATCAAACCACTTCTCAAAGCGATAGAATATGAGATCGATATGATGTTTGAAGTGTCCCTATAAATGTTGCTCCAATCGTTACAAATACTTTGTCCTCAAGGATCAAGGCTTTAGACTCCTGAACACCATCATAGAGACCACCATCTTCACCACCAGCTGCCAGTAGGCTTTGATACTACCTGATGTAGCGTGTAAACGTTCAAAAGGAAATTAACTCAATAATTTATTTAGGATAAAATTAGTTTGTAATATTTAAATCTACCTCTAAAAGATTAGAATAGGATCGGGGCAAATAGTAATGATTCAAAGCTTTTTTTTTTTTTTTTTTGCGTTATTTCAAAAAAAAATGGAGGCTTATATATATTTTACAAATCCTAAAATAACATAAGGAAATAATCCATGACAAAACGGATTCGAAATGGAAAGTTCAAAATTGGTCCAAAAATAAAAGTGACCTAAAAATAACATAATGGTTGATTTTAGGGTTTGAAATAGGCCCATCTAAACTTGGTAAGATAGGGATATTATATACCTCAAAAATCAGTATTTTTCATATAAAATGGCCATATAACTCATCATACTCAAAAGTTACAACCCATTATTCACTACTGATAAAATATCCCTATTTAGATCTCTATTTCTATTTTGGCTTATTCAGACAGTCCAAAAACTTATTACTGACACTCTCACATCACCTTAACAAAAATAAATAATTAAAAGTAAAATGGGAAGTAAATAGATTATTGCATATTTTTATATAGAATATTATTTTCATTGCACATCTCATTGTACAAACAAAATTCATACACACATATATGAAGTGATAGATTCAACTGGAATTGCATCGAGATCAACATTTAAGATATATATCTCCCTATATAAAGTCAGATGATATAAATACTCCTGAATAGCTCATTGTAGAACTGTTCGTGCATTGAGCCGCAAATTTCAATTTATAAAAGAAACTACACAGATCAGTTTAATTGAGCCTTTAAAAAATTAATTTATTTTTTTTAAAATTTAAATCCAACACACGAACATATATACTCATTGGTAAATCAAATCATATATATGAATAGGGTTTTAATCTAACAATAAAATTAAAATTGAAGTGCTGAGAGATTACAAATTTGACTGTTAAATATTAATCTAGGTGCTGAGAGATTTTGATCTATTTCCTGCTCATAATAAATTTGAATTTTATATGTATTGTTGTTCGGGATTTATATTTGTACTTAATACCTATGTATAATATATTTTTTAAAAAATAAAACAATATATAATAAAAATAATAATGTTGCACAAACATTATTCTTGTTTGCAAATGGGACTAATGTAGTTTGATGCTTTTGACATCAGTCTATAGGCAAACACAACCGAAAAGATATTTGGTAAATTTGATTTATGAAAGGTTTCTGATTTTAATTATTGTGCTTATAACACTAACAAGATTTCATTAATGGAAAGGGTAGATAGCCAGCAGCAAATAGTAGTGATATAGTAGTATCCAAAAGATGGATATGGTCCAAATTCACTTATTATGTCAATATGCACAACCTTTTTACTGTAAAAGAAAAATGTTATTAGGTGAAAAATTACTGCAGATTTGCCAATCTAAACTGTGATTGGATATACATATGCACTTCATCAAAATCTCTTGCCTTTTGGTTCTTTGATAGTGGGAAGCAATTTCAGTGACAAAAAGATCATAAAATTTTCCGTAATTTGTTTTAAAATCCACTTGCATATGATAATCTTTCTACTAGCTCGTCTTTTTCGTCCTAATTATTGTTTTACTTTCACCATGACATATTTCTTGTTACTGGTGTACATGATATGCCACTTGTTTATACATCCACCACCTATATTTCTGTAGTTGAATTTTGAGCAAGTTGGACAGAGTGTAGTTCATGTCCCTTACTACAATGAATATTGAAATTAATAGCATTACTTTAACATCCTTTGATACATTCTACCAAAATTAACAGTAAATTAACAAGTTAATAGGAGTTATTATATGAGTAGATAGAGAGAATTCTATCCCAAGATCATCCATTCTCACTCCTTAAGAGAGTAAGGTCACCTATTTATGATTGATATAATTTAATTTAAAGAATTTGAGTTTTTTGGTATTTAATTAAGTAGCATTAATGTTCGTTGATTTCTTACTGCAAGTGCGCAGATCAATTGTAACAATAATTTTAAAGAGTAAACGGGTTTGTCGATTTCACAAAGAAACGAATTTTGATTATCAAATTTATAAACTTTCTAATATTTAATCAAATAGTAATTATTGGAATTTTATCAAAATACTAAAAATCAAACAAATAAGAAATTAAAGAATTGATTTAATTCAATAGCAAAACAACCTAGGGGACTTCAATTGATTTTAATACTATTAGTTCATATATACTTATGTAATCATTCAAATTAATTGGAATCAAATGTGACTTTCTCTAACCTAAACAAAGTGTTCTATTGAGGTAAATTGCTAGTACTCAATTTTAATCTTACACCTAATGTCGTGGTTACAAGAAATTAGACCACGTTCATTAATAAGACTAAAGGAAAGTATAAAATTAATACCACCTAAGCATACCCATATGTCTATGAAGTAATTTCCTAAGTTTATTTCTATCTTGAACTAACACTATATTTCCACTTGCGCTCCATCATATAGCATCTTAGATAATAAAAATTGTGGCCAATCATTTACATTCATGAAGCCCAAAGGAAATAATATAATTCCAATCAATAAAAATAAGAACACAGTATATATGAATTCCAATAGAAATCAATCAATATCTATCTAAACCCTAGACAAATAAATTTAGCTACTCATGTTTGGAAGAATAAAACAATTAATTGAATAAATCAAATGAAATAACATGTTTAATTCAAGAAAAATGAAAGGAAATAGGTTTAGGAAGAAACTCTAAATAATCCACAAAGCTGGAAAATCTAAGGCTGAAATTCTCTCATTTTTTCCTCCAAAATTCGTGAAGAACTTCAAGAAAACCCCCCCCAAAAGAATCGCACCCAATCTCTTATATTATTATGTTGTAATTTCCATCCCTGTTCTCTTCTTCTCTCTCTAGAAATTAGTCTTTCTTGTTTCCCAAAACTGTATCTCTCTTTTTCTGGTCTGTTCCCCTAATTCAGCTCTCTATCTTCACGTTAAATCTAACTGGTATGTTAAATTCTGTACAGCTGTCACTGGCGCACAGGCTTGTGCGTTCGCCAGTGCACAACCCTATGCTTTCTGGGCTGGAGACAAGAGCTTGTAGTGAGCTGTGCATTGGGTGTGCACAAGCTGGTGCTTCCTAGAATTGCTTCATCCTTGCTCCAATCCAGCTCTAAAACACCAATTTCTATAAAAACTCTTCATTAGAATCATTCAACAAGAGAATTAATGGGATTTTGAGGGATTTCAACCAATAATCAAGCAAAACCACTTCAAATGTAAGGAAAAAATCCTAATTTATTAAGGTAAACATTCAACACATCAATTAAGTGAATTTAAATTTTACCGATATTTAAATTGAGTTTTAATGGATATATTTGATCTAGTGATAAAACCTCTCATACCCTTTGACATGAGAAAGAAAAGAAGCTTATGTTTCAGTCTCTCAACTATAGCATTGAAAGTGTGTATTGAATATTGAATGTGTTTAGTATGATTTTGATTAATTTCGAGTATTGCAGTTTGTATCATCTTCTCCTCTAACTAATAATTTACTAATGCATCCTTGTTAGGGTTGTAAATAAGCCAAGCATTTGCAACTAACTTAGTGTTTGACTCAATAAAAATTCGTTCGTGTTCACATTGGTTTCATTAATGAGCAAGTTTATGCTTGATTTTAAGGCTAAATGAATAAATAAGTCGAGTTTGAGCAAAGTTATACTCGACTCAATTAGACTCGTAAACAGTTCGATTGAAAACTTATGAACAAGCTTGCTAACAGCTCGATTAATAGGTTCATAAACAATTTGATTATTATTATTATTATTATTATTATTATTATTATTAACTTAACAATTTTGGCTGCCAAAAAATATATTTTAATATTCTTATAAATTTTTTGATAGTTCAATTTGACTCAAATATATATATTTTTTATTAACATATAATCTAATATTTACTTATTATATAATCTCATATTCTAATTTTTAAGAATTTTTTATTAATTAATATTTTTGTAATATATATAATGTTCAAATTTATGATATAAATTTTTTCACTAATTAGATGCTTTTGCTTTTATGTTATTGTTATTGTTATGTTATTAAAAATAAATATTCAAAAAGTTGATTATTTATATAAGTTATAAACCACTTTCAGAATAAGTCGAGTTTGAACTTGAGTTTAATTCAATTATAATTTATTAATGAATCGAGTTCGATGAGATTAAACGAGTCAAGATTGAATATTATTTTTAAATTCTATACAAACTCGAGTTCGAGCTTGAACTCAAAAAAAAAATCAAGTCAAACTTGAACAAGTTAAATAGGAGGTTCAGCTCAACTCGATTTCACCACTAATACTCATCTCCTCTTACTATCTTAAAAAAAAAAGGAAAAATGAAGTGCGATATGCTAAGAATACGCTGACATAAAACAGGAAATAGTGTTTGAGGAAGTAAAAATTAAGTGATGCCATAACCTAGTCATAATATCGACATATCCCATCAATTTCTCTAACAAGAAGTGCAAAAAAAGATTGATTGAGAACAATCAGTTGGCCAAATCAAAACCACCTAACTGAACTGTGTCTGTTTTCCAAGGTTTACTCTTAATTTTGAATTATGAATAATTGTCAATTAATAAATCCCACTTACAAGTAGACTATAGGCCACATTAATTCAGGATCTGACTAACAACTCCCATTTATATTTTTTTACAATAAAAGCCTAATAAACTGAAGTAGGTTAGGTAATAGAAATAACTTTCCATTTTAAGATTTCTTATTAAATTAATGACAATTTATCATATTGTCACCTCTTTTTAACATTTTCCACAAATTGGTGAAAGGTCAATTGAGACCTCTACTTTTTACATCTTTAAAATTGATGAAAAGATCAATTAAATTACATTTGATTGCCTATTTATAGTTTTCCCAAATCTATATTAAAAATTTAATATGGTATCAGAATTTAATCATTCCTTACATCATCTCCTGTCAAATCATAATTTGAACTGGGATTTCAATTTTTCTTTCAATTTCTGATATATTACAAGTTTGATTTTTTATTTCAATTCTTGCTCCGTAGTGGGTTTCTTTTAATCCTTCTTGACCTCTAGAGGGTTTCATTCAATTATCTTTCGTCTAACAATGAGTTTTCAAATATATTTCTTTGCTCGTATTAGGCCTTCAATTGTATTAATTCAGTCCATATAATAAATTTGCAAGTGTCAATTTGGTTAATTGAAAATTGTCTTTGTCAAGTTGTCACTTAAGAAAG
Organism: Reutealis trisperma; assembly: GCA_947687605.1. Lineage (NCBI taxonomy): Eukaryota > Viridiplantae > Streptophyta > Magnoliopsida > Malpighiales > Euphorbiaceae > Reutealis > Reutealis trisperma. The sequence continues at coordinate 3,070,821 of CANTUT010000032.1, forward strand.
CTGTTAAGAATTTATCCTACATTTATTAAATACAAATATATCAAGTAATTAATGTAAAAATTGACTTTTCAACCCTAACAAGTTAGCTTTTAAGATTGGTTATCCTAAATCTATATAGCAAAAACTTAATATCACCTTTAATAATTTTTTCAATTTTATTGAATATATATATATATATTCAATAAAATTGAATAAATTATTAAAGGTGATATTAAGTTTTTTCTATATAGATTTGGGATAACCAATCTTAATATATATATATATATCTTAAATCCTGACTTAAAAAGAAAAAAAAAAAAAAAAAAAAAAAAAAAAAAAAAAAAAAAGATGAATTGAAGTATTGAGGCTGAAGGAAATAAAGAGAGAGGCGAAGGGGAAATTCTTGTGAGTGAACGAACCCCGCGTCAGGCGGCTTTCACCATGTGCTTCAAATTCCTATTTCTCTATGCAATGGACCACATGCATATAAACTTTTAGTCTTTTAGGCCACTCATTTATTTTAAAAAAATAAATTAAAATTTTCTCTCCAAAAATTTTCATAACATCAAATACAATTTGGTAATGTGAAAAGTTTATTTAAATAAAAAAATCCTAATGTAATATTATTGTAATTAGGGTACACTTCTGATATTTGTTTTAATTAATTAACCCTTTAATTCTTAGCTATTATTTCAAAATTAACACTTCTAATTTCTATTCTAACTTTAATCAAAATATCTAAGCGTTAATAAGTTAAAATATTAAAAGCTAAAGTATTGTAAAAATTTTATAATTTTGTAAATGAGAATTAAAGAGTTAATTTGGTTACTAATAAAATTTTTGGAGTAGAGAATTAAATACGAAACAAAATTAAATGGGTAAATATTTTTATTTTTTCTTATAATTAATTATCGAAATCGCTTAATTTCATATGAAATAAGTAAATAATTCACATTTCAACCTCTTAGAGTTAAGAAAAAAAAAAAAAGAGTGATTAGTGAATTAGATCAAAATTATAGAAGTAGTACTTTATACTTTTAAGAATACTAAAGCTATACTAAACTTCTGAAGACTCCTAATGTCCACAGCAATCAAAATAATAATTTGTTGAAATTAATATCAATTAACTACTTGATTAATTGATGAAATTTACACAATACAAGTAATTCTTTTCCTTATAATAGATCTCGTTAAAATTAGAGAAAACACCACTATAATAGTGGATGAATGATTTGAACTCCAAATTGTAGAAATGCTGAGAACTTATATAGTCATGAAAGTATCAATTTTAAAAACTAATTATTAAGGTTGAAAAAGTCAATTATATATAAATTTATTCAATATATTATATTTAAATTCAATATCTTATATTTAATTAATGTGTGATCTATTCTCATATCAAATTATTTTTTATTCTTAGCATAAACTCACTATTTCGATTTTTATTCGCAAAAATTTCTTTTTTTTAAAGATTTATTCTCTACTACGAAATTATATAATAAAGTTAGGAATTAATTAGATTATATATGCATATGATTCCATGTATATGAAGCATGATCAACTTGCTGAAAGGGGTTGATAGTTATAGGATTATGATAAGGATACAACTAAAGTCTCCATTGAGGCATGCTTTGTCTAGGGCTTTAACAAACAAATTGCATGATTTTTTTGCAAATTTACCAATGTTATGGCACCATCACACATAATTAAAACATATGGTACAATTTCTCTGCGCATGCTTGAAATGTCCTTGTGATATCCTTTTATATCGTGTGTGGCAGGCAGGGCTCATGGCTAGGTCCTAGTTGTTGTCTTTATTACTTCATATATGACATATAAAAATGAATATGTTTCAATCTTTGTTCTTATGATTAGTGTTTAACCTTTGTTTCTCAATAAGGAAATTATTGGGGCCTATCTATCATTAAAGAAGAAGCTCATAATCATTAACCACATGGTTATTATTTGTTTGCTATATATGGTCATATTATCATTAATTTAGATTAGCCTCCTATAGGTATGTAGCCCATTCAAGTATTTTTTTTTTATCTTTTCACGGCTAGAGACAATTGTTGAATTTATTCATGCATATGGATAATATATACATATATGTGTGCGCGCATGAGTGTTAGTAGTGTTTTATACTCTGATTTTAGATTTCATATTGTCAACTTAATGTATGTGTAGCATATATACCATCTTGCGCTTAGCAAAATTAGTAATACTTTATAAAGTTGCATGTGGTGTTTTTTTACTTTGTGCTTACTAAGTTAATTGTTAAAAAAAAAATTAAAAAATAAAATAAGATGAATATTCAATTATTGAATTTCTAATTTAATATTTATGGATGTCTAATTAATATGTTCTTTAAAATAAGCTAATATAGTATTCAGTCATTAATCTAGTGATTAAGTATTTATTTTATAGTAGCCAATTATAATTCATGGATATCAAAAGGAAAAAAATAAAATCACCAAAAAAAAAAAAGGGCCTAGTGTCCATTTTACCTTTTCTTTTTCCTCCCTTAAATAATTTTGTAAAATCAGTCTTCAGAGTTATATGTTTACAAATGTGATCTTTACCTTCTTTTTTTTTTTTCATTTTTATTTAATTAGTAGTTTTCAATAATGCCTTGTTGCAAACAAATACTAAAGTGGTGTTTAAATTGAAATTTTAAATGTTAGATGATATAAGTTACATAACTATTAAATTGTAAAGAGAATGAAGCAAAGCAAATGATTGTTCTAGAATGGTTATTCCTCACAATTGCTCCTAGTGATGCGGCAAAACCATGGCAATTAGGATCTCAAGACGCAGCAAGCCTAATGACTTTACCTTCAATAGTATTGAAAATAGTAAATTTCATTAAAAGTGTAATCAATACATTAAATAAAATAATTATATTAAATGCTTAATAAATATCTAGAAGTATCAATACATTAAATAAAATAAATATATTAAATGCTTAACTAGTGCCTAGGGTGTACTTGTTAACATAACTCATATATATATTAATTATGATATTTTTTATTAATCAATATATAATTATATAATTGTGTTATGAGTAACTATTATAAAAAAAAATTGTAACTCATAAATAATTTTAATGATCATTATGACTACTAAATATATTAAAAACATATATAATTATGAGTTATAACTTGCAAAATTTAAAGTTTTATTTTTTAATTAATACAACTATTATTAATTAATAAGATTTGTAACCTAAATTAGGTGTATGTGTGTGTATGTGTATATATGATTTTACCTATATATGTGTGTGTTTTTATATATAAAAAGAGAATATGACAAATGAATAGATATAATTTTTATATTTTTCAAATAAAATATTCAACTTAATAATAAAGAGATTAGTTTTTCTTTTGTTAATTTTTAAATATTTTATCATAAATTTTTGTCTAATTATTTTTTACTGATTTTTCTTTAACATATATATATATATATATATATATATATATATATATATATATATATATATATATATATATATATATATATATATATATATATATATATATATATATTATGATTTTATACTTTTATGAGTATTAAAATATTATTACAAAATGTATCATTAAAATAATAATTTTCAATTAAATATTTTGATGTTTAGTTATATTTATTTATTTTTATATTTATGTAAATTTTCTTTTCAATACTTTTTAATTTTTTTAAATATATTAGTGAAATTAATAAAAAAAATATATGTATTATATAGTATAATATTATAATATTCATCTCATATTTCATTTTATTTATTTTATTTTTAAATTAAAATATTATTTTCTTTTGGGTTGATTAATTAGAATATTATATTAAATATATCTTTTTTTTTACTTTACTAAATGAGACTATTGATTATTTTACTTATATTTATAATTTTTTAATTATGGAATTGATATATTTAAAATTAAAATTTATAATTAATTTAATAAAATAATATATTAAAAATATTGAATAGTTTGCACGGGCATTATCCTAGTTATATGATAAATGAATCTTATGTTTTTATTGAATTTGCTTAATTGAATGATTGATTTTTAAACCATCCATAGCATTTACAGTTAAAATTAGGTCTTGAGATTAATTATATAATAGATGAATTTTATATTTTAAGGATAAGGTTGACTCTAATTAGTACTTAAATTCTAAATCTTTTAATTTTAAAAATGATTTCGGTAAAATATATATATATATATATATATATATAATTTGCTGATTTTTAATGTATTTGATTCCCGGCAACTTCATATATATATATATATATATATATATGAATTGATATTGAAATCAATTGTTTTTTTTAATATTTGCCTGTCGTATTAATATTTTCAATTTTATTCATAGCTGTTTGACAATAAATTAAAATAAAATAAAATAAAAAGTCTTTTATTGAATTAAATCTCATATTTTTATTGTTTTAAATGTATTCCATTGATATTATTCCGTAAGTGATTAGAACGGAATAAAAATTCCATTGGTGATCTTTTTCTATTTCACATCTAACAAAATAATTTTATTATTTCATATACAAAGGAAAATTAAAAAAAAAATGTTAAGAATGAAAAAAAAATCAAAATATGGGAATAGATTCCATATTAATTAAATATAAGATGTTGAACGATATATATAATTGAGTTTTTAAACTTCATTAGCTAGTCTTTGAAGTTGGCTTTCCCATAATTATATAAACTCTTAATATTTTTGCATAAAATTAGAGTAAATTTGATTTAAAGGAATCAAATTAAAAAAACCACGATTGAAAGAAAAATTATTGAAAAATTGTGAGCTATATTCTCAGATGATCTAGATAGTGAGCATTACATAACTGTCAAATGTCAATTTAAATGCAATTGATACTTGAGAAGAGAATGCTAAGAATAAAAAAGAATTAAAAAAAGAATTTAAGTGGAGATATATTCTACATTAATTAAATATAAAAATTGGGCTTTCCTCGCAAAAAAATGAATTAGGCTTTTCTAAAAAATTCAATTAGGCTTATGTGAGGTCTCACTCAAGCATCGGCCGATCTATTAGAGGGAATTGAAATGCTCATCCGAATTTAAACTCACGACGAAACTCTCGAGTTTGGATTGGTTGATTTTGAAAATGATTTTGGGAATTGCCACCCTAATTTATTTTTAAATGAAAAAATTAAGAAAAAATCCAATTGACTCCAATTTATTAATTTTCAATTAATATACCCAAGGATAAAATAATTAGTCTCGAACCAGAATGAGTTCAGTGACTAGATTTTTTATTTAAATAATCTAAATTTGGCTCTTAAATTTAATTTGACTTTGAAAATTTAATTTCATGAATGACAATGACATTTAATTAAATTAATAAAATGATTAAAGTAAACATCTACAAATTAAGGAGAGTGTTCCCTCAAATCCTTATGGATTTAGATGAACCTCATAATCACTCACTAATTATTGAAAGCAAAGGGAAAATGGAATTTGAAACACCCTGAATTTCCAATTATTTTATAAAATTCTATTTTCGTACGGAAATATATTATTTTATTATTTTTCTTATTAAAGTAAGAATTGGAATTATATTTTATTAAATTATAAATACTCATACTATTTGAATATGCATTATTAATGGTAATTTTATTACAATATATATATATATATATATATATATATATATATATATATATATATATATATATATATATATATATATATATATATATATATATATATATATATATATATATATATATATATATATATATATATATATATATATATATATATATATATATATATATATATATATAATGTTAATGTGGATCTTTGGAGAATTGTATTTTGGATTGTATTTTGATACTTGAGTATTAATAAAGGTATTAATTAATATTATAAGTTCGATTATAGTATTTTTATCGAAAGTTTGAATTTCCGTTATAATTACTATAATTATCGTTAATAATGTTATTGATATATATATTTATGAGTATATGTTGTAAATTATTATTAATATGTAAATTATGAATTATTGTTAATTATTATTATTATTATTGTTATTATTATTATTATTATTGTTATTATTATTATTATTATTATTATTATTATTATTGTTACTACCATTATTATTATCGGTATTATTATTATTGTTATTATTATTATTATTATTATTATCACTATTATTATTGTTATTATCATTATTATTATTAGTATTATTATTATGATTATTATTGGTAATTTGTATATATATACGTGTAGCATTATGTATATATTATATGGTTTAGTATATATATATATATACAAACATAACTGTGTTTTAAGTTAAGTAAAAAGAAGAAGAAAAGAAAGCTGGTGATTGGTCCAAAAGCAAAACAGGGAGTTTTGGAGAAAGAACAGAACGGGAAGGCAGCAGAGGAAGGAGGAGAGAGAAAGGGAGAGGCTGAGAGAGAGAGAGAGGAGTTGGTGGCGTTTCGGCGGGCCGTGGTGAGCACTACCACCACCGCTGGGTAGAGGAAGGTCCGGCGACCTCGAGGGAGGTGGCAGCACGATGATCGGCGGCGGCACGGTGGTGTACGTGAGGAGAGAAGGACCGCCGGCGCCGCAACTTCAACTTGATTTTTCGGCCAATTCCGGCAACGGAATCCAATGATCTTGGTGCTGTTCTACTCCTGAAGATGAGAGCTTCATTTTGGTACCTACCATGCCCCTTGAGGACCACCGGAGGAGGAGATTGGAAAACGCAACCCGAAACTTTGGAGGCATTTTTCGGTGGCTGGAGGGTGAGTGCCGGCAAGTGGTGACCGTTTTTGTGCTCCTGGAGTCGAGGTGAACCTACTGGTGGGGAGTTTCCCCAGATCCGCCACCAGCAGCGGTGGGGCGTGGCAGCAGCGCGTGGAGAAGTCCAGTAGTTCTGTTTCGACGTTATGGCAAGATCCTCGACGTCCGTATGCTCAGAATTTGTGAAGGTTAACCTGAAATTCTTGTATTTCAATCATTATATAAGTTATTTTATGTTTAGTAGTTCTTAGAGTATTTGTTAGGTTGTCGAGTCTGTTCTGGGGTTAAGTGTGATTCTTATCATGATAATGTTCACTGTTGCGGGTGTCGGTGTCTGGCGTCTTCCTGGTTCCAAGGCTGCTCTTCTAAGGGAAGCCGTTCGGAAGCGTCGACAGTTAGGTGAGTGATACTCACTGATATATTATCCTGTTTCCATTTTATATGCATTGTTGTGTGTATATATATATGTATATTATGCACTACTACTGCATAAATAAGCATGTAACATTTGACTGTGAATGATGAATTGATATTCTGTATTCTGTGCCATACTATGGTTGTGATTGATAGATGGAGGTTGGGAGGATACAGTACCACCTAGGATTATGGATTGGTTATGGTTATGATTTGGATTATGATGAGATTCAGAAAATGAGCTATGACTGATGGATGCTGGCCGGGCCTGCTCATCGCCACGGCCGCTGTCAATCGGGTCAGGGCTGTATGGTACAGACCAGTGACGGCCGGGCCCCTTGGATATAAGAGACAGATTATTAGATTCAGAGAGCTAGGATAGGGGGATCGGCTCCCCATATTGAGATTAGTGTGGTACTGTGGACCATACCCCATCCTTGTTTGATTGGATGATCTGTTTGTTTCTATGACATAATGCATATCATATGAATTGTAGTCTATTTGAGGGATACCAGTTTAATATATTAGCTGGTATCATTCACTGAGTCGAACGCTCATTCCTGTTCATCTTGTTGCTTTCAGGTCAGGGAATGAGCCGGTGAAGGAATTATAATTGTGTAGACTGCCAATTTCCCTTCGGCAGTGATTTGTATTAATGGGATATTAAGAATACATGTAATAGATGTACATTTGTAATTGTAACTCTAGAACTCCGCAATATTACACTTTGTATTTGTGCTTTGTGTATTATTTTCAGTTATGTATTTTAAAGAGCTGTAATCTGTTGTCTAGCAGAACTTTTGTAATTTACTATTTTTTGAGATATATGGAATAAATAAGTTGTTGGCCCAATAAATTTTTAATTTATGTTGTGTTTTATTTGGTTTTGCTTACCTCATTTGGGCCTATAGCCTTTTTCAGTTGGGCTTTCACTTGTGTATTTTGGGCTAGGCTTACTACGGGCACTGGTAGCCATATGCATGTCCCGTGTCCTAGTGCCGGTTACATGCCCTTGGGTTTGGGCCTTGACAAAGATGGTATCAGAGCAAAGATCTTGTGACCATTTATGTTTTCAGTGTTATGGGTCCTTGAACATGCGGAGTATAGAATTTCTAATTGTCGTCTTGAGTTTCCTTTGCTTCCAATTCAGCATTAACGCGGTGTTATGATGAATTTTATGATTTTCTTAACCTTGTGATGTTAGTAGAATTTTGTTGGGGTAAAGATTCTTGGGTGAGTAGAATATGATTAGAGTGTAATGATTTGAACTTCTGTAAAGGATAGGATATTAAGGCTGTATGAATTGTGAATTGGAGGATCTCCGAGAACTTAATCCAGAAGGGTATAAAATAACTTTATTCAAAATTTTAAATGATTTGGAAATGGAATGTTTTAAATGAATTTAAATATGATAATTGATTTTCAAGTATGATTTTAACACCAGTTTTGAGAGTTTATTATTTTAGGACTCTGTACTCATGTCCAGTGTTTATATCTATCTGCATTCATTGAGTCAGGCATCATAAAGTTACTAGTCATTATTCATACATCATCTCCTTCATGGATCATTGCATTAAAATTGTATATTGTGTAGCATCTCTGGACACAGTACCTTAAGTTCTAAAATAAAAGTGAAAATGTTTTAATTATTACGAATGATTTTAAATAGTTTTGCAAATTTAAATAAGTTTGGATATACCTGCAGTGGATTGAAGTTCTCGGAATGAGATAATATTTTGAGGTACTAGATTCTATATTATATTGTGGAAAGGATTAAGGATTAAGTATTGATTTTATTAAGGAAAAGAATTTTATTATATCATATAGTAGAGTTATTAATTATTATTTGAGCATATTCATGACGTATACATGTTAAATTGAGATCATAATAGAATGGCATAGATTAAGAAAGACATAAATCCTGCATGGAGATTTCTTTGAGTGTCAGTAAGAGTAGTGAATTTATTGAGTTTATGTGGATAAATAGAAAGATTAGGAATATGAAAGATCATAAGATGTTGATGGAAATTTCGAAATAAGATAATGTTATGGGTTAAATATATATGGTTGGGAGACAATAACTGCTTAAGCTAGGATGTTAAAGTATTTTATAGAAAAGAGAATAAGTTTTGAATAAATTGTGAATTACTGGTTAATATATTACTTATGGTGTAAAATATGCTTAGAGTTAATAAAAATTTCTTGATGACTTTGTTAATTTAAGGGATGTTGAAATGAATGGAATAATTATTGGTTTTGTATATTTATTAGTAAGTATGCATATATGCTGATAGGTACCATTTTGGCTGTTCTGGAGGGAAGAAACCCTTGACAAAAGTGATATATTGAGGAAATTAGTTAAAGCAAGTAAGAGTGGAAAGCAAATTATTAAGTATTGATATGTTTTACTTGATGAAATGCTTAAGGAAATTATTATCGGAGTTATTGTCGTAATTAAATATTATAAGAGTTATAAGTTTGATGAGATATTAGACATAAGAATATTTATCGAGGTTATTAGAGATTAAGTAATAATTATTAGTCTGGAAATGAATTATGAAATATTAAGAGTGTTATTAACTTAGAATTATCTGTTAGATTCTTATCTAATTGATGTAATAAATAGTACATGGAAGTGAGAAGTTAGGCATTAATATTAGCTTTAGTCTTGATAAGGACTTAAAAATAAGATATGTTTCAGGATATATTGATTGAATGTGAAATCAAAGGTTGTGTTAGTGTTAGCTGTGATTAAACCAAGGTATAGGAATAAGGAATGATTAGCTACTTGCTGTAAGATTTAATAAAATAGATTGGATATTGGTATTAGAAGGATTTTATTGGAGGTTTAAGTGTGTAATTTTATGTCTTGTTGAAGTTGTTTTGTTTTATGTTACCTTGCCTATGGGTTCGGTTTTGTGTATCAGAGTGCGCAGTGGAAGTGTGATGGAGAAGTCATTGTAAGGTGCTGTGTTTGAAAATTATAGGACGAATTTTTTTAAGGGGGGAAGATTGAAACACCCTGAATTTCTAATTATTTTATAAAATTCTATTTTCGTACGGAAACATATTATTTTATTATTTTTCTTATTAAAGTAAGAATTTGAATTATATTTTATTAAATTATAAATACTCATACTATTTGAATATGCATTATTAATGGTAATTTTATTACAATATTATATATGTATATTATTATGATAATGTTAATGTGGATTTTTGGAGAATTGTATTTTGGATTGTATTTTGATACTCGAGTATTAATAAAGGTATTAATTCATATTATAAGTTCAATTATAGTATTTTTATCAAAAGTTTGGATTTCCGTTATAATTACTATAATTATCGTTAATAATGTTATTGATATATATATACATGAGTATATGTTGTAAATTATTATTAATATGTAAATTATGAATTATTGTTAATTATTATTATTATTATTATTATTATCATTATTATTATTAGTATTATTATTATGATTATTATTGGTAATTTGTATATATATACGTGTAGCATTATGTATATATTATATGGTTTAGTATATATATATATATATATATACAAACATAACTGTGTTTTAAGTTAAGTAAAAAGAAGAAGAAAAGAAAGCTGGTGATTGGTCCAAAAGCAAAATGGGGAGTTTTAGAGAAAGAACAGAACGGGAAGGCAGCAGAGGAAGGAGGAGAGAGAAAGGGAGAGGCTGAGAGAGAGAGAGAGGAGTTGGTGGCGTTCCGGCGGGCCGTGGTGAGCACTGGCACCACCGCTAGGTAGAGGAAGGTCCGGCGACCTCGAGGGAGGTGGCAGCACGATGATCGGCGGCGGCACGGCGATGTACACAAGGAGAGAAGGACCGCCAATGCCGCAACTTCAACTCGATTTTTCGGCCGATTCTGGCAGCAGAATCCAACAATCTTGGTACTGTTCTACTCCTGAGGATGAGAGCTTCATTTTGGTACCTACCTTGGCCTTTGAGGACCACCGGAGGAGGAGATTGGAAAACGAAATCTGAAACTTTGGAGGCATTTTTCGGTAGCTGGAGGGCGAGTGCCGGCAAGTGGTGACCGTTTTTGTGCTCCTGGAGTCGAGGTGAACCTACTGGTGGAGAGTTCCCCAGATCCGCCATCAGCAGCAGTGGCGCATGGCCGGCCGGCGGCGGCACGTGGAGAAGTCCAGTGATTCTGTTTTGACGTTATGGCATGATCCTCGACGTCTTTATGCTCGAAATTTGTGAAGGTTAACCCGAAACCCTTGTATTTCAGTCGTTATATAAGTTATTTTATATTTAGTAGTTCTTAGAGTATTTGTTAGGTTGTCGAGTCTGTTCTGGGGTTAAGTGTGATTCTTATCATGATAATGTTCATTGTTGCGAGGTGTCGGTGTCTGGCGTCTTCCTGGTTCCAAGGCTACTCTTCTGAGGGAAGCCTTTCGGAAGCGTCGACAGTTAGGTGAGTGATACTCACTGATATATTATCCTGTTTCCATTTCATATGCATTGCTGTGTGTATATATATATGTATATTATGCACTACTACTGCATAAATAAGCATGTAATATTTGACTGTGAATGATGAATTGATATTCTGTATTCTGTGCCATACTGTGGTTGTGATTGATAGATGGAGGTTGGGAGGATACAGTACCACCCAGGATTATGGATTGGTTATGGTTATGATTTGGATTATGATGAGATTCAGAAAATGAGCTATGACTGATGGATGCTGGCCGGGCCTGCTCATCGCCACGGCCACTGTCAGTCGGGTCAGGGCTGCATGGTACAGACCAGTGACGGCCGGGCCCCTTGGATATAAGAGACAGATTATTAGATTCAGAGAGCCAGGACAGGGGGATCGGCTCCCCATATTGAGATTAGTGTGGTACTGTGGACCATACCCCATCCTTGTTTGATTGGATGATATGTTTATTTCTGTGACATAATGCATATCATATGAATTGCAGTCTATTTGAGGGATACCAGTTTAATATATTAGCTGGTATCATTCACTGAGTCGAACGCTCATTCATGTTCATCTTGTTGCTTTCAGGTCAGGGAATGAGCCGGTGAAGGAATTATAATTGTGTAGATTGCCAATTTCCCTTCAGCAGTGATTTGTATTAATGGGATATTAAGAATACATGTAATAGATGTACATTTGTAATTGTAACTCTAGAACTCCATAATGTTACACCTTGTATTTGTGCTTTGTGTATTATTTCAGTTATGTATTTTAAAGAGCTGTAATCTGTTGTCTAGCAGAACTTTTGTAATTTACTATTTTCTGAGATATATGGAATAAATGAGTTGTTGGCCCAATAAATTTTTAATTTATGTTGTGTTTTATTTGGTTCTGCTTACCTCATTTGGGCGCATATCCATTTTCAATTGGGCTTTCACTTGTGTGTTTTGGGTTAGGCTTACTACGGGCACTGATAGCCATATGCATGTCCCGTGTCCTAGTGCCGGTCGCGTGCCCTCGGGTTTGGGGCGTGACAGAATTAATCTTGGAATTAGATTTGAAATTTAGATTTAAATTCCACATATGTCTATTTACACTATGGAATGGGAATTAAAATTCACGTAGTTATTTTCACGATTAAGTGGAAGGGTTTAGGGTTTAATTTGATTGATTGATTTGATTTCCATTTGAGAGGAAAAGACTGATACCTTACTTTAGGAAGACGGAGAGTTTTATCATATCAAAGTTCAATTTTATCGGGACATGCTGATTGGACTGATTGGGACTAATTAATTAATAAAAATGATTAATTAACTAATTAATATGGTGAAATTGATGGATTAATAAATTAAAAAGATTAATTAATTAATTTGGATAAAGAGTGGATTTGGAAAAAAGAAGAATTAATTTGATTTTGAAAAAAGTGATTAATTAATTAATTAAAAAGATTAATTAATTAATTAATTGAGTAATTGTTTTTAGTTTAAAAAAAGAACTATAGTTAATTAAAAACATTAATTAATTTCGTTAGGGTAAGATAATTAATTAATTAAAAATATTAATTAATTTATTAGATAGCGATTAGAGGGAGAATAAGAGAAAAATCAGAGGATAACTATCAATTTTAACTTAAGGGGTGTAGAAAAATGGTAGAAATGAGAGGGGTGTTTATAGGAAGATGGGAGTGAGCGTTATTTGGAAAGTAAAAATATGAAAACACGTAAAGGTATAACTGAAAAAATATTGAAAAATCATATTATGGGCATTTTGAGAACTGCATAAAATGTGGTGGGGACAATGCTATAGAAGGGATTGGTGGCACCACCGGGCTTCTAGGAGGCATGCCACCCGGCTCACCCAGTGCTGCAGTGGCGCACCAACTGGAAATTCTACTTTAGCGTCTAGGTCAGTTTTTGATATTTTTGGGTTAATTTTTAAAAGTTTCAGAGTTCAAAAATTTTATTGATCGGTATCAATATTCTTGAAATTAATTTTAGGACATCCTAATAATCAGTCTGAGAGAAAATTTAGTCAATTTTAAAAAAATATTGTCTGGTCCGGTCAGGAATAGGAAAAATGTCAGTGTTTGAAATTAAATATTCTCATACTAATATAATTGAAAGAGCATTTTTTACTTCACGGGCGCTATCCCTTGCTTCTCCATAAAGTACGCTGCCCATTTGATCCTTACCTGCTAATTAATTAGTGAGACCGTTGTACTAATTTTACGTAGTGCATTAATTTAAACAGGTATTAAATTGCGGCCGTATGATAAAGGTGTAAAATTAAGAGTTGATAGCTTAATATAAGCCTATATACATGACTCAATTTGATAAATAAGTATTATAATAAAGAGAAAGTTTATTTACACATGTCTAAAAAAGACAAACTATTTTGATATATGCTATTTTTTTAAATTTTTTTTATTAATTTTTCTATTTCAAAAATATTTCACTTTCAAAGGTTTATTATAAATATATTAAGGTATATAAAAAAGGTACATCACAAATATGGTATAAGTATAAAAAAAGAGATATTTTTAAAAACCTTTTTTTTTTGACATCTTAAAAACATAAAAATATAAAAGAATATTTTTAAAAATATTTAAATATAATTTCTTTTAAAGATAAAAGGTGTAAATTTGACTATTATTTAATCCATGAAACACGTGGAAGATATAAAAAAATTTTTTAAAATCCTTTTTTGCATCTTAAAAAATCAAAAGAGGTGATGGTAAACAGCGGATCAAATTTACACCTTTTATACTTTTAAACTCGCTTCCATTTTAAAATCGGTAAAGCAGGGTCACGAATGGAAAGAAAGAAAAATTCAACTGAAATAGAGTTAAAATCTTTTGGAAAAAAAAAAAAAAAAAGGAAATAGAGTTAAAATCGAATTAAAATTTTAAATAATATTATATATTTATTATTATTATTTGTATGGTAAAATAAATATAATATATTAATAAAAATTATTTACACCAAATATTTATTACTGATATAAATGTGTATCACATTTCGAATATTATAATTAATTAAATTATACATTATAATTTTCATTACACATTATAATATTTATGATATATCAAAATAATATTCATTGTACATTGTGAATGATCTAAGTTTTTAAGTGATTTAGGCTATTTTATGAACTAGTGTTCAATTTACCCAGTTCAGTAGGCTGGGCCGGGCCTCACCGATTTGAAAACATGGCCTTTTTCTAATAAAACCGAAGATTGGATCCAAAACCGTTCGATTTGGATCATTCTCAACTCCGGTCCCGGGGTTCAAATTTCGTTGGAGAGAGATCCAGCGCGAAACAGAAAGCTCACAAGAAGCCATGGCGGGAACCGATCCACAGAAGCAACTCTTAACCCTAATTCGCGATTGCGTCTCCGAGAAATCACAAGGAGGTTGTCTCCATTACATCTCTCCTTTTCCTTTTCTTCTTCTGTTAATTTTTTTTTACATGTTTGGTTTATGAGAAAACGAAGGAAATGACGGGAAAAATGAACTTCGTTTCTCTCGTTTATCAAATTCAAGCCTCATAATCCTTGAATCACACACTTTAGAGTGACGATGTTCTGTTTTATCTGTTGAAAAAACGATAAAAAAATTGAAGACTTAAAGTTTGATTTCTTTTGTTTTCTAACTTTTTCTCGGTAACCAAACGGAGGCTAAATTTTGCAGTTCTCCAAAAAAATGTAGTAAATTAAATTCAACAGACTCGATTTTAACAAATAACAAATTCCTGCGTTTTCTCGGCAACCAAACAGTGGCTAAAATGTCTGTGCTATGCATGGAGATATGCAGAGAGAAGAGTGGTTGGCTTAAAGAAGAGAATAGATGAGCTTCGATCTGAATTTGAAGCGGCAAATGTGGAGCTAGAAGGAGTGAAACGTTTCAAAGAAACTACTGAGCAAGAGCTTAAAGGATACGAAGTTGAATTTGCTATGAATATTTCTTCGATTCAAATCCAAGAGGTTTTATGATTCAATTTGATTAGTAATCGATCAATTCATTTAGGTCTCTATCTATTTTTTCCACAATGTAATAAGCTTAAACATGCTTGCAGGGAAGGATTTCTCAGATGCAAGAGGAAATATCCTCCATTGGATCAGAAATAGAGGGTCTTAAAGTAATTCTTGCTATTGTTTTTGCTAAATTGACATTTATCTTTGGTTTTAATACTTGATAGCTGTTTCTAATTCTTCTTTGAATCTTCTTGTTGCCCGATTATGCATAGAATAAAGAAAGAGCTGCACGGTAAAGAACTGTTATCTATTAGCATGATCATCTGCTTTATTGAATTTAAAAGAAAATATAAAAAATTGCTGCTGTTTTTATAATGCATTCTTACTGTATATGCAGAGATGAATTTATCAGTCAGATGTTTGAGCTCAACACAAGGATAAGGTTGGTGTTATTTCTGAGATATGCATAACTTCTTTATTTTCTGTTTGTCTTCATGAGTATTTGAAAGCACGTAAATAGCTGCTTGATATAATTTGATTGCGTTTCACATCTGGAATTATATCTTTCTTGAAGATAATTGGATTGTGTGAACTCAAATTTTTGTTAATTTGTTTGACCTTGTGCTTGGATTGTGGAGATAGGCAGCATAAGCTATGAGGTAGCTCTGGGCGGCAGGTCATGTTCTTTCCTCGAGAAAAAGAAAGAGTCCATGAAACTCTAACACTCTGTTAAGTAAATTAGAATGTTGATTAGGGTTTCATTGTGACTTTCTTCCATTAAGTACCAAATTTGGTCTAATTTGTAGAGTGAATGTCCCATATTCAGGTGCCTTTTCTCTCTTTCCGCCTATATATATATATATATATATATATATTGGTATGCAAACCTCCTAAATGCTAGCATTGTCTTGTACCTTCTAATTATGATTTTTCTTTTTTTTTTGCCAAAATGTAGTGTTTTCTCTCCACCTTTAAATTTTGCTACACTTCCTTGTGGTACTCTTTCTGATGAAACAAATCATTCATCACATTGTCATGGACACTGAAGTAATACCAATTTAAGGAAAGAAAAAGAGAGAAAAGGTTAGCTAAGAATACATAGTTAATGAAATATTTGAAACATTAGCTGAATTTCGTTTGTAGCCATTTAACATACCTTGTAATGTATGTGGCAACTTAGCACGTACTTCAAATGTTTATAGAAGTGGTCAGGCTCTTCATTTTAGCAAGCTGGTATTCTCTATTATTGAGAAAAAGACAGCTTTCACAACATTTGTACGAGGTTTCCCATGCATCACTATCTGTTTTTTCATCTCTGGACCTCATAGATTGCAATTCTGTTTGCAAAAATTTGCATTACAAACATTAACTCATGTTGCTTCTATTTGATTTCATATTGTGAAAAATTCAAGGCTTATGAATCTCAAGCAATGAAATTAAATTCCTCTTCAAGGCTTTTGAACCTGAAGTAATGAATTCAAATTTCTCTTAGTACTAATGAAGTTAGGGGTGCTGAAACTTAAAGTGTTGGTTCCATATGTACTGATATTTCCCTTTTTAATAACTATACATGCTGAGAATTTATGATGTGAATTACCTACATGAATTTGTGTTTATGCATGTTAAGTGATGTTTATGTACTTTGTTAACTCATCTTAGCTCTCTACTTCCTACCAATTGTCAGGCGAATTCACAGGTTGTTGGCTCTGCTTAGATGTATGAATCTTTTTTTTTGATAACTTTGTGGTCTACAAAAGCATTTTAACTTTTAATTCTCTCCTGCAAAATATGAATCTTTTATTTTATTTTATTTTTTTATTTTATGACTTTGAGGTCTACAAAAGCATTTTAAATTTTAGCAATCTCCTTTAAACTGCTTTCTTTTTTTTCACAAAAAAAAATAAATAATAATAATAATACTATACTCCTTTATCTACCTAGTACAAAAAAGGTAGGAGTATATATTGCATGATTCATTGATGGTGCTTTCACCATCAAGAAACCGTGAATGCACGGATGAACACAAATATCTTTAGAAGGAAATGT
The DNA here is from genome assembly GCA_947687605.1 of Reutealis trisperma. Taxonomy (NCBI): domain Eukaryota; kingdom Viridiplantae; phylum Streptophyta; class Magnoliopsida; order Malpighiales; family Euphorbiaceae; genus Reutealis; species Reutealis trisperma. Next base: position 3,088,466 of record CANTUT010000032.1, read on the forward strand.
AGGAGTAGAACTATTCCTTTGTGCCAGATTCAGGACCTGGACATTGCTCCACCTGCCATGTAAGAGAGGATGCCATATGGACAATAGGAAATGAAAAAGAGGAACAGAGATTTCTTTTCCCACATCGATGTCTCTGCCCTGTACCAATCAACAAAATAGCGTGCTAAATTACTTGAACGTTGTTCACACTCCAACCATTGATGTAGCGAACCTGGCAACATGATATTATGTCTTTCATAATAGCTTTGCCAGTCTTGTCACAAGAAAATTCTCAGAGCAGATTGATATTTATATTTTCTGTTTTCCTTTGCCCCACTGATGTTACACCATTACCATGAGCATGCTATTTTAGATTTTAATGTGCACTGTAGTACGTGCTAGTGGAAAAATAACTAATGCCAATTTTATGGGTCATTTTAGGAAATTCCAGGAGAGAATAGCATCCAAATTCCAGAAAACTGCAGCAGGTGATGGCCTGTGTATAACCATTCTACTGTTCTAATTATTGAGCCTGTTGAAGTAATTTATTGGTATTCATTATTAAATAACTGTTATTTTTTCATCCTAAAGGATTCAGTTACAATTATATATATATATATATATATATATATATATATATATATATATATATATGATGCATAATAATTAAGTTTCTTCTCTTTTGAAAAAAATATGGCCTTCCTGATCATAAAATCTTAAAAACTTTGCAAATAGGAAATATTTGTCCTCTGACCAAGTTTAACACAACCAATATCTGGTTTGAAATGAATCAATTTATTGGTTTATGGTTGTGATAATTTCTTTTATCATTTAGCTTTTGAAATCACAAATGCTCTTAGTAGGTTTGTTATTGGCTGAAAATTGTTGGGGAAACATATACGTTTTATTGAGAACAAAGGCTATTTTTGTACTTTTCATATAATTGCAAGACATTTTTTTCTTTTTTGCATTGGGAATTGATATTCATAACAGCAGCCACTTCTCTTTTTTTTTTTTTTTTCCTTCCCCGGCCTTCTCTGTATCATAGTACTACTTTAATGGGTTAGATATTTGTTATTTGTTGTCTTCTTTTTTCTTCCTTATATTTATTCTGAAGTACTGTATAGTTATTTCAGAAGCAAAGGACAAAGTTGTAATGGAGGTATTCACTGAGGCTGATTTAAGGACTCTTGAAGATGCGCTTGCGCATGTAGCTTCTCAGATAACTAAAGAGGAACAAGAATACCTAGCAGAAAAGAATATTCAAAAGCAGGTACAAAGTCAGTTCTATATCATAGGCTTACAAGTCCACTTCTTAGTAGACTTTGATGTTATCTGTAGGTTAACAACTCGTCTTTTTAAGTTTTGTTTTTTAGCTAGAATATTGTCAAAGTTTTCATTGGACAATAATCTGTGGGTCCCTGCAGATCCAGCAGGAGTATGTTGATCTTCAGAAGAAGGTTTCTCTGATAGAGGTGATAATGAAAGAAACAAAAGCACTGCAAGATTTGACTAGATATCCTTACAGTTTCTATATTGGGCCCTTGAATGATTAAGTGTTCGCCATACTTTTGCTGTGCGGAGTAGAGAAAAACAGAGAGAAGAGGGGAAAAGAAAGGCAAGGGCCCAGCTAGAATAATTTTCAACGAATGATGGTATTAGTAAATGATTTCAGAGCAGCCTAAAAAAACAAAGTCCTTCACTTCAGAGCAACTGACCTCTAAAATTTTATCCTTTGCAAAACCTTTCATTTCAGAAGTGTTCTTAAGGTGAAAAAAGTGAGGCTTTTAAAAGCATTATAACTAACATCAAAATGCTTTTATGAAATTGTGGTCCTATATCTTAGCCATGGAAAAGAGCAAAGGCGTGAACTTGTTAGTAACTCACTAGCTGGTTAAGAAAGCAAGTACAAAATTGGACTGTTATCTCGGCTTTTGTGATTAACATTTTATGAATTGCTTCTCCAAATAACAGAGGTGTATGACTAGTACTGCCAAAAAATTTTCTTTGACTAGAAACAAGCAGACTTCTGAACTGGAACAGATTTGTGCTTCACTCGGCGAGGAGTTGCAGAAGAGATGTGTTTGTTCCCGTTGTCATACAGAAAATGTGGACTTCTTGAGTGGAATTCTTCAGGCAGATGAGGCAAATTGATTTGTAAGTATCTACTTTCTGTTGCTACATTTTAATTGTTGGTCAAACATAAGCACAATTGTACCTGAGAGTCTTAGCATTTATGGCACTCATTCTGGATGGTCTGAATCACACTGGAGAGTTATGATTGTAAGGCCCTGTTTTCAATCAAAGACTTAAAGGTGAACCATAATGTGGAAAAGTATGTTTAGCTGATTTTTGCATTTAAATCTCATGTAGGCTGTATCAATATATCCAACAATATTTTAACCAACTCAAAATGATTAAACCATTACTATAGTGCACTCTCTTTATCGTTCAATGTCCGTTATTAATTACACTTGATTGAAAGTCATAAATAATTTAGTAATTAATCAATGCTGGTTACATTAATCTAATCAACTTTGCTTTCATTTATAGTTGCACTTTGAAACCCCAAATCAACGGGTGAAAAAATTGAACAGGATTATGAGAAAATGACATATCACCAGAAAGCCAGCTTGCTGCAACATAATAATCCAACTGCCTAGCTGCACATCCTATCCTCTGTTTTTGCTATAGTTTTGGCATAATTGTCGGTGATGCTTCTGTATCTTTTTCCATTAGGGATAGCAAGGTTGATTTGGTCTCTTCGTCACTGTTGCCTGGGTCCTGAAATGGCAACTGTGCTATCAGTTCATGGATGTAATTTTGACTCTTTTTGCAAATATGATTATTTGAAGTAGTACTCTAGATGTCTGAGAAAACAATGATAGAACTATAGTGCTAGACGTACACTTTTTTCGGGAGGTGCTATAGTGGGAAGAATGGTCTGCAGTGGGACGACTTTTGAAGTGGTATGCACATTAGGCTTTGTGACTTCCACTGGTATTGAAAATAGAGCAGAAACGGGGCGATGATCAGAGAACTTGCTTTCACTGCGAAAATAGGAAAGTTGCTTCACTCCTTTTCCATACCATAGAATTCTGTCACACCTGCGACCAGATTCACATACATGCTCAAGGTACTAGTACAATCTACAATGTAAAGCTTAGACTATTTAGTTAATGCTAGAGACTATATTTTTGAGCAATGTTAGACGACTCATGTTGGCTCTGTTTTGACTGATGATGTATGAACAATCTAACATTAATTAGATCGTACCATGCAGGGGTTCTTTGCTTTTCTCCTGATCTGCTTGGTATGCCACCTGAGTACCGATTGCAATTTGATGAAGAATATTTGTATGTAGGTGCAAATTCTATGTTTCCCTCTCTCCAACCTTGAAATGCTCCACCTTCTTCTAGTTCCCTTCGAAGCTGATCGAACTCTTGCAACGCTTTCCAGTCTTGCTTCTTTATCAAATATCTGGCCAAGTTGTCTTCCAAGTACAATCTGTAGTTGAGATCCCCGAACCAGAATATCCGACTACACAACATAACATTTAGATCATTAAAGATAAAGACTTCCATTAAAATCAGCCACTTTATTCTATTATTCCTCGTCTCTTCAAATAATTTAGATTCCTTTCCATTCATCACTGCATTTATTCTGGACAGAAAGGTACCTTATGGATTTTAATTAGTTGGGAACTTGAAACAAAACTGGATATTTGAATTTTGTTGAGTTCTAATTAGGTGCAAGAAGTTATACATGAAATGTGGTAAATTATTTCAAAATTTATTTGGAGATCATTGGATTTAATTCTAGATCTAGTTTATAATACTGAACTGGTGACTTGGTAGCAGTAGGAAAGTATAGAAATTCAGAAAACTGGTTCTCCTATAGCCTAATGAAATACATTACATCCTTATTAGTTATTGTAGTAGCAAGAATTATGGTTTAAAGCAATCCAATCTGTATTTCCTTATGACATGAAGAAGGCCATCTAAAATTTCGAAATTAGGTTGCTATAAAATATTTTTATCCTATATTGATGAAGTTGATTGTTGAGAGGACCACTTACTCATGTCCTAAAATGGTGAGAGGATGAGGATTGTCATCATCTTTAGAGGATCGAGGGAAAGAAGTTCGCCTAAAAATCTCCGAGACTTGGTGATTCCTTCTGCCTTCATCACCTTTTTTCTCACCGGAAGCTAAATGAGCAGCAATGAAGCAAAAACTTGTTCCTTCAATAGACATGCTAACTGAAACTGAACCTTTGTTTCCCAAATAACCCATGATGCCACAAGCCACCGAACTAACTTTCACATTTGAAATGCAATATTTTCTCAGCAATTCTTTCTTCATCCATACACTAATAAATACTCCAACCATCTTCTTGCTTGCCATTAGCTTGTACTTGCTGCCCCCATATGATTTCTCATTTTGTGTCCTTAAGCTTTCTCTCATTTGGATCCCAGAAAAGCCGCTAAAACTTGTTCTTCTTTCTGAATTAGAGATCTTCTCGTATTGGTAGTTGTCACTTGAAATTGGATTTGTCATAGGAGTCAACCATGGGCATCCATATTTATCATTTAGAGTTTTTCCTATGAGCAAGTTCCAGTTTGTTGCTTCTGTTGGGTCCTCCGCTCCTATTACGTTTCTGGTTTTTAAAGGCACAATCTCTTGAAATCTGCAGGTGAAAACAAATATTATTGTTAGAAAGACTTCATTTCTAAAAGATTCAAATTTAAAAACGAAAGAGAATGCCATTAAAAGTATTACGTACCCAAGAACATAAATATCAGCTGCATCCTTCAGATTTAACCACTCATCCACATCTACTGCTAGGCTTCCTACTGGAGACCTTCCGGCGACGTTCCATGTGCCAACAAAAATTCTGTAATATGTATATAAAGTTATATGATAATCTGTAATTTTCAAAGAAAAATATAAATATTTTTACCTTAATTCGTTAGTTAAAATGCATGGATCAATCTCTGATGACCGAACAAAAGCATCATCAAGATTATCATCTGCTTCGTCGTCACTATCGTCTGTAACAAAACAAGGCACTTGAAAACCAAATGTAGTTTCAGAAAGAAGAAGATGAAGAAAAGTAAGAGAGAGAAAATTGTACCTGAAAATTCATTCAAGTAATTTGCTTCTGCTCTCTTGTTCTTTATTTTGAACCACTTACGAAACGTATTGGTTTTGGACTTCTGGTTCTCGCTATGCATAGCTCAGAACAAAGATAAAGTCCATGCCACAATTTACAAGATCGAACAAGATAGATAGTAGATCTCTACCCTGTGCAATAGCTCATGTCTCAATTCAAATTGAAATCTGTTTCCTATCTTCTAGAATGGTGGTTGGTTATGGTTTGATTCATCAATGACAACACAAAACATAGGTTTCATTGTAAAAAAACCATAGTATTAATCGCCAAATACCAAAGTGATCAGACTGAAACAAAAAGACAAACCCAAAAATCTTAAGTCATTTCAACTGAAGATCCCAAGAGGAGAGAATTGAAAAATAATAATAATAATAGAGAGAGAAAATGACATGTGAAGTCAAAGCTTGTTAAGAAAAGAAGAAAAAAAGAGGAGGAAGAAGAAGAAGAAGATGAAGAAGGTTCCCTCCTACATTTCATTGTGTAATTTATTTATTCAGTGAATAACGAATAGGAATTGAGAAAGATGTAGGCCTCACAAGCTTCTATCGTTTGTTTGATTATTTGAGCTGGTTGGTGGTGGTGCTGGTCACGTATGTTCCGTGGTATTTTTACATGACAAGTTTACTATTACAGTTTTCTTAAAGTCAAACAATCTAATATCATACTATGGATACAGCTAAGCTGGACCATTAGGAATTAGGATAGTTTAACCAACATATATAAGTTATCTTCATATTCAAATAATCATCATAAAGCTATTAGGTAGCTCCATTCTTATATCCTGTTCTATGTTTTTTCGTCTTATTATAAGTTCCTTGTATTTTGTGCTAACAGTTTGTACCACAGTAGCATGCTTTATTACCTTTCTTGAGTGTTTCTGATAGTACAATCAATCTTCAATGACTTTTTATGATGACTATTGCATACTACTATGATTAACTTCATAGATAAAAGGGACGAATGCCTCTTAGGTTTTCATTGTCACATTAAATCATGACACATCTTAAAACCTTATTATCTGTTTATTAAACGACTAATAACATAATCTCAATCCTCTTCTCAATTTTCAATATATATATATTTATTAAAATTTAAATGCTTAATATAAGTATACTTTTCACAATGTCTTGTATTCTTATATATTTAATGTTGCATAACATATATGCTAATATTTTGCATAATATATTATATATATTGATGTTTATATATTAAAAAATTGATTATTTGTATAATAATTCATTTAAAGTAACTACATGTTGTGATGTTATAATTTTTTATAATAGATTTTTATTATAATATTCAATTTACATGCATTTATAAGAATAATATTTTTACAAAAAAAGGGAGAAAATTGAAAGCAAATAATTAAAAAATAGAGAATTTAAATAAAAATAATAATAAATCAAATTATTTATATGTGACAAATAAATTTACTTGATAGGATGCAAAATGTTTACTAGCAGCTAATAAATTTATGTTAAGTGGACAATTGAGTCTAATAAATTCAATTTGGAATGAATCATGAGTAAAAATTTAATTCAATTAATAATATAATTCATATATTATCTAATTAAACCAAAAAATTATTAAAGGTTAGAATTAAGTAAATTGGGAAAGAAAATTAGCATTACTGTATAGATAGAAATTAAGTTTGTTAAAATTTATAAATTTTGTTTCACACTGCAAGCTAATAAATTATGGTAGGTGAGTAGAGTGGATAATTAATATTGAATAGAGATGGGCAACAAGTACCCTAAGCTTTTATTTACTATTGATGGTTCCTCATTCATTATTGGTATATATATGTGAAGTTCTTATCCCATCTCTGTCCATTTGTCTCAATCACTCCAATAAGTAGATTGGTCATATGGCCCATTGTAGTAATGGTTCTTGCAGCTATTGATATGGATTTTTCCCTTGTAAATCATCATTTTAGATATGCTTTTGTCACTCTTCATGACATAGATGTTTTCTGCCTTCCTTTGTTTTTTTTATTTCATTTTTTCCATTTTCTATACCATATAATACATTGAAAATTATTTATTTAAGAGTAAGAGCATTTGAGATTTCAATTCTGCATTTCGGCTTACCAAGAATGAGTGGTTAAAATTGCTTATTTAAGAGTAAGAACTATGGAGATTTAATGTTAAGTATGCCGTAATGTAATAATTTAAAATATATAGTTAATTAAGCTGTTGTTAAGTTTTAAATACTGCATTAAGAAATAAGCACTTGATTATCTGTCTATTGGCTGATGGTAAAAATCTAGTGAATTTATCATTCTTTTTATTTACTTTATTACTTTTATCATTCTTATTTCTCTTACCCTGTTGTTTGCACTCACTGTGTAGGTAGCCTATGCTTAGCTTACATACTGATGATGAGTCATTGAATTGAGTATTATTTACTGTAAGTACAAAATTTTCACTTTTTCACCATTAAATATTATACCACTTAATTCAATCTTTGACACACTAATATTATCTATGTACTTTTTACAAACAAATTTTAATAATTCAAATTTGATACATCTAAATACAAATAATTTTCACTATGTGAGAGTATCAAACCTGAAATCTCTTGATCTCAATGTTTCAGACCTAGCTAAATACAAATAATTTCTACTATGTGAGAGTATCGAACCTGAAATCTCTTGATCTCAATTTTTCAGACCTAGCTAAATTAGATAGAATTAAATATAAATAACTTTTGTTGTGTGAAAGCATTGAGTTTGAAATCTCTTGATCTTAAGGTCTCGCCTAACCATTTTAGTTAATTATCTATGTATTTTTTGCAAACAAATTTTAACAACCTACTAGCGAAAATTGAATATGAGATCTCTTAATTTTAAGGTATCAAACCTAGCCGAATCGGCTAGGCATCATTAGCATCTGTGTACTTGATATTTTAAAATTTTATTCTTCTACTATATGTAATTTTTTTAAAAGAAAAAATATAAATATTTAAGTGATTATATTACTAGATTGAATTATTAGTTAACTAACACATTATGAGAATTTTATTGTAATTAATTATATAGCCATTCTATCATAACTTGCTTCTTGCGCACACCCAAAAAAAAAAAATAAATAAAAAATAACCAACAAATAATTACAGAACCTATATTAAATACAACTTAAAGAAGAAGGAATATGATTATTATGAGGTGTATTTATGTGATTTAATTATGGTTTATTGACAAGATTTCAGTCATATTTGCTAGGGATCGAGTTTAGAAGGGCACAGGGTCCCTCTTACCATTGTTCAACTTATTCTAAGATGCCCCATAAATTGGGAATGTCCTAACATTAAAGGTATGAATATCCTTATTGAGTGAGACAATACTGGGACTTTAATCAATTATTATTATACTTCTTATTTCGGCCAAGAATTGGAAGGTCATGGCATTTGCTGAACATAAATGTAATTAATGATTTTCTAGTATATTTCTTCATATCTCGTATATCATTCCTTAATTTATAAAGAAAATTACGAGTTGAATAGATCAAATTTTAGAAAAAATTTAGTATTTTTCAAAATTAAATCTAATCAAGAAAAGAGTCTAAGCAAAAAAAAAAAAAAAATACAACTATAACAAATGGGGAGCATAATAAATTCAACATGTAATTTAAAATTGCAATAAAAACTAGAAAAAATTGTCTATACTCTATATTAACATGAACATGAGATGTGGAGCACACTCCTTGCCCATTAAAATATCTCTAATAGAAGTCTTGTAAAATCTAAAACTATGTTAAATGATATAATAATTAAAATAAAAATCTCTAAAAAAGTGCATATTTTATACATATGTATATAGTTAATTATGCTTATTTTGTATATAATTTACTTTTTATATTTATTGAGTACTATATCTATAAAATAAAAGATTATAATAAAAAAAAATATGATCCTATTATTCTATAAACGATTCAGTAAAAATACATTAAAGATAAATTTGATAAGTCGTAATGTAATACAATATAATATAATTAAATATATTTTTAATATAAATATTGTATTAAAAATATATTTAATTATATTATATTGATTGTATTACGCTTATCAAACATATTCTAATTTTTTTTATTGTGCTATTCTCATATTCATTTTTGAAATGATTCGAAGTTACCGCCTTATTATCATAGTCCAATGAATGAGAATAAATGAGGTAAATTTTAAAGGTAAATAATCTATGTGTAAAGTAGGCCAACTCAGAGCTAGCAAGAGTAATTCGAATGTTGCAGGGGGAGGCTTGATTCGCGATGCAAGTGGTGCCTGGCTTAGTGGATTTATTGTGCATATCGGTTCTTGTAACGCTCTTAAAGCCGAATTGTGAGCTGTGGTGGAAGGTCTGCGTCTTGTTTGGCATCATGGATATAGGAAAGTGAAGCTTGAGGTTGATTCTTTGCTGGTTACTCATTTGCTTGATAAAAATGGAATTAATTGCAGTGGTCCTGTGGGGAACTTGGTTTTTTTTGTGCAATAACTTGCTTAAAAAGGATTGGGTTGTGGATATCTCTCATGTTTATAAAGAGAGCAACAAATGTGCAGATTTCACAACTAATTTATCTTGTGTTCAGAATAAAGATATTAAAGTGCGGGATACTCTACCACAAGAAATAACTGAGCTTCTTCAACAAGACTAGATTGGTGTTAGTTGGACTCAACGTGTAAAACGCAACTAGTAGAGGTTGCTGTGTCTTTGTCTAGATTTATGGGCTAAGTTCTTATTTTATGGGTTATTTCCTCCCTATCTATCAAAAAAAAAAAAAAAAAGCAGGCCAACTCTTTATTAGGGTTTGCTGTCTGGTAATATATTAAACGAATATAAATATCAAGTAGATGTCACATAATTACCAAATGACTACAAAGTAGATATAATATAATATATATTAAATGAGTAAAAGTGCCACATATTATATATTATTATATTTTACATATTTTTTAATATTTTTCATTAAACACTTGTCTCGCATATTTATTTGTGTCAATCTGTAACATATAATTTAAAAAAAATTATAACCTAAACAACTAATTTATGATATGTATTAATGAGAAAAGACTAACTAAAACAAATAATTATGATAATTAATATTTTTAAATAGACATTATAATGATAAAAACTAAAAATGTTAACTAAAAATATAAGAATAATATTACCTTTCAACAATTAATATTATTTAAAGAAATTTGAAATATAAACCGTAAAAATAATTTTTATGGTCATTATAATAATTAAATATATTACAAATATTACATGAAGCAAATCAAAATTTTGAAACTATTAATTTCAATTGGACGGTGAATGTGGGGTCTAGTGGGCACAAAGAGGCCAATTACTCTAGAAAACGATAGACAAAAACTTTCGATTGGGACCCCATTTTTATTGCAGTAAAGTAATAAATGCAATTAATTAGCCCCAAAATAGCATGAAAATTCAATGCTTTTATTAAAAAGTGCAAAAAATATTAATGGACATGCATATTTTCTTTTTGAAAAGTAAATTTTATTAGTGGGATTTAAATTATGATGCCAAAGTAATTTTATTATATTTGATATTATACAATATACTTTTTGATAAATATATTTATGAGTATCCTAATAAACTTTTTGAAAGAGTTTTTTTATAAAATATAAGTAATTGTGCGTTTTATTTATATATAACTTTACAGAAAGTAATTCTTTTTTCATTTGATTTTATATTATTATTTTTCAAAAATTAATAATATAAAAAATAATAATATCTTTGCAATTAAATGCCAAAAAGAAGTACAATCATAAATAAAAAAATAAATATATCAATTTATATTTATCTCAATTAAAAAAATTTCACTTATCTAACTCATAAGAAAATTATTTCTTCTAAATTCAGAAAATAAATATTCTTATTTTTTTTAGAAGCTTTATTCAATTTTATCAAAAAAAAAATAATTTTATTTTTTCTATTTTATAAAAAATTTTGGTTCATTATTTTATTTATTTCATATCAAAAAATACCTTAGACTAAGAGGTAGATTTTTAGGAGTGTGTTTTGGGACAAAAATAATAACTACAATACCTTTCATAGGTTGCGACATTCTAACGAGGAGAATTATATGAGATTTGTGGCCTTTGTAGATATCTATCTATTTCAATTTCAATTTCAATTTCATGATTATTATTTTATATCAATCATCTTTCCCCTATCCCCCACCCACGTTGGACCTTTGCCCTCCAATAGGGCACTATGTCTCTATTTTTGACTTACCTTTAAAAAAAATAAATTAAAAAAAAATTATAATAAATGTCTTTACTTAACTTACCTACCACTTTGTATAGTCCATTGTACAACAATTCAAACAAAAAATTTTACTTTTCAAAGTAGAGATATTTTCCATTTTCCTAAAATATTCTCGAACTTAATTCAGAATTAATTTTGCGAGATACTGTTAGGTATAGAATGCAGATTTCTCTAAAATCAATTTTTTATATCCATAAGGGTCAAACTCAAAATTTTATTTAATTGATTTAACATCTTTTCACTTAATCAATTAATGATAAGCAAAATAGAGATATTTCAATTTACTTAAGTGATGGTAAGTTTAAAATAGTACACGAAGGAATTACAAACCTTAGGATTAACCAGCAAGCAAAAGTGGATTTAAAGATAAACCATAACTAAGTCTGGTGAAAAGATGGTCCTAAGGCCTACAGAAATAGTGTAATTTTCATTCAATCCCTGCTCCTTTGTCTTCCTCGCCTTCGGCAACCACTTGATGAAGAGAAAGACCCATGAGAGCAGGGTTCTTGCTGGACCAAGACATTAAATCATGTATCTGAAGCCAATTTTTGACCCTTTCCTGAACTGAAAATCTATAAACTGACCAAGAGTTAGGATTGACCATAAACAGCTAGATCTGGCAGAAAACAAAAAGGACACAAAATCATATTGTCTATGGTCAAGAAACTCAGCAAAGGATAAAACTTGTTTGTACAGAGAGCTACTATCTATAGACCATATCTGATTTCCATCTCACCGCCAGCCATCCAAACACAACTGAAGTGGGAATAATGGGAGATTTGGGATACATTTCAAAAATAAATTGTGAATTTTTTTTTTATTTAGTTACATTAATTATTTCAATAATCATCTTTATTTCTTCAATTTCTTTACTTAATTTTTTAATCAAGACTAATTCAAGTGGCATACATAATCAATATAATTAAACTTTTTATCATAGTATTATATTAATATTAAGTTTTATGTCAACTGAATTAAAAATTGATTGTTAAATCAGTTCAACTCTTGAAATAATTTCAAAAGTTGGTTGATTAAGACTTATAAACATGAGATAAAAAAAAATCAATTAGAAAAATAAAAGAAAGGACAATTTTAAACAAATATAAATATTTATATGTGATTTCAGTTTTTATGGAGCTCACAATTTCTAACCCATAGTTGGTTTCATTATTAACTCTTTAGAATTAAAGTAATAAATGGTATGATCTAATTTTATAGATCCAACGGCCTAAAAGCACCAGGTACATGTACACAAGTGTACATGGTGCATTTATGTTTTAAAATCTCTAGCTGTCCAACTAGTTAAACTAGAAAAATCAAGAATCGGTTCACAAATCAATTCGGATCACTTATAAATATGATATCTTTTGTAACGGCTAAAATATTGTATGCTATACATAATTAAAGAATAGCTTTCCTCTTTAATATCTCATTGAAATGAAAAGATTAATCAAGTCACATAATTAACATATATTATATTTATTTTTAACATATAAATAATAAATATACAATATTATTTAAAATTTTGATTCTATTTTAATTGAATTTTTGATTTGTGATTTTTTACATTTATTAGTTTCAAAACATAGTGGTACACAAAAGAAATAGCCCTATTTTAAGTAGGTAAGTAATTAGAATTCCAGTCACATTCTGGGACCATATAGACTTTTCATTCTTGTTTCTCTTTTTCTTTATTTGAGGTCAGAAATTTTTTGTAGATGTTTGTCCAATTGCTGAGTTAGGTTTTTCAAAATCAAGAATTTAATCAATGAACTGTCAAATTAGTGGTGGGTTAAGTCTTATTCATATTGGATGTATATATTAATGAAATAAAAATATATAAAATAAAAAAATGATATCGATATCTTTTCATTAAAAAAAAAGAAAACAAAAGAATTGAATTGAATTATCGAATTTTAGATAGAATTAAATTAAAAAATAAAAATAAAATTATAATATATTGAATTTAAAATCTAAGCCAAATCAAATTACCCAAAAAAAATAACAATAATAATGGACTTGTCAATTAAATTTGAAATGAGTTTTAATAATACATCGAGTACTCCATGGGATCATGAGAAAATGGTCTCCCCTATTGCTTGATCTATTAGTCTAAAATTTAAACCTCAAAATCAAAATCATCAAAACAAAAGGTCCAAAAAAAAAATTTTACAAATTAACCCTGAAAATTACTAAACTTACATTTTTCATCCCCAGAATTTCATTAAATGCAACACTAATACCTCTTGTGTGAATAGAGCAATTCGCTTTGTTTAGGCCTAGAAAGGAACTGATTTCTACATTTTATTGCATCAGAAACCAAATGTTGCCTAAACATTGCAATGAAAGCTTCAACTCTTTCATTCAACTCTTCTTTAGACAACTTATGAGCTTCGCCATCATTTTTAATATGCTCTTGTTCTCGCCCTGGCTTTAGCTCTGACTCATGTGCATCCCTTGTCTTCTTACCTACTCTGGGACATTTCTTGTGTTCTATAGCTTTGGTAGACAAACCACGTTGTTTGTTTTTTTTCTTCTTTTCTTGAATCTTCATCTTTGCATTTTCATCACTTTCTTGATTTTCTTGACTTAAGCTGGAATTCGAATTGATGGAAGTGAAAAAAATAGCTAAAAGAATAAGATTTAGGATTAAAAAGACCCTCGAACGCCATTGCTCCACGAAAAATATCACTAAAAATTGTTTTAAACATGCCATAGCTAGAGTTGTTCCTGCTGCTAGAAAGAGAATTTTGTGCATATAGTAATCATCATTATCTTCTTGCTCTCTTCCAACTGTTGCTCTCTCACATTCTTTGATATGATCCATTGTGTGTTTTTGTTTTTGGGAACAATTTGAGAATGGATTTATAACTATAAGGACCATATTTATATATGTGGAATGGGAAAGAAATTAAAGAGAGAGTGAGAGAGAGGGGTGTTCGGAAATGTTAATTTTAGGGCATGTGTATGTGATGATAAGAAGACATGAGTGGTGACCAATGAAAGTGCAGGTGGTAGAGGAGACAAGAAAACATGCTTTTACCTGCAGTTTTACCTTATGATTGCTCCAACTCAGGTATTTAGTTATGTTGGTTTCTATGTGTTTTGGCCCTGGCGTGCACATCAATGCCATCAACCAAGGCATGCCATTGCTTTGGAATTGCCAATGTGCTTTTTGCTGGGGAATTCCTTTTTTTTTTTTTTTTTTTTTTTTTTTTTTATTTAAAAACTGTTTGCCCAAAAGAAAAATCATCGATGTGTAGTAATTAACATCATGGACTTGCGGCTCCAGCATGGTCCAAGTGTTTTTTTCCCCCCTTTTTTTGAGCATTAGGGGTGTGAAGTTAAAATCCGAATTTATTACTTATATTACACACATTTACTCATAAGCTATGTCTAAGCGGTGCAGTCAGGTCAAATTTTAATAATTGGTATTGCTCTTTCAATTAGGATTAATTTATTTGATCTCTTTATTTATTTATTGATTGTAGTGAGACATATCCATGTGAATTCACTTTCATATAAAAACAGGAGAAACATGCTCTCATCTCACATATAAATTCGTTCATTTACTGTTAAAATCTTGATTCTCAGCCACTAAAATTTAATGTATATAATTATTATAATAAAACAAAATCTAAGAACAATTGATAAAACTTGGAAGGATTATTTAATGCATTGAAGTAAACAAATCGTCTTTATGAGAAGAAAATAATGACATGTGTCTACTTGTGCCTAACTATCCATACTGTTTGATACACTCTGCAGAGAAATGCTTTACTTCTACTGCGAAAAGTCCATATTTCTCATCTTTTATACTTTGCATAAAAAGAATATAAATAAATAATAGAAAGCATCTTAACTACAAAAATACATGATATTTTGCTTGCTCTCATATTCTTGGAGGAAAGCTCAAATTGAGCATAAATTGAACAGAAACAGAAGTGATAGTGAAATGATTATTATCAGAACTTGTATATAGACAGGTGGGGAGACTCCTACTCAAACGCATGTCTTTTACAAAGAAAAAAGCACATGTTAACAGTAGTTGAGCAAAATTTTTGCTGGAGAATATAAGAGCAAATAAGCAATGAAATGGAATGTGTTTGATCGAAAGTACACTCCTGCTTCATGCAGTAAAATCATCAGAAATAATAAACCCCAAATGCCCCATGATTCACCACCAGCATCAACCAACAGAGAATTATTCCATTGTTTCTTTTATTTTTCTAGGCCTTCACAAAAGCCATGGTGCCTTTTCTGTTTATAAAGGTGAGCATTCATCTATACTTGTAGAGACAGTCCATTAACCGGAATTTGAAATTTGCATTTTGAAGATTTCAAGTTCAATGAAAGTGAAATGTTGACTATAGAATGAACTAGATGCAAACAGAGATCCTTATGACTAGGGGTACAATTCCTGATTTGCTTGGTCAAAATTCATAGAATCAACTAATAAGTCACAGTATGAAATCACCAGTATCTTTTGGCCCATGACCGGATGTTAGTAAGAAGCAAGCAAAAGATAATTACACATAAAGATTGAATGCTAAAGCATGGGATTAAAGTAAGAATATTATCTATAAGAAGATATTTATCACAGGATTGATTACTAAAGGTACATATAATAGCTTGCCAGGCCAATCTGGCAACTAAATTTAGAAACTAACATTTCTATGTAGTAAGAGAAAATTAACAGGGAAGACAAAGTGGGTATGATATATGTAAGAAAAATCGAAATTGAAAATTTAATTATCGCTACTAAATAATCTCTATCTCTCATACTATGCAGGCAGCCGGTGTATCTAGTTTCTTTAAAAAGAAAAGAATTATTTGTGCAAGTATCATCAAATAAAAGGAGAGTGAAGTTGAATTTGGGTATCACATATAACTTTTTTCTGTTGGACTTGAGGAACACTTACCTTCATTACCACCATCTTTTCCCAGACAAAGAAACAAGCTGCGTAAGAGAAAAATGGAAAAGAAAGAGATTAGAAACTATTATTCTAGTAAATATATTCAACAGGCATGCAGAGATGCACGTAAAGGCTAAAGCACTGAAACATTAAGAACAAAGTAAAATAAGAGATGGGCATATCCAGTGGCAAAGCTAGGCATTTAGTTTAGGAGAACCAAGGTAAATCTATCATAATAATAATGAGGAAAAATTTTTCCATATGTTGCAAGTAATATATTATATAGAGCAAAAAATTACTGATATATTAATAAATAATAAATTACGTAGATAAATGGTCAGATAAAAAAATAGTGATGATGAGTGTTGAAACCCACTTTGGTATTTAATAACAAAGAAAGTATAATTCCTTTCCTTTTTCTTTTCCTTTTTTTTTTTTTCAAAATTTTTGCTCTTGAGGGAAGGGCATATTCTAGGCCAAAACCCATAACAAGTCACTTTCAATAACTACTCTGCCAAACCTAATTTTTAAAAATTATAATTATTTATCAACCAAGAAGAAAAGAAAATGAAAAATAATACTGTTATTCAAGTAGCAACCAGTTGATTGAAATGATCTCTGAAAGGAAAATTTATAAAATAAATAAAGAAAAGGCATCCAAGCTCATCTAATCTTCTCAATAATAATGCTGATTGTTTCAAAGAAAATGTAGGTTAATTTAAAGTTTTAACTTTAGAGTCTTAAGTTTTTAAGATTTAAACCACTAAACTTAATGTGCTTACGCAATAGATGGCCAAATCAAAACATCTATCCGGCTAGACAATTATAATTATCAACCACATGAATTTCAAATGATATTCTACCTAAGAATCCCAATAGAGAAATGGAAGTCTCAATTTTTATCGTCTCTTTCTAAGTAGTCAATAAAATATGTAGTTTGAAATTATTGACTCCCTAGTTGAACCAATTTCAAACTGACACTATTTTAGCAAAAACATTTATCAAGTAGATTCAAACCCATTTTGCAGGCAGAGACCATCCACTATGCTCAGAATTCCTTTGCATAGGCCTTCAAAACATTTAACAGGGTAATGGAAAAGATTAAAGAAACCAACCTGATGAGCAACCTGAGCCAATCTCCGACTATCTCTAGATGATTCATTCATCACATTAGATTTCTGCGGCTCCAGTGAATTATTTTGCTTTTCCATGGCTCTTCTTTTTACAGTGCTCTTCTCAGGAGAAGTATTTTGATCAGGACTGCTTAAGGCTTCCTTCTTGCGTTTCCTTTGGAAGGTGTATTTAAGTATTCTGCCGTTATCCATTTGACTAGGAAGCCCCTTAGGTTCTTTGGATGCTTTGGCATCTTTCGAATCAGAATACATCAGTGGTATATCAACCATAGTTTCTTTGGATTCCAAATCAGAATATACCAGTGGCACGTTGACCGACTCAGGGTTAGTTTGATAACATGGAAAAGATGAATTTGTAACAGCCTCACATCCCTGTTTTACCAACTCATCTACTAACTTCATGTCCTCATTTGTAAAATTCTGAACAATACCAGATTTATTTAATGTCTTCACACTCACTGTGACATTTTTAGAGCCAGAAATAGGGCCCATGCCGCCTTTAATTAGTGTTAACCCTGGATCTAAACGAGGCAATGGCTTCAACTTAACATCATTTTCAATCATCCTTGACTGATCTTCACCTGATTTCGCATTACCGTGGATTTCACACTCATCAGGATAGGAAGTGGAGGTAGGCATGACATCCCTGCTTTGCACCTTTCTATGTCTTTTTTCTTCATTCTCATCCACAAAGCTGCTGTTTTCACAATCCAATTTTTCTTTGAATTCACTAGAATGCTTCTCCATATCCATGTCATTAGCCTTACTAGAGGGTATGGTGCATGAACGTTCATCAGGCTTAGCATTTCCATTCACCGAGTATCTTTTGCAACGGGAAAGAATGGACGGTGGTTGATAAGTTTTCTTAAGTTGACCAGGACAAGACCTGCGCTTTGCTTTGGTTTTCCCAAACCTTGACCTTCTTCTTCTTAAAGTGCGGGCCTTAACACGTTTTCTTACTTCTTCCCCAGTAAAGTTCTTCACTGGTTCAAACTTCTTGGTCTTGGGAGGAGGAACAGTACATTGTCCATCATCGTTATTACTTCCTTTGATGATCAATTGATTCTTTATACGGGAATGCTCATCAACTTCTCCAGAAGAAGGCAATTTCCCATACAGTAAGTTCCCTTCCAACGCATGAATTCTCTGAGTGCATCCATATCTGCACAGCTCAGATTCCTCCTTTCCCACAGTTATTGAGGCCAATTCAGCATTCTGTTCCACATTGCAATAATTCACATCCAAAATTCTCTGATCAAATAATGTATTCTTCATGTCAGACGTAGTCACAGGTTGGAGTTCCAGATTAGGAGGAAGTACGAATGGTTCAGATGTTCCATTTTGGTAGGAGAATGCATCTCCCCTTGTGATTTTCGCATTCAAAGGCTGGACTTGGTTGTCCCTCAGCTTTTCCAACTTATCACGTACCCATTGCAACTCGGCTCTTAGATCTATTATGACACCCTCGGCTTCCTGTAGCTGTGCTTCAAGCTCATCAATTTTAGTCTGCTGGCTTGAGGATGCTATCTCTGCTTCAATTATCTGTAAATAGGGAAAAATTGGACATTATGGTATTAATTCCCTAAAACATCAAATGCAGCGTATATAAATGTAACAAGGCATTTGATCTAGTTTTGTTGGTTAACTGTAGTGAAAATTTCAATTGAACCGGAAAGGCTGTGAATTCTATATAAATGTTAAGACTCAAGTAAATAAATACAATTCCAAGAGCTGCAATAACAAATTTTTACCAAAGCACTAATGTTAAATGGCAAAGAACTATTGCTGGATGAAGGCTTTTGCTCCTCAATGACAGAGAACAAATAAAATGCATTAAAGGTTTGATAATGAGAGCCACTAGGCTCTTGCTCAACCTAAAAAATAGCAGTTATACAAGTGAGTATGTGCCATTGACACCAATTTTTATAGTCCAGTACTTGTTTTTAGTATTATTTGTAAGATTCGAAGTATTTTGATTATATCCTTTACCAACTGAACCAACAATCAATGACTCTTGTAGCCTAACATGTAGAAGAAAAGACTGCCCTTGGTAACTATAAGGGCCAATTCCCAGAATAGAGACACAGTATCTTGTTTCATCAAATTTTTAAAAAACAAGAATATAAAGTTCAGGATTTTTTTCAAATAAGTCTAAAAGAAGAACCAGAAGATCTTTCAATATATTTCAGTGTGTAAGACTCAAGTAAATGAACTCCCAGTTTTTCCTAACATTTAAGTTTGATGGAGGATAGTGATGTACAAGTCCAGTTACCACTTGAAAAAAAATATATTTTCATTTAAATATCGTATAAAACTAGATTTCCTTGATTCTTGCAGAAGGCTATATTTCCCTATATGTAGTTCACAACAGGTGAGCCCTAGACCTTAGGTGCAATGGTAAGATTACTCCATTGTGACTTGGAGGTCACAGGTTCAAACCCCAAACGTAGCCTCTTTGCAATGTAAGAGAAAGGTTGCATACATCTGACTCTCCCCAAAGCCCCTAGGTGGGAAGCCAACTGCTAGGACACTCTTTTTAGATCTCCATGTGTCATATACAAATAAAAGGTCCTTTGCTTATATGCTCCTTAAAAAGATAAAAGTACAACACTCCTTCATGCCAAAGATATGGTTCTTCTATGCCAAAGTACAACACTCCTTCATGCCAAAGATATGGTTCTTCAATTCCAAATAAATCTAATCCCTAAAAAGAAAAGAATAAAAATACAATTCCTTCCAAAATCGATAGCATTCAAAATTCGCAAAAAAGAGAGAGATAATCAAACAACAAAATTTAAACCAAAATCAAACACGTTGTAAATATTACATTTAATTTTCAGTTTCATAAAAAAAAAAAATTACCTTAGCATCAATCATTTGCTTTAACCGAACAAGTAAACGAAGCGCTTCATCTTTAGTACTACAAAGATCGTGTTGATAGCGAATCGCTTTTTTCTCAGACGCCATAACTCGATTCGCAGCTTCCTTTGCCGTGTTCAGTATTATTTCGGCATACGCCTTCTTCAATGCCACCATTTTCTATATACAAACAAAACAAAACGCACCATTTTCAAAAAAATCATAACAGAAAAAAAATCAACAACGATAATCGCCGCGACGGTGGCAGTTGCTACGGCGGCAACGGTGGTGGTTAATCAATTTGAATTACCTGTGATTCTTCCATTGAGAACCGTAACAGTAGTATTTTTCCCTCTCCAGTCTCCACAACTCGGCAGCTTTTTTCTAGTACTGTACCTGTATGTATGTATATGAAACTGAAAGCTGGCACTGTTATTACTTGATTGCCCTTAGTTCGTTGTTTAAATTACGAGAATTGTACAATCCGTTACTCTTGTTTGGTATTTTGGATTGGTCGTTGAGAATGTGGGGACACATTTCGATAGGGAAGTTTCAGATAAACGGTGTCGTTTTTCTTAATACTGTCCTTTTAATCCAACGTGAAGGCGCGCAGCGCAGAGGCCCTGATTAGTGGGACCCTTTGTAAAAATTATTATTATATTATAAAATAAAATAAACATTTTTTTTTTTTTTTAACCCTTCGAGCTTTGCATTCGCAGCGCGCTCATTGGCATGCTATTGCCTTTCATTTAATTTTTGAAATTTGAGTTCGCCGAGACTCTACCGTAACTTCCGTGCGCGCGAAGTAGGCAAGCGACTTTATTCAATAATATAATAAAATCAATTTTAATTAAAATTAAATAATAATATAAATAAATAATAAAAAATGAAAATATAAAATTATGTAAATTAGCACAATTTGATATATAAATAATAAACTTATGTTATAGGCGAATTAAATGAATGTTTGTTTATATGGCAATGACAAGCTATTTAAAAAACTAATGAAGTTTTTTATAGTGAAAAATATTTAAAATGGGGATTTAATTACTAGATTATGTAAATTTTGCACTTATACTTCTATTTGATCCATGTAATATAATAATCATAATTCTCAAGATAAAATTTAAATTAAATTAAATTATTTTTAAATAACAAATTAAATTTGGATGATTAGTAAGAAATTAAGGAAAAAAAAACACAATAAACCATGGGTGAAATTAAACCAAAAATAATGTGTTTTCTGTCTCTCATATGATTTTTTTTTTAATTTTTTGTAAAAGGTGAAGAAACTCTCATAAGATTTTATAATATTTGATACACTTATATATTGTTTGGTTTGCCACAACTTGTTTCTTGGAAAATTATTTTTTATAAACTGTAACTTGTTAAAGATTTAGTTTGCATACTAATATCTTGAGAAATAGACATGTTTATGAGCCAAACATGAATTTGAAAATTATTCAATTATTCAAAAGCTCAGTTTATAATTTTATTTATTAAGTATTATTTGGTATAGAATAAATAAATTAAGAAAGTATAATTTTATAAGAAGTGAAAAAATTTTGACTTGTTTAATAACCACTTTTAAAATAAAGTTTCAAGAAAATAAAATGTCTATTTCATGATTTTGAGAAATGTATATTTTTTTAAAAAGAGTTAAAAAAGTTGGAATTCTTCCCATAAAGTTTATTTAATAAAAAATAATTTCCCTAAAAAATATATTTTTCTTGAAGTATACCAAATAATACTTAATTATAGCAGTGCATTGTACCAAAAGAAATAGATTTTTTTTTATTTAGCATTTTTTAGAAGATATTCACTATAAAAAAAAAATCATAATACTCTTATAATTAATTTACTAGGAAATAGATTATTTTAGTAAATTAGATTTGAACTCAATTGATAAGTCTAATTTAACTAATCATCTTAAGTAAGTTATTTATTTTTAGAGAAGTTTTTTTTTTTTTTTTTAAATAACACAAACCAAACACTCTCAAACTATATACTTTCCAAAAAAAATCTTATTTATTTTCTCTATTTATCACAGACTTATTTCCCCTGTTTATCACATAATACCAAATGATACCTTATTTTATTCTAATAATGGATATATGTTTTGTATATTCAATATATATCTCAATACCTAAAAACCTAACACAGACCATCTTTAAATCTTTATTATTATTATTATTATTTTTGGTTAATTCTAAAGATAATTGTGTTATGTTGCACGGTTAAATTAAATAATTTTATTCAAGAAATTCTAAAAAAAATAAATAAAAAGAAAAAGAAAACAATGTCAGTAATGGAGCCCATAAGCTCTCACATGGGCCACGGGCCATGTTTCAACAATTCAAGAGCAAGAGCAAACGAAAACTATCTAAACCCTGAACCCTACACCTGGGCAGAAGATCCAAATCTCTCTCGCTCTCTCTCTCCGTCTCTCTCTCTCTGTGCCTGGTTCCAATGGCGAAGACAGCGAAAAGAACTGGCAGTGACACCCAAACCAAGACCAAGAAGAACAAAAAATCGGGTCCAAAGGCAGTGGCAATGAAGCTCAAGACCCCAAAAGACAACCCTTTCGAGATTATCTGGTCCCGCCGCAAATTCGACATTCTCGGCAAGAAAAAAGGCAAAGGCGAAGAGCGCCGTGTCGGTCTCGCCCGCTCCCTTGCCATCGACAAGGTACCTCTTTAGCTCTCCCTCTCAATTCCACAAAAAGTTATGTATTTATATATATAAGTTAATAGGAATGTAAATGTTGATGTTTGGTGATGGCAGAGGAAGAAAACGCTACTCAAGGAGTACGAGCAAAGCGGCAAGTCGTCAGTGTTCGTGGACAAGCGAATTGGGGAGAAGAATGATGAGCTTGGAGAGTTCGATAAGGCTATTATGCGGTCTCAGCGCGAGCATCGGGTTTGATTTTTTTTTTTTCCATGTTTACCTGCTTGAAGAATTTTATTTCATTTTTTTGTCAATTATGTTTATTTATTTTCATTTGTTCATAGTTGAAAGTAAGCAAGAAGAGCAAGTATAATTTATCAGATGGCGAGGAAGAAGATTTCGAAATTCAGGGTCTTGGTTCCGTTTCAGGACGGGATGATTTTGAGGATGAAATGCTATCTGACGATGATAAAGATGATTCTGAAGCATATGAAAGGAGTATGTGTGGACTTTATTTTTTTACATATTTGGGTTTTGTTTATCTAATAATGCCAGTGGCAACCTGATTTTAGTCTAGCTTTTGCTTGTAACTGCTGCAAATTCATATATGCTCAAAATAGTATACTAGTTTGGTTCCAAGTATTGATCATATGAACTACAACTACATTTATTTTTCTTTTTTTGCTGTTCTAATTGCCCTTCTTGGTTTTGTTGCCATGTTGCGTGCTGTCCAAGTTCTGCAAATTATGAACTCCATATTTTTACACATTGGATGCAAAGTTTTCCGTGCACATTCATCTCCTGACATCCAGAGACCACAGTGGAATGTGTTAAACTGTTCTGGCAGTTGAAAAAAGCAATTACAATCTGTTGATAGTCACCAGTTTTCTGTCTGTAAATGCCATTTTTAAAATATATTTAGAATTGAATAGACCTTGGAAAAGTTGTCTCTATAAGTTGAAGTCTGTTTATTTATTGTTTCCTCTGCATTCTATACAAATCTTGGTGTTATATATATTTTCTTTCTTCATTTTTTGTTTGTTAAAATGTAGTTTCAGGAATACTGTATTTCTGTAATTTTGTCTGCTTGACAGTTGATTTTTATTTTTTTTTAATAGACATAGTACAGTTTCCTGTGATTTTTTTTTATGTAGGGCATAGATGCTTGTCAGTCTAGTGATTTAATCGTGCAATCCAAAGTTATATTAATGATTGTGATGTTATGATTAGAATGGTTTTTATTTCATGCTTCTTTGGACTTTGTTATTGACTTCAAGTCTTTTTTTCTATTTGCAGGGAAGTCAACTGCCTTAAAGCAACTTGATGCTTATGAAATGCCAAATCAAGTAGACGAGGGTTTGGTGGAAGGAGAGGAAAAGGTGAGTCTTATCCTATTCCTGCAGTTTTGTGTAATCAATCATCACATTGGTTATTCTCATTATTAAATTTTTTAACCTGAGAATGGAATGAGTGAGATATTTCTGTTACTTTGTTAAATATAATCCTACGTTTCTGCTTTGTTCAATTAAATATTTTGTGGGGATACGAAATGATGCCTTGGCCTGCTTTAAAGTATGACATTTTCATTGCAGAAACACAAAAGCAAGAAGGAAATAATGGAGGAGGTTATTTTGAAGAGCAAGTTTTTCAAGGTGCTGAACCCTTTTGTCTGATTCAAACTACCTTACAGATGAGACAATATCTTTGTTCTGATTCTCTTACTTATTTTATGGTGCATCGTGTACCAGGCTCAAAAAGCAAAAGATAAGGAAGAAAATGAACAGTTGATGGAAGAATTAGATAAAAGCTTCACATCTTTAGTAAAGTCTCAGGTCTTATTTTCTTTGACTGAACCCGGCAAGATGAATGCCTTGAAGGCTCTTGTGAATAAGAGCATCCCTAATGAGCTTGTGATAAACGATGAAGTATTTTCTCAAAAACCAGAATCTTCTAGGCAGGTATGGTTGGATGGTTTTGGATTCCATCAGCTTCTTTAATCTGTTAAATTTATTGGTTTCTGAATTTTGCTACTTATTTCAGATCTGTCCTAAAATTTTGTTGGTTTTATTTGGTGGTTCTATTGTTTTATATCTCAAGTTTGGCGTGCCACATTCTTCTAAATTAGAGATATAGTATCCTGTGAAGGTCTTTATACCCCTTTTTGTCAAAGATGGATTTTTATTTTTACATTGTATCATCAGGAACTGCTTCTGTCTGTTCATTCTATGAATGATCTGAAGCTCTAATTCACACCTAGCTTGCCTAATTTGTAGCATGAAAAATTTTTCCTGTTTGCTGTTTCTGACAGGAACAACCTGATTCTTATGATAAACTTGTCAAAGCGATGGCATTGGATATTCGTGCTCATCCATCAGACAGGACAAAGACACCAGAAGAGATTGCCCAGGAGGAGAGGGAACGGCTAGAGCAATTAGAGGTATGTTTCTGCTATATTGAAGTTTAATAAGTTTAACTTGTATCCCACACTAATTTGCTGTATGGACTTTCTATATATCACTGAACTGAAAACTGCTACCCAACCTTTTTTTATTTGCCTTTTAAATCTATTTTATTAATTACTTGTCTGCATGTTTAAATCTTGCTTACTACTATGGTGCTTTACAATTTCAGGAAGAGCGTCAGAAACGGATGCTTGCAACTAATGACTCCAGTGATGAAGAGAATGATGATAATGAGAAGCCATTGGCTAAGAGGCTAAGGTCTATATCTGGGGATGATTTGGGTGATTCCTTTTCTCTTCATGAAGAGCCTAAGGCTACAAAGGGCTGGGTCGATGAGATTCTTAAAAGAAGAGATGCAGATGACTCTGAGGATGAAGATGATAATTCTTCTGAAAATTCAGAACATGCTGAAGATGATGGTGATAATGAACACTCTGATGAAGGAGAT
This sequence comes from Reutealis trisperma, assembly GCA_947687605.1. Lineage (NCBI taxonomy): Eukaryota > Viridiplantae > Streptophyta > Magnoliopsida > Malpighiales > Euphorbiaceae > Reutealis > Reutealis trisperma. The sequence goes on from CANTUT010000032.1 coordinate 3,114,386, forward strand.
AGTGATGAAGATGATGATGAATCCAGTAAGATTCAATCTTTGAAGGAGTGGGAGCAGAGTGATGAGGATGATCTTGGCACGGATTTGGAAGATGAAGAGTACAATGAAAATCTCAATGATGATAATGAAGAAATAGAGCCAGGACAGCATAAGAAGTCCAAGAAAAATGATGATGTGGAGACTAGAGAAGGTGATGCGGAAGCTTTGGCTGTAAAGAAAATAAAGCAGCGTTCAACTGAACCAGACATTCCCTTTTTAATAGAAGCCCCAAAGAGCTTTGAAGAACTCTGTGCATTATTGGAGAATTGTTCTAATGCTAATGTTATTATAGTAATCAATCGAATTCGGGCAAGCAATGCAATAAAGCTTGCTGCAGAAAATCGGAAGAAAATGCAAGTATGGAAGTTTTCTTTGTCTTTTTGTTTCTTTGTGTGTGAACATATGTATATTTTTATTTATTTATTTATTTACTAATATTTTTTTAGGGGGATGGGGGTGTCGCGAGCGGTTTGAGGGGGATGAGTGACAATATGAAGATCTTTATGAATAAAATATCTGAAGACATTTGATTTATTTATTTTAAAACACTAGTTCCAAGTCCATATGAAAACTCATCAGTTCTGCATCTGAGTTATAATAGGTTGATGACCCAGGTTTGAGCACTCTTAATATTGTGACATTCTATAATCTGATAACCAAGCAAGAAAAACAGCACTTGAAGTTCTGATTTTGAGTGCTTCTGAAGTAATCAATATAAATACTAATCATGACTGCATTTTCTTAAATGGAAATGTCATGGATGAGATTTGCTAGTAAAGGAAATAGCGATTTTAGTTAATATGCTTATTGGATTTTATTCAATATTAATTGCTTTTTTATTACTCTTGATTGCATGCCTCAAGAATTGAATACCTTCTTAAGGACGTTGATTCAGAGTCTTGGATATCATGCATGATATGGTTATGCTATTGAAGCATTCATTTATCTTGGCTGCTGCTTATGTTCACTGAATGATAATATTCTGTTTTGCAGGTATTTTATGGTGTATTATTGCAGTATTTTGCTGTCTTAGCTAATAAAAAGCCCTTGAATTTTGAGTTGTTGAATTTGCTGGTCAAGCCATTGATAGAGATGAGCATGGAGATACCATACTTCTCTGCAATATGTGCTCGTCAGCGGATCCTACGAACTCGAGCACAATTTTGTGAATCTATTAAAACTGCAGGTCAGTTGTAATATAATTGAAGAGTTGTTGATTTTTTTCGATTTTGTTCTAGCTTCTTAATATTCTGCAGCTCTCTAACTTATTCTCTTTTTTTTTGGGCAGAGAATGGTTGTTGGCCTTCTATGAAAACATTGTCTCTATTGAGGTTGTGGTCTATGGTTTTTCCATGTTCTGACTTTCGTCATGTTGTTATGACCCCAGCAATATTATTAATGTGTGAATATCTGATGCGTTGCCCCATCACATCTGGTCGTGATATTGCAGTTGGTTCTTTCTTATGCTCCATGGTTCTCTCTGTATGTATATTATTATCCATCATTTTCTTCCCCATTTTTTTTTAACAAGTCCAATGCAAAGTGCTTTAATTTTGTAGCATCATCATCTTCTGTAGTTGCAGCTCTTCTTGTTCACATCCTACATTTATCTCATTGTTCTTTCTTGTTTAGTATAAACCTATGGCCTTGCTACATTGACAATGGTTTTGTTAAAATTGTATGTTAGTAGCCCCCTTTTCCCATTTGTAGCAGTTGCTAGCTATTAAAGTGATTCGTTTGTATTGCAGATTACCAAACAATCTAAGAAGTTCTGTCCTGAAGCCATAATGTTTCTGCACTGTCTGCTAATGGCAGCTATTGAAAGAAAAAGAGTACCTGCTCCCTATCAGGAATCTCAGGTATATGGCATTGTGATGGTTGTGTTTTGTGGTGTGGTTTTCACTGCCTTGTTTTCATCCAATAAATGAAAACTTTAATCCCAACCACAAATAAATAAAGAAGTACAAGGGCTATAGCTTTATATATTGAACTTTGGATGAATTTCAATTTTATCCATGTCTCTTAATTTTATATCAATTTTTTTCTTAGACTTTATAATTGGTAGCAGTTGTATTGAATTCCAGGGTAGAAATTATATCATATTTGTATACCCTGAGCTAGTATTGAATTGACTGTGGTCCTCCAAAACCTATCTAATCCGTTCGATCATCTCTTTGCATAGCATTTTTGAATGTTAGACAGTGTCAAATAGACTCCAGTTAAATAGTGATCTAACATAGCCTGCTATGCTTGGCATTATCAGCTTGGTAATTCAATACCAGCTTAGAATAGAAGCATGTCTCATGTTGTGATTGCTACCCCTGGATACAATTGCTGCAAATTACTCAAGCGTTGGATAAAATTTAAAATACCAATAAAATTATGGATTTATAAAACTACTAGAGCTAAATAGAAATAGTAATTAATTGATCATAGTAATATTTTTCAATTGTGCACACTTTTCAAGTGCACCTGTTGAAGGCAACTTTATATATAGTAGATTGTAGAAATGACTGTTGATTGTTCTTATTCTAGCAGTTTTATCGTCTGGTGGAAATAAAAGCACAAGAGCCCCTGTTGTGCATGCATCAATGTGTAAATGAGATTAGTTCTCTGAATTTTTTCATGATAATAGACATGCCAGAGGACTCTTCGTATTTTAGCTCAGATAATTTCAGGTAAGTGATTTTGTTTCTCTAATATTACTTCATGCTACATCAAGCAATACTTTGTGTTGGTACTTGATGTACGACAATGATAGGCTGTTATTTAGGTTTCAAAACTAGAAAGTTCAAGTATTTACGCATGCTATGTTGCACAGAAACTCTTGGAAGGTCGCGTTTCCATGTTTTGGAAACGTTTCTTAATTGGAAACTCACGGAAATTTGTCTGAAACGTTTCGGGCACGTTTCCATAATTTGAAAAAGTTGGAAAGTCATTTTTATAAACGGAAATCCATTTTTAAGTTGAAAAAAAAAAAAAAAGGTCATCTTGCCTAGACTGACAACTAAATAAAAATATTTACTCCCTAGTTCATTTTTCCTTAATAATAATAATAATAATAATAATTATTATTATTATTATTTATAAATTATAATTATTATTTTTAGTGTGTGTGTGTGTGTGTGTGTGTGTATATATAAATTAATATTTATAAATATGCCCTTATATATTTTTTTTTATATTTTATGCGTTTCCCCTATGTTTCATGTCCTATATTTTTAGAAATTGTTAGTTTCACATTTTCGTTTCCCCGTTTCCTCGTTTCCCATTTCCGTTTCCTTACAACCCAGTGCATAAGAGCACTATATTTAAAGGGGTATTATGCCTTGAGATTGAAGTACCAATGTAATATCGTGTTGTGGCATTCTGACAGTAATTGGGACTGATTTTGGTACTGTCCATGTCAATGCTATTATTTCCCAGTTTGCTGATTACAGAAAATTAATTTTATGCATCCAGGGCTAGTGTGCTGGTTACTGTTATAGAAACTCTACGAGGATATGTTGATATTTATAAGGAGCTAAATTCCTTTCCTGAAATATTCTTGCCAATTTCAACGTTGTTACTAGAAGTGGCAAAACAAGAAAACATGCCAACAGCATTACAAGATAAATTTAAAGATGTTGCTCAACTTATTAAGAAGAAAGCTGATGAACATTACATTCTGCGACGACCACTTCAAATGCGGAAGCGGAAACCAGTGCCCATCAAACTACTTAATCCTAAATTTGAGGAGAAGTAAATGCTTATTTGCTGTATCATTTTTCTTTGTTTTGTTATGTTGCATTCTCTTACTAAGAAAGGACTGGAGTTAAAACATTTAATTGCCACATTGTTCTGCAGCTTTGTCAAGGGTAGAGATTATGATCCAGATCGTGAACGGGCTGAAGCAAGAAAGTTAAAGAAACTCATAAAAAGAGAAGCTAAAGGTGCAGCTCGTGAACTGCGCAAGGACAATCATTTCTTATATGAGGTTAAGGAAAAAGACAAGGCATTACTGGAAGAAGAAAGAGCAGAGAAGTATGGAAGGGCAAGAGCTTTCCTCCAAGAACAGGAGCATGCTTTCAAATCTGGACAGCTGGGAAAAGGTAGGAAGAGAAGAAGATGAAACTGATCAGGCTAATGATCTATGTTTGTGCTACATTCCTTAAGGGAGCATATTTCCAATATTATTTTTTTTCGAAGTAGTGGTTTATTCTGGCAACTGTATAAGTAGGTCTCGACGGCTTTGCAGTGTATTTATCCTTTTCTTGGTGCAAGGCAGCGACCTAAGAGTTGTGTAAAATTTTTCCATAGGCAATATTTGTGTAGTGTCTAAAGACTCGGATTCTATTCTATTCTATTGCATTGATTGGAGTCTTGTGATGGAGTTGGTTGCTGAATTTCAATCCCTTGCTGTTTCAAATTCAGAAGTTGATGGCAGTAATTTCACATCAAGCGAAACATTTTTTTTGAAACTCACACGCACAAGCTTTGTGGTTGTATGACTTTAGCTCGATGGGGTCAGAAATTTTATTAAATTCTTAGTTTGGTTGATGTTAAAACTTTCAATAAATTTAGGCAGTGGCCCATTGTTGCTTTTGCTCAAATTTAAAATACCAGGAAATTTAAAGTCCCATTTGAATTTGAAAATTAAGCAAAGCAAAGCTCTTGTAGGTTGAGATTGCAAGCCTACCTATTTTGACCAGATTATCACATCAAAAGACTGATCTCATTTTTGACACTGACAACACGATATAACTACAAAAACAGTATTCCAATAATAAATTAATAATTGGAGCAAACTATGACATGGGACAATTCAGTTCCAATATATATATATATATATAACATAGGGAAAAGTTCTATTTTCATTTCAGTGTCTAAAATTTGTTTTCAAAAAAATAAAATTTCAAATTTATTCTACTAGTAATTTGGAGTTTACAATTTTAATACAATTATATGAATGTTAACGTAGCGTTGAGGATATATTTATGGGAAAGCTCCGTACCAATTTTATTACAAATTAAAAAAAAAAAAAATGAAAGTCATGCTCTCTCTTTTCTCTAGTTTCTCCATCTACATGGTAGATTGATAAAAAATCAAGATTAAATGTTTTTATATAATTATGAAAAAGCTAATTTGCATTTAATATAATTTTTTTTAAGAGGGTTAATTGTTATATATCTAAGAAAAATTTTTATATAAAATAACGAGCCTAAATATAAAATATGACTAAAATTTAATAATTATACACCAAAAAATATTGCATTTAATTAATCACATAGACTTCACTAATATAGCGAATAAAATAAAATTATTGTCTTAATATTACTTTTAACTACCATAGGTAGTTGAAATTAGCCAATGGTTTAATTTTTCTAACACTCTCTTGTTACACAAACATACTATTTTTTTTTTTTTTCATTTTTGGCTATTTTAAAATAAAAAGATAGATCATGCACTCAACATCCTTCATTAAAATTGAGGAACAAACTAAAGACTAAGATGGAGAAAGGTAGGCATAGCAAAATCAAGCAAATTTATAGTATTGGAGTCGTCTCTAGAATTGCGGTATCTCGAATTTGAATTTTAATTGAAATCTAATTTAAAAAAAAAAAAAGAAGTAATTTTAGAGTATTATTTTTGGCTATTTTAAAATTAAAAGATAGATCATGCACTCAACATTTTTCACTAAAATTGAGGAACAAACTAAAGACTAAGATGGAGAAAGGCAGGCATAGCAAATTCATAGTATTGGGGTTATCTCTCAAACGATATCTTGAATTCGAATTTTAATCGGAATCTAATTTACAAAAAAAAAAAAAAAAGGTAATTTTAGAGTATTATTTAGTTATTTTAAAATTTTTATTATTAGAATATTTGATATTTTTTCAAGAAATAAATATTCTCACGCTTTTAACACGTGAGAGGTATTGTCACTTGGCCAAGTGCGTAGTGGCTAATGTTAGGTCAAATTACCTTCATAGATTGTGATTTGAAATAGTGTAAAAGCACTAAAATTGTGACATTACAGCTGCAATGTCTTTAAGTTTATGTTTATAATTAGGCAGGTGCTCCATTGTAGTAAAGACAGCTAGCTCTACTGCCCTTATAATTGATGTCATTTCCTTTGAATTATTAATTAGATTAAGTTAAAGCAAGGTTAAAGCATTATTAATTAACTTTCCATTATCTTTCTTAAGCTTAAAGATGTTTGACCACACCAACCCTGTCCAACACCTAAATTCAACATTTTCCTCTTTTTTTTTTCTCTCTCATAAAAGGAAAAGATTTTATGTAGTTAAAATTTTAATTAATAAAATAGAATTTATAAAATGAAAATATATAATTATAATTTTTTTAATAAATTTTACTCTGAATGAAACTGAAACTTAAAATTTAATATTTTAATATCATTAAATCAATAATTTAGAAATGATTTCATTTCATTTATGAATGAAATTGAGATTTAGAAAATTGAGAAAATTATTTTATTATATAATCTACTAAATAAAAGAGAAAGATATTCTCGAAATTTAAAGTTTTAAAGTGTTTGAATTTTCAACTATTAATTTAGAGTGTCTAGTAAACACAATTGTCAGAATAATATTTTCAAAATATGAAGATTAATTATTTAAAATTATTTTATACCATGAACTAAATTATAAAATTAAAATAATTATTTTGTTCCTATTTTATTCTATTCCTCAAGATTAATTATTCCAATTTTTATGTATTTTATTTTGCAAACCAAACATTGTTTAAGTTATAACTATTAACACTTTACTTTACAATCATTAGTTGCCAAAAAGATTGGTAGAATTGAAATATGTATTAACTCCCTTAATTATTTAGTATAGATGAATCAAATAACTATTGTTTTGTGCTATTTTAAAAATTAAGTAAGCTTTTATAAGATTATCAGAAAAAAAAAAAAAAAAACTTCTATAAGAATAAGATAATATTCATAAATATGTTTATGTATATTATAAATTTATTTTACTTCTTTTTTGGTATGTAAATGAATTTATAATATAAAGTCATCATTTCACTTTTATAAGTGAAATGAATATTTATATTAATACTAAATATAAAAATTATAAAATTTAAAATGTATTTCACAAACTTTTATCAAATGGATTCATTATAATCTAAATTAAATTTTAAAGAAAATTTATTTAGTATTTTAAATGGAAATGAAAATTTAAATACTTTGGGAATTCTAGAGGAAAATTTTATATCATATGCCATGTAAAGAAAGATTTCACACCTACAATTTTGACTATGAATTTAATACCAAATTGAAGAAATTTCCAAGCAACCTACCATAAAATGATATAAAATAGTCAAAGAGGCTTTCAAATATAATTAAGGGAGTGGTTAAATACACTCCAAAATCCTTAATTACATTCTATTCTTATTTTATTCTTTAAGTAAATGACTATAATATGATAGTTGATGTTTTGATAATTAGATTCCACCAATAATTAGAACCGTTAAACCATTAATAATCAATTCAATCTTTTAAATTTAATTCTTAATTTTTTTAATTTTGAAAATAGTTAATTACTAAATATTTTTAGAAAAATTAATTCTTTAATTATTTTTAATAAATTTATCAATCGATTTAACTAATATAGAATAGAAAACATAATTTATACTTTGTATTAAATCTAATTGAAAACAATACTCTCTCTGTTCTAAATTAAATATTTGTCATTAAAAATTTTGAAACATAAATTGAAAAATTATTAAATTGTCATAATTTTAAAGTAAAAAAATTAAAATATCTTTTTTTTATTTTAATGTGGAAAATAAATAATGTAAAAATAAAAAAAAAGATAAAATAAAAAAAAATAATAATTTAAAAAAAATATAAAATGATAAATATTTTAAAATAAATAAATCTTTAAAACTACATATATTTTATAAGGAAATGAGTAATTAAGATAAATAATCCTTGAGTGGGACAACTAAACCCAATGTGTACGTCTTGTGAATGGAGCAAAATGTATAAATACACAATTGATAAAAATAGATGGGAAATTTACATCATTGGATAGAGCACATGGACCACTCAACTATTATATCTAAGTCTTCTGACAAGTAGCTGAAATAGCAAAGTCCTATTGGTTACAAGGGAATGTTAGTGGGGACTCATAGACTATTGGATAGGTACTAAAGTTATTATATTATACACATCCAAATACCATAAACCCTTATTGGCTAATCCATTATATATCACAATATAAATAAATTCAAACTTATAAAATTTTCAAACCTAAAAATATTTTATTACCATTAATTAAAGATTAATTAATATATAAGAATATATTATTATAACTAAATTTAACATAACTTACACTTCCTCTTTATCAAATATAATAATTATTAGAATATTCTTTCAAAACTAATAATTTTAAAATTATAATTAAAAGTGTGAAATCCTACTGATGCAAATGAGTTGATTTAATTACGAGTTATTCGGATTTGGCTCATAAATTATTTAAATTAGATTCGATTTAACTTTAAATTTAAATAATAAATTAAGTCGAGTTTGAATATTATAATATTAAACTTAAATGTGTTATCAATCTAATTAAATATTTAATTTAAATATATTTGTATATTATATAAATAATAATATATTAATTAAAATTTGGTCGGAATATTCAATTGAAATAATTTAAGTATTCTATTGACTCAAACATAAGTACGAAAATAAAAGTCAATTAAATTCAGATAAAAAAATTTTATACTTTTTAATAATTTAGTATTGACTCAATTATATTCTACCATCTCTTAACATTTATTTCTTTTTTTTTTTTTTGAAAAGAAAGAAACTACAAGCAGTCGTTATTAATTGTGATTAACAAACAACTTATCACAACTTTGAATAAACAAAAACCATAGTCTTATGAGAAGCAGAAATATCAACTCCAATAAAATATTATTTATTTATTTTTTTAATGAGAGTTTAATAAATTGATATAAATTATATAACAGAAAATAATTTTTTTAAATAATTTTTATTAAATTTATAATATTTATTTATAATTTAAGATAATCGAATAAGTTATCTCCTAATAAAAAAATGATAAAAAAAAAAAAAAAAGCATCATTTAGTTCAATGTCGAACTATAGCTCTCTCTCTCCCTCTCTCCTCAGTTGTTGGTGGACCTGACAAAATGATGTTTTAGTCAAAAAAAAACTCTTAATTAAACTCTAAATAAAAAGCCTACCTTTGGTCAAACAAGCTGTAATCATCAATCACTAATTCACCATTGAAAAATCCTCTTAATTATGTTAAATACTTCAGAAAAATCAAAATCACTCTCCAACCCATTAATTATTAAAATTTTTTTTTTCTAAAATTAATCAACTAAATATTCAACCAAATCTCTTAGCCTTTACCATTTGTCTGCCAAAGTTTCTTCCACACATACACACCAATCACAGAGACACATATAAGATATAATATATATATATAAATGTATAGATAATCAAAGTCAATGTCTTCGTTTCCTTTTAGACCATTCTAAACGTTTAACTCGCAAAGGAAGTTTGATTCTTTAACCCATCAAGAAAACAAGGAAAAAAAAATTTTTTTTTCTTTCTTTTTTTGTTTGTAATCCAACCATGTTCTTGAAATTCTTTTAAAGTAAAGAATTGCTATAGATTTTGATCTGTGAGCTGGTTTCACAATGAAGGGTTCAATTCAAAATCTTTTAAAGATTGTTTCTTTAATCACGGTATCAATTTCTATAATTATATCTACTTTTTTAGTTCCTTCAGCAATTGGGGACGATGATGTGAAGTGTCTTCAAGGTGTTCGGAACTCTCTCAAAGACCCACAGGGGAAGCTAAGTTCATGGAACTTTGCTAATTCAACAAAAGGGTTTCTCTGCAATTTTGTGGGCGTTTCTTGTTGGAATGATCAAGAAAACAGGATTATTAAGCTCGAATTGAGAGAAATGAAGCTGTCTGGACAATTTCCTGAATCTTTGAAGGATTGTAAGAGCCTACAGAATTTGGATCTTTCATATAATGATTTATCTGGTATTATTCCTTCTCAGATATGTAACTGGTTGCCCTATTTAGTTACTCTTGATCTATCAAATAATCATGTTTCTGGCTCTATTCCTCCTGATCTTGCCAACTGTACTTATTTGAATAGTTTGATTTTGTCTAATAATCGTCTTTCTGGATTTCTACCTTATGAATTCTCTAGTTTAGGGAGGTTAAAGCAGTTCTCTGTGGCAAATAATGATCTTACTGGTACAATTCCTTCTTTTTTTAGTAAGTTTAATTCTGAGGGTTTTTCTGGGAATGATGGGCTCTGCGGACGGCCATTAGGATCTAAGTGTGGTGGGTTGAGCAAGAAGAATCTTGCAATTATAATTGCTGCTGGGATCTTTGGGGCTGCAGCTTCTTTGTTGTTGGCTTTTGGGGTTTGGTGGTGGTTCCATTTAAGGTATTCTAGGAGGAGAAAGAGAGGGTATGGTATTGGAAGAGGTGATGATGCTAGCTGGGCTGAGAAATTGAGGACGCATAGACTTGTTCAAGTTTCATTGTTTCAAAAGCCTCTTGTGAAGGTTAAATTGGCTGATTTAATGGCAGCTACTAACAATTTTAGTCCTGAGAGTATCATAATTTCAACCAGGACGGGCACTACCTATAAGGCAGTTCTTCCTGATGGATCTGCTCTTGCAATCAAGCGTCTTAATACTTGTAAGCTTGGTGAGAAGCAGTTTCGAGCAGAAATGAATCGACTGGGACAGCTTAGACATCCAAATTTGACACCCCTTCTGGGATTTTGTGTTGTGGAGGATGAGAAACTTTTGGTTTATAAGCATATGTCTAATGGGACTTTGTATGCTTTGCTTCATGGAAATGGTACCTTATTGGATTGGCCAACAAGATTTAGAATTGGTTTGGGTGCTGCTAGGGGTTTAGCATGGCTTCATCACGGGTGCGAGCCTCCATTTTTGCACCAAAACATATGCTCCAATGTGATTCTTGTTGATGAAGATTTTGATGCTAGGATCATGGATTTTGGATTGGCAAGGCTCATGACTTCCTCAGATTCTCATGAGACTAGTTATGTTAATGGGGATTTAGGTGAATTCGGTTATGTGGCACCAGAGTACTCAAGCACTTTGGTTGCTTCACTTAAAGGGGATGTCTATGGATTTGGGGTGGTGCTTTTGGAGCTTGTGACAGGCCAAAAACCCCTTGAAATTACTACTGCTGAAGAAGGATTCAAGGGAAACTTGGTGGATTGGGTGAATCAACTCTCAAGTTCTGGTAGAATCAAAGATGCAATCGATAAGGCTCTTTGGGGTAAGGGACATGATGAAGAAATCTTGCAATTCTTGAAAGTTGCTTTGAATTGTGTAGTAGCTCGACCTAAAGATAGATGGTCTATGTACCGAGTCTACCAATCTTTAAAGGTCACTGGCAAGGACCTCGGTTTCTCAGAGCAAGATGATGAATTCCCATTTATTTTTGGCAAGCAAGATAATGAATGAACAAGTGTAGCTTTTGGCACTAAAATGGGAGAAGCATGACAAAACCCTAAAAACACTTCTGTTGTATTGAATTCACATTTTCTGGTAAGTTCTCAAATGTCTTGCCCTGGATGTAAATGGTGTGATCTCCATTTTCGGCTTTCTTTTCCCATTTGTCATATATAATATATACATAGATCTGTATGATAAAATAAAACTTTTCTTTAGCTCTGGTTCTTGAATATCAAGAAATGTCCAATGTTTTCCTTTTTGTTCTATGACAAACAACCCTAACTTTGCCAGAAATTTGTAATATGCTTTCTGTTTGTAGCCTTAGACATGTGGTGTGAACTGTGAAGGATAATGGATAAAGCTTGTAATGCAATTAATCCGCTTTAGGGCCTTGAAATTCTAATATTTTTTTGACGTTCCTTTTCTGCTTGCAATGTTTAGATTTATACCCATTTATCATAGGAATGCACTGAATCTATTTTTGACATTTTCCATTCTCAACACACAGGAATTCTGCAATCTTTTACTGCACTTATTGGTGATATTTATTTTATTTTTTCTCATTTTTAATTATTTTGGTACTATGGGTACAACCCGACCTCAATTATTTTTAGGATTAAGGCTAAGTCGAGTTGAGTCGAATTGAGTTTATGGGGACAACAGATCAAACTTATGATCTATGCTTAAACTGCCATTACTATCAATCACTTGATCTTTTAGGCCAGGAGGATGAATCTTTAGTCCTATTAGTACAATTATTTTGTTGCCAATTATAGTTTGCATCATGGAGGCATACATGCTATCCATTTATGATGGATTGACAAGATTCTTTGATAATTCTGAATATGCTTTTGGATTTTAAGAACAATTTATTACATAGGATATAAGCATGTATATTAATACATGACCTAATGACAAAAAAAAAAAAGTAAAAATCATGAATGTATCTAAATCTCTAAAAATAACCTAACTTACCTTAATTTAAAAACTAAGTTACCCATTTGGTCAAATTTGAATTGAAAAATTAACCTATTATACCATCATTTTTTTGGATCATTCTATACCAAACTTTTATTTTAAATCTTTTATCAATTGCAAATTGATAATGTAATTTTGGCAATATGGATATAATTGCAATTAAATTTTTCAAATTGGACAACTTTTGAAAATTTGAATACAATAATGCATTTGTGAAAAGATTTGAGGCCTTTGTAAACACACACATGAAGTTATTGCCAAAACCCACACCTATGTAAGGCCTAAATAGGGTTTTTCTAATATATAATGTTGAGAGTTTAATGAATTTAAAAAATAAAGGATAGTATAAAATTAATTATTTCATTGAATCTCAAACTTGGTTTGAATTTTATTATTACTCCCATAAGAATATATTTACTTCCACGTTCACACAAATTAAAAAAAATATAATTAATTTGATTAAATCAATGAATTTTATTAATATTTTTTTTAATACACCACTTCACTTATATTAAGTGATTCAATATTATTTTATTAAAATTAAATAATTCATATTGATAAAAATGCCGATTAATAGAGATAAATTAGAGAATTAATAAATTAATTATTTTATAAAAAAATGAAATATAATTTGAGATAAATAAAAAAGAAAAATGATTATATTATTATGAATAAAAAAGAGTAATATTTTTTTTTTATCAAAGAAAAAATATTATTGAGGATCATCTTCAGAATAAGAATATACATTTAAAATAAGAATATATTTTTTTTTGTAAGAGATATTATGTACAAGTCAGATATTTGATAAGAATTCCAGTACTAACATACACATCAAAGTAACGGTGATTGACAGATTGAAAATTTTGATATAATTTAGAAAAAAAAAGAGAGAAAGAGAGAGAAAAGTATAGAAAGGTTAAGAATGGAGCTATCAATGAAGTCGTAAAAATAATTTTAGCTTAAAACATGGGGCAGTTTTTAGGGCATAATTAACTGTAAAATTCAATAAAAGGAACTGCACGAGATGGGAATCTGTCTCCCCCATGCAACCAAAAAATAAATAAATAAGCTCTCATTTTTTAAAATCTCACTTCACTTTAGACTCAGTCTTCGCTTCTTCTCGAACCATTCAAAAATCATAATCATACCACAAAAGAACCAAAAATTTAAAAATTTAAAAAAAAAAAAAAAAAGTTGAAAGAAAAAGCAGTCAACAGGAATAAGCTCCTTCCTTTGTTTTTCCTTTGGATTTGAGACAGATACAATATATAATACAATATACAATAAATCTTTACTAAAATTTCTATCCTTGTCTATCTTGCTTTAAAAAAATATATATGTAATGTTAATTGGTATGTATTATTTTTTAGAGAAAATATAAAAAGTGCTATGTAATTTGATTTTTTTATACTTGTAAATATATAGATTTTTTTTTTTTTTTTTTTGACAAAGCGGTATATAGTTTGGTTTGTTGATACTTTAGGTTGTATTTGGTTGGCACGTAGGAATTAGATAAGACAATACTAAAATACTTAGTCTAATATTTGGCAAGTTTTTAATATCACAAGAACTGGATAAAAGTTAAATTTCGTCCAGTTTCACCACTCAATTTGAGTCTTTCTCATATAGCAAGGACAAACTTGTCTCTTCTTGAAAATTGAAATTTAGTACTTTATTTCTAAAACTATATTCACATAAATATAAATTTATTTTTTTAGTTTTATTTCCTTTTTAATATTTTTTTTATGAAACCTTTTTTTTTATTATAATTATGTAGAGTGAATAATTTTTTTCTTCTAAATAACTATTCATAATGCTCAGCTATTAAATATGAAACAAAAATATTTTTTTAATAGGTTTGCCAAATTCATTTTTCTAAAATATCTTAAACCAAAAAATAGAATAAATATGTATATTTTATTTTTTATTTTTTATTTAATGAGTATTAATCAACTTTTTATTTTTATATTTTATTTCTAATTTCTTATAATTATTTATATTTTATTTAAAAATATTAGGTTTGATAATAAATATTTACTATTTTTATAATTTAATGTGTTTATTCATTAAATAGTATGCATAAATATTTAATACATTAAAATATTTTATTTTTAGCACTTTTAAATATTTATTAGACTAATTTTTTATTAAAAAATTAAATATTTAGTTCATAAGAGTATTATTGTCATCTTTATAACATGTTTAGTCCTAATTTTAGTTATTCTAAATACTAGATAAAATGAAATTTTATTCTGTTTTGTCTTGTCATATTTTATCTCGTTTAGTTCTTAATTGTCTTATTCTGTCAACCAAACACAACCTTACACTAAATAATCTTAACAACGTTAATATGCCATAGTCAATACTAATGCAATGTTTGCAGATAAAAAAATTCCACAAACCATAGTGTGTAAAAGAATCAAACTACAAAATTTTTATAATTTTGCTTTTTTTTTTTTTTTTTTGGTAGGGTGAAGTCTGATTTTGGGAATCTCACATTGCTCATAGCAAGGATGATAAGAAGGTGTATGGATTATATATGTTAGTATGTTTTTATAAAATTACTATAATTTTGTAAAAGAATATATTATGTCTCTAAGTTGTGTGTCTATCTTGTTTCAAAAAAAAAATCTTTAATTAAAATGTTCTTAACATAAGTAGAATATCAATTAAACGTATTAATATATTAAAATGTTCTTTAATCTTCATCTGAATTCAGTATAACTTGAATAATTGGATTTAAATTTTAATCCATTCAAATCCAATATAATAGAAAGATATATTATTAGTATTTTTTTTTATTAATTAAACGTATTAAACCTGATTAAATCTCATCTACCATTAATTCCAAATCCAGTCAAAATTTGGGGAAAAAAATTCAATTACTAGTTAAATGTGTTTCCATTGGTTTGAATACATAACATAATATACTCATGATCTAGGATAAATTATTCATGAGCCAAATTATTGACTCAAAATTTTTCTTCGTAAATTCACACGAGATAAATGTATTTCCATTGATTTAAATGTATAATATAAAAATATATTTATGATGTAGGATAAATTATTCATGAGACAAACTGATTTAAAGTTTGAAAAATGTTAAAAACATTTTTTAAATACTCAACTTATCGACTCATAATTTTCTTTGTAAATTGATACAAGAGATAAATGCATTTTCATTGATTTGAATGTATAACATAAAAACATACTCATGACGTAAGATAAATTGTTAATGAGTCGAACCAAAGTTTAAAAAATATTAAAATTTTCAATGATTCAATCTATCGGCTCACAATTTTCTTCATAAATTGAAACAAATAAATGTGTTTTTCAATATATAACATATAATATAAGACGAATTGTTCATTAGGTAAATTTTTTAAACACTGAGTATGCCGACTCATAATTTTTTTCGTAAATTGAGACAATAGGCAAGAAAGCTGACCCACGGATTGACAGATATAAGTGTAGACAGAAACTAGACAATAGAAATTTGCTCATTGGACCGAATTGATTAATCGTATTAATTTGATCAATCATGCAATTATTGTATAGAATTAACAAAACCATAGCACCATTCAAGGGAGAAAAAAAACAAAATTTTCGATTAAAGAGAAACTTTAGATAATGGGTAGATACTTTAGTTGGGGAGAACAAAGCAAGTTGAAGAAAAGTAGAAAATCAATCCAACAAACAGAAAAAGACATAGCTGAATAGTATATAATGTTACATTACACAAGCCCCAATTAATCATGTACGGAGACTAGAAATTTTCTTGGACTCTGTTCTTTTCTTTCTTTTTCCTGGAAAAGTAGAACCTTATCCATGATCCTCTATCTTTTACAAAATGATTAAACAAGAAACACACGCATATAATCCAAAGAAATTAAAAAAGTTTGAATCTTTCTCAAAGTTTTTGTACTGAGCGTGTGATTCAAAGTTTTGTTTGAGAGTCTATGATCCTGGCAAAACCAATGAATCCTTCTTAAGGGAAGATACCCTAAAATTTATACAAAAATATAATAATCACCCAGCAAACTCCAAAACAACTGCGCAAGAAAATTGCAGAAAGGAATATCTAATAATAAAATATCTGTGCATTCAACATCCAATCAACCTCTAGCCATGCTCATGATAACATTTTAAAGAAACACATTTCCGCTAAGAATCTGCACCTGGTTTTTTATAGCATCAAAATTCAATAGATATCTGATTTATTTTCTTCAGGACCGACCCGGCGGTTGCCTAGCCTGGGATGCTCTCCTGAATATAGAAGAATATAGAAATATGAGAGAGAGAAAAAAAAATCTTAAATAATGATACAGTAACTTCTATATGTTATACTGCTATTCCGGCATTCTTTAGATTGCCACCTTAGAAAATTACTATGGCAAAAAGCACACATGTTCCAGCATTTTGTGGCAGAGTACAGAGTAATTTTTTAGCCTACAATTCTAAAGATTTTCACATTACTATATAGAATACTAATCACAGTAAATATTACAATGATTGCCTAATTGATCTGCCTAATCCCTTCCATGTTAAATAAAAATGTTCACTGGGTACTGTGAGAGGCATTTTATTCAATATTGAAACTAGAATAGCATAAAAGTTACTAAAATTCATTGAAGTTTATATAGGAAAAGAAAGAGGCAATATATATGTGCCCTCCACAAATATAAAGTGGTCCAGTTCTTCTCCCAATGTCTTTACCATTTGTTCTTCATAAAAATAAGAGAAAGATTGATATTTAAAGAAGCTTTTGTTAAAGAGCTAGCAACATTATCATCAGCTTCCATGCATTTCAAACATTATATTTTCTCTCTCTTTTACATAACTGAAAATCATATTATTTTAAACAGGATACATAAGTATATTTCTTCCTTTTGACTTAACCTAATTGGCATATGAGGGGGGGTCTCGAGTTCAAGTTCCCCCATCTACCAATATAATAAAAATTATGAGGAGGAGGAGAATTAACACTTATTGTATACCTATGATATATTTATTTCTTTCTTTTAATTGACTGTCACAGTGTAGCTAGTAATATAAACTCCACCACCCCCACCTCCAAAAAAAAAAAAAAAATAGAAAGAAAAGGAAAAAAGAGATTTTTTTTTTTTTGTTCAGATTTATAATGTGTAATCCAGTGTGATACCGGGATCTGTTGTATTTACAGTACAAATGTTGTTATTCAATTGTTATGACTATACAGTTTATGCATATGTTATAGTTCAAACTCTTTCAAATTGGCTTCAACGACAAGTATAATTAGGTAAAGTACCACACCTATCAGGTGAAAGGAATATATGTACCTGTTGTGAATGGGATCAGGTCCATTGGGCACTCTTCTCTTGCTCACATAATTGAGATCCAAATCCTGATGAATACTATGCTTTCCTCTTCCAATCAATTTCCAATGCTCAAAAGTTCCAGTTGATAGAACTGTAGTTCTTCTTGTCATTTTTGTTGCATGGTTAGCTAAAATTCCAACGCATAAGAACCAAATAACCCCCACAAGTACACTAGCTCCAAATATAGCCCTCAAAACTTTATAACCACTCCCCATGATTTTATCCCCTCTACACACCCACTACTTTTCAACACAGAAGAACTGCTCGCAATTGAAAATGTACACTAAGAAAGAAATCAAGAAAACCATGTTGGTTTTGAGTGGAAAAATGGAGCTCTTAAGAGGCAGGCAGAAAAGGAAAGGAAAGGGAAGCAGAGCAGAACAAAGCAAGACAAGAAATTCAGTTATAACTTGGCGGGTAAGGGGTGAGCAGTTCTATTTAAAAGTAGAAGACTGAAACAGGACGCTGTGCATGTGTGTGTACATATAAGAGAGAGAGAGAAAGAGACTCTTTGAGAGAGAGCAATAAAATAGACTTGCTACAATTGTTTCTTTACGTGTTAAATGGGTCCAGGGGAGCTCCCACTCTTTGCTTTGGTATGTGCATTTTTTTCATGCAGCAACCAAAGGGGACCTCACTCTCCTCTAACTCTTATGTTTCCTTGGCAAATAAAAGATATAGGGTATTGTGCCCCTCCAGAACAATAAGGATGAAGTACCTATTATTTGTTCCAATCAAGGCACGATCTTAATTACTTGACAAATGGCTGGGGCTCCTCCCTCTCTCTCAAGATGACATATCATTATACCAATAAATTACCATATACAGAAAAAAAGCATCTTGCCAAAAGATACATACACATGCATATCATAATATGTGTGTGAGCAAGAGAGAGAGAGAGAGAGAGATGTTTTGAGAAAGTGATAGTAGAGTCCATTAGTGAATCCTCCGTCCCACCTCCCCTAAAAGAGGAATAGACCCAAAAGAAAAGCCTATAAGTATTGCTTTTGCCAGAGCCCTGGTTTTCTTACTAAAGAAAAATCTCCATCTAATCCTTCATTTTAAATTACCTATAAAGCACTAATATGGCACTTAGTTCTGAATTTCTGATCAGTGTATAATGCATTTCCAAAGAGAAGAAAAACAAATAGAATAATTCAACATAAACAGCAACTAAACCAATTCTCTATTCATCTTGCTTATGCATTTCTTTGGATTGAAAACCGGACTTTAGTGTTTTTGTTCTCTAGTTACCAGCCAACTTCATGAAAAATAGACCATTCATCACAAAAGCACATGCTATGTATACCCTTTAGAAAAAGACAACCTTATCACAGAACAAGTTTTCACCTTACGCAATGAATCTAGGAAAACTTGAAAGCCTGTTATAGAATAAGAAGATTCATAATGGTAACTAAATCTTATCAAATCAATCTTCCGATTTGCAGTAGAACAAAAACAATAGAGTATGAATGTCACAAGAAAACTAACAAGCTGATGTTTTATAGTTTAAAACTTTCACATCAGAAGCTCATAGGATTAACATAATGGAGAGAAAGCATATAGCATCGCTAATACTAAGCACAAAACAGACTACTACCCTTTCCATAATTGGCAATAGACCATTAATTATTGCAAGGAGAAGGAAAGTTGAAGGAGATAACTCTTGCAAGTTCCTAGTGGTGGACCAAAGCCATTGTTAGATCAAAGAACACAATGCACATGCATAAAATTATCTACATAATGATTAACCAGAACACTTGTTATGTGGTAAAACCGTAAAAGAATAGCTACTTCACAAGAATAACACAATAGCGATAGTGATATTTTGGTGTGTCTACCCAAAAAACTGCTGTCTACCTGCCATAAAATAAAATAAAATAGACATGGTAATTAATGCATATATTCTTGAATTTATAATTGCTGAATAAATCAAAAGCAATTCCATCAACACTTTTTAATTTTTCGTTTCCTCAAGTATGTCTTATCAGCTTTGAGAACATGATTTTCCAAAAAGTTTCCTTGTCACAGTATCTAGAGGGACAGCATCAAACACTATCATTTTAGAAGCATAGCCGTTCTTTTTATATGCAAAAACATGATCTTTAATTCAGGATTCCATTTAAAGAATTGCATTTCAATGATTCTAGCGGAGAATCTGTTTCAATCATGAGGAGAATGTAAGGTCCACTAAAGGTTGCAACTCTTTCTTCACCAGCTGGTTTCTTGTATTTTACTCAATTATATCCCAACAATGAGTTTCTCTCTCTTTTGCCTTCAATAAATTTATTTATGGATTCCAACTTACACAGTGATTAATAGTTCTTTAAGATCACTAAGTATATGGAGGCATAAGGAAAAAGAGAGCAAAAATCAACATGAAAGGCTAATGATAAAGAGGCTCCAAAATGTGTCTCATAATAGTGAGGCAAACCAACGGCAATTAAAAAAAAAAAAAAAAAAAAAAAGTGCCAACAGCATTTAAAAAGAAGTTTTGGCATTAGGATAATTAATTACTCATTCACTATTGAAATCAAATTTTGGAGAGAACAAAGTACCAATACTTAACCAAATATTTTGGAAAAGAATCTACAAACCGAACCTAAAATAATGAGTTTCAACAATCCCATGAACAGCATGGGCTAGCTTAAATTTGAGACAATGAGTAGGTCATCCATAAGTCTTATTTGCTCAATAATATCACAAACATGATTTCACCAGTTTTGCTTCGTTGATGTGTAATGAACAACACCTAAGAAAGGACACAGAATACTTAGCATGCATGCAGTACACAAGAGGACACCACTAAGAAGAATTGCTAAAACGAGATAGGTGAGAAAAAGATTACCAAAGCCTACAACCTACAACATAAAGAAACTCCAAAAGTGCCTCAAGAAAGAGAAAGAGCCAGAAGACTACTCAAATTGCTTCATGCTGGTAAATGATGAACTATTTCTCTCTCTTCCATGAACTACACATTATGCAGGGTGGAAGTATCCTCCATCTCATCTAATTGAAATGTTATGCTAATACACATGTACCACACAGAGAATATCAAAATTAATCTACATTGAACCTAGTTCAAATTTACTTTACCGTCCAAATAAGCTTTCTGAGCTTTAAGCACATATCTTGATGCCACTTGTATAGCTGAATCCTTCTTGATCTTCTTGTTCATCACCAATCCTTTTTACCTTCTACAAAAATATAAAAGGCGGAAGATTTCCTATAAACTCAATATGATGCATGATGCATGTACATGGATACCTGACACAACATAACAAGACACAAGACAGTTGCCTTTTTTTCTTTTTTTTTTTTTTTTTTTTTTTTAAGGTTAGCTTTTCCCTTCTTCTACTCTTTGCATTTGCTGTTCTTCTTGAACTCTAAAAACAAATTTGATAAGCATTTGCTTTATTTTACTAATATGTGTGAAAAAACATTTATTATAAAAGACAAACCCATGAACTATCTAATGGTAAGTTCAAACATGCACAGAGACGGGGCAAACTTGTTCCCTTTTTGTTTTTTTCCTTTTTTTTTTTTTTTTGTGGGGTTAAGAGTGTTCGGCATGTACTTGTCTAGTGAGTGTTCAACAATGCATACCCTATCAGAGGCATGCAAGTGCTTCGCAGACTCAAGGTGTCAATTGAGATGGTCCTTCTTATCTAGGAAAGTCAATATTCCTTCTCTTTATAGAACCCATGCTTCAGAGATCAGCGTTAACCTGAAATATGTCCCTTTCCAATTGAATGATAAGAACACACACACACACACATATATATATATATATGTGTGTGTGTGTGTGTGTACATATAAATATACATATACATATGTATACATATATTTATATATACATATACATACATATATATATAGATATATGTATAAATATGTATATGTATATGTATACATGTACATTATATATATATATATATATATATATATATACACATACTGTTTTATGCTGCAGAAACAAATAGATTGGAGATACAAGCTATCTAACATCTTAAAGTGCAACAGAGAAGGTCAGTAGCGTCCATTTGGCCACCTTTCTACTAGCAAATGTCCATCAAATATCACTTGACATGGAAGTATAAAGTGGTCAAACCGTCTTCTATTAGCAGAAAATGATTTCAGAATCAGTATTCAAAGAAACTAAGAATCAATATACCGGCAGGTCAACAAATATGTCAAGCGCTTGACACGTAAAGCTACTGATCAGGCCATAACGTTGGCTCTATTTTCAAGATTTCTAATGAGAATGTCCTCAATCGATGATGGCATCTAAGTTTATCTAGGAAGTTTGAACAAATTTCCTACAAACTCAAATGGGGGGATATTATTGTCTTTAAGCCTTTGAAATGCTTTCAAAACCACCTCAATCATCTAGTTAAAGAAGGGAGAAAGCAAAGTGTCATGGTTTCAACAAAGATTAAAGGAGGGTTGAACCAAAGTGAAATAAATATATTAAATATTGTATGCCACAAACAAAAAAAGTTTAAAATAAGGCATTTGACTAACAACATAAGAACTTATTTGGAGCTGGATAGAGGACTTGACAAAGAATATGCGAGTTCTAGAGCCAAATCACTCCTGCTTGCAAAACTTGGCACTTATTTTACCCAGTTTATTAATTCAGAATCAAACTTCCTGCTCAATTAGTCTTTGATGGTTGTTTGCATTCTCAGATATCAGTTGAAATCCAATCCAGTAACCATGACAGTTCCCAATTAATCTTCTTGAACCAGCCCGCATGGTCTGGTTTGACAATAATGAGCATATAGCAACAAAGCATTTCTGAAAATTTATAAGTATGATAATAGACGAGAACTTTAAACACAACCAAGTCCATATTGAAGTAGGACAAGACTAAATTGAGATATACATCATAAAAAGATTGCATGATACATCAGAAGAATTGCAAGTATAGGTGTACTGCATTTATAAGCTACAATTAGCAAGAGAAGCAAATAGACAATGAATGCCAATGGTCATAATGCTTCAATGGCGGTGACAAAATATATATTGGAAACATCTATTTATTAAATATAGTATTAGTTTAGGTTCTTACAATTATGAAAAATCAGCATGATACACCAGGGCTTTGTCTATTACAAAGAAAACTAGGCAGCCCAGGGAATACTAAGAAACCAAGGAAAACATGGACCTGTGAAATAGAACAGAAAGCAACTTTAGAAACTGCAACTAAAAGAAGTCAAAATTATAGCCACATAACAGGTAGTTACCTAAAAATCCAATAAAGCCGGTTTCGTGTGGTTTGACATTGAAAAGGATAAATACTGCAATATCTATCAACAGCATGTGAATATGCAAAACCATTTTTTAAGAATGGGTTGCACTATTCACCTTCAGCTTGAAGAATTTTAGTCAAACTTCTGCTACAGTTCAAATTGGCTTTTCTGTCCCTCTTCTTCTGGGCCCACGTGGGTCCATAAACTGCTAAATGTGTCCTACCAAATCTTCGATCAGCAATCTGCTATTTCAGCATAACATTAATTAACAAAAACATAAGATATGTTAATATCATACCATGCAAATATATCCAGAATCCAATTTTTGCCTCTAAGCACCATTTAATCATATTGACAACTAATTGGCTCACACAGCGAATTACAACCTAAAGGTAATCTAAATAATTAAAATGTGACACTCAGTATCTTGATTTCAGATCTAATATTCATTCCAAAGGTTTCAAAGTAATATGCATAACAAAGCATGGAGTAATATTATTTGGATGGGTGAGACATTATCCCTGGTTCTTAACAATGGCAACGAAAAAAATTAAGAGGAGGCCAGGATTTGAGGCGGTTTAACCTAATAAAAAATACTTATTAATGCATGAAGACATATGGTTGTGAGACATACCTTTACAAGGCATCCACATGAATCAAGCATGTCGGTTCTTAGAGGATACTCCACCACCTAAAGCACGAACTTTCAGAAGATTGAAAGCTAATCAAGTTACAAAAGCAAAAAAGAAACAGAAGTTGTTGTCACTTACAATAAATGTATCTTCTCCAACTATGGCTGATGTTGAAATTTGATCCATCAGTATCCCATAATCAACTTGCACATAGGGAGGTGTGACACTAATGAAATCAAATGTTCTATGCCTTCCTACAAACAACATATTTGTTATTCATAACAATGGTATATAGTTAGGTCATCAATTCTTCTACTCAAGATTAACTGATACTCGTCAACTTTCAGCAGCACAGAGGTAAAATTTTTTTAAGTATACAGCATTCTAAGAAGTGAGAGAGATTCTATTAATCCAAGTAAAATTTAGATCTATAGTAATGTTACTGTTAACATGCAGCCCATGTGTCACCTTCTAGAATTTTTGTACCAGACAAAAGAAAACAACCTGGACAATTCCAGAGGAGGCTCAATGATCTTGTACAATAATCACAGCATAACTACATGTGTGCATGCCTATGTGTGTTTAATACAGAGAGAGAGAAAGAAATGGCACAAACCTACATATTGCTCTGCCTGTTTTAGAAAGTTTTCAACACTAACTGTATGTATAACTGAAACATCAAGAAAGCCAGTTGACTCCAAGTTTGGTTGTAGAACATTTAAAACAACCCAGGGATCCATCTCAACAAAATGAGCCTGGGAATTGACAAAAGCATAGAACAGCAATATCAAATGAAATACAGAACATAAATGCAAGGGTATAATGGTGACAAATTGAAAATCTTATCAGAGACTAGAATATTAAATCTAAACTGTGAAAAATTATTTCACACTTCATATTATATCAAGAGATATATGAAAATTAGTAATAACACCTCAGAACATCCTCGGCTGATAGCTTCAATACCAACAGATCCTGTGCCACTGTACAAGTCCAACCAGCAACCAGGCCTTAAGGATGCAGGACAACCACCAGCTGCCTGTTGAAAGCAAGGAAAATTATTGTTAGCAATATACTACTCAATAAAAAGAGAGAGAGAAATAGAGAAAGAAGAAGAGATAGGGTAAAAATTCCACAACTAATTGACAATCAATATCAGACACCAATACAGAAAGACAGCAATTAGGCATAACTGCTACCTGCAAGATATCGAAGGCAGAACCTTTTACAACTTCCATCATTGGCCGCACATCCATGCCCTTCGGTGAAAGTAACTTCTTTCTTTTAGCCTTTCCTCCAAGCACCTAAATTGCCAACATTTTGGTCTGTATAACTATGCATTGAACTTTTGATACTAAGGAAAACCACATCACATTATGAAAAAGCTAAATGATTTATCACCCTATTATGGTTAAAAGACCTGATAACATCCTCAATGAGTCCATTACCACGAATAAGGCCTACATGGCACATGGCAGCAATTGAATTTGAACTTTGAAGATAACAAAAAATGATGAAAATCATAACCCACATGCTATTTAAAGGTGCAACCAATTCAGTTCCATCAGACTTCAAAACATGCCCCAATATAATCTCTCCCGTCTCCATCAATCTATCACTAATGAAGATAAGCTGCACACTTCAGTCAACTTCAAAAGCTTTTCTATATATCAAAGAACATATTTCCCGTTCTGCTTGTAAAATTTAGCTTCAATCATTCTCCTAATATATGCACAAACAAAAGGAATCATAAAGTGGCCTAACATTTTACAAAATCACCATTGGAGCCAAAAACAAGTACCAAATAATTCTCATTTTAGTCCAAACTAAAGTATCATAACAATAAAGCCAAGCAAAACTCATGCAAAACGCATACCTGAAGCAATTTATGCGTGGTCCTCTGTGGCTTAGCCTCCTCTTGAGGGACTTGTTTCCCTCTTCTTGTCTGTTGCCCTTCCTTTTTCCTTCTTGACTATAAGAAGACCAATTCAAAACCCAAAAAATTATAAAAGTCAAAACCAAGCAGAAACAAAAGCTTACTTCAATTATCAAAAAAAAAAAAACAAAAAAAAATTACAAAATCTCAAGCCTTTCAATCATTCACAATTCCTAATCATTTTTTTTCTTTTTTTCCTCAATTTTCTCAGCAAACAAACACAAAATTAGAGGAAAAGAAAACCTTGGAAGAGGGTTCAGATAAGAACTCTTTAGGATCGAGGCCATATCGTTCAAATAAAGCTTTTCTGTCTCCACTTATCAATCCACCATCTGATTCTGTTAATATCACGAAATTCATGTTTTAACTAAAATACCCATTTTAATTTTATTAAAAAAAAAAAAAGTGAAACCAAAATGAAGAAATGTGAACTAACTCTGAGAGCAGACGATAATGGCTGATGAGCGATGGGTGGAATTGAAGTTGGAGGAGGCATTGAAGAGAGAAAGAAGAATGGAAGACGAAGAAGGATGGCTGGGGTTGACGTTGATGCGTGGTGGAGAGCAAATTGGAGACGCTGAAATTGCCATTGCTAAAGCTTGAAGCTTTTAGTTGTAGCTAGAAGTGGAACTTGGAAGTGAGTTACTATAAAACAGTTGGAAAATAGAGGAGTCTTAATAAAATATATTTTGTAGATTCTTTTTTCTTTTTGTCTTTCAATTTTATCCCAATTTAAAATTTAATTGTAATTTTATTCTATGATTAAATTAATAATAATAACTTCATTTTAATTTGATATATAAAAATAAAATTGATTATAAAACTTATTGTTTTGCAAAATATAAAAATTCAATTGCTATCAAAAGAACACTTAATCTATTCAAATTGCATTTTATGATATCAAAATTCCTATATACTATTTTATTTACAACGTAAGTTTATTCAGAATAATTTTATTATATTTTAAAAATAATGAGTGTTTGATATGTTTTGTTTGATTAATTTAGCAAAGGGATAATTATTATAATTTGAAATTTCCCAATTTTTAATATCTCAATTTTATTTTGTATTAGCCAAATATTTAAATGAATAATTTTTTCAATTGATCTATAATTTTTTATAAGAAAATTAAAATAAGTCGTTTCTACTAAATAAATGATATTTACATCAACATCCATTCCATTAATCTCTTCTTACCCCTTTTTATCGTTTATTATTATTCTACTTATCTATTTTTCTTTTAAAAATCCTTAAAATCTCTTTTTGATTTTCAAAATTTTTATGACATAATTAGGCCCTTTTACTTTATTTATTAACATTGAATCCTTCTATTTTTATTTTCATAAAATTTAAGCCTTTTTTTTTTTTTTAATTAAGAGTGTGTGTTATGCGCACTTTTAATTCATGTAGAAATAATTTTTAAGTTCTTAATTTTTTTTTTAGATCTCTAAGTTTTTAATATTAAATTTTTGGACTTTTGCTGAGCGAGATTAAGTTCTTATACTTTTGTTTTTAAAACATTGAACCCCTATATTTTTACAGTAAAATGATAAATTTTATATTTTAACTTAGATAAAATTAGACAATTGAATATGCCAAATTTCAAAAATATCAACTGAATATATAAATTTATAAAAAAAAAAAATCATAACTAAGTGTTTTTTATGATTACCATACTAACATAGATTCAAATTTTTAATTTTTTATTAGTTAGAAAAGAAAATTACTTATGGAAATGACTTAACCCTTAATTGAAAAATTAATTACAAATAGATCCGTAAAAATTTTTAAAATAATCTAAAATTTTTAAAATTCTAGCAACTAAATCATCTTTTTCCATTAAAAAAAATTATTTGAACATCCCAAAGCTTCTTCATTTCCTAAAAAAAATACACAAGAAACATGGGAACCCAAAAAATATATATATATATAATTGTCAAATTCTAAAATAAAATATAAGTAGATTTCATATCAAGTAGTGAAATCACTTAATAACAAAAATTCTATTTCAAAATTCAAAATTTAAACCCACAAAAAAATGAAAAATTATTAAATAACTCAAAAAAGAGTTTTTCTATTCTTTATCCCAAAGCTTCTTCATTTCCTAAATCAAATGCACAAGAAACACAAGAACCCAAAAAAATATATATAACTGTCAAATTCTAAAAGCAGATATAACTAAATTTCATATTAAGTACTCAAATCACTTAATAACAAAAATTATATTTCAAAATTCAAAATTTAAACCCACAAAAAAAAATCAAATAACTCAAAAGGGAATTCTTTTTATTCTTAAATAAAGTACATAATTTAGTCAAATTCTTAACAAAAATCATATACTAATTTTATAATATTCCCTTAATAAATAACTAAAATATAGCATTTGCGGCCCAAGTGAAGAGTGGAGAACTAGTGATTGCGTCAAATGAGTTCCGTAGTTATGACTCATGGAGTAAGAAGCCCATAAACTCAAAGCCCAAGCCCATCTTCTACAAACCCAATAGTTCATTTAAAGAGTTTTGGAGTGAGGAAATTACATGCTATGCCTTTTTTTTTTTTAAATATTTTTTTAGCCTCACTTTTTTCTTGTCTTTCATTTATATCCTTAGTTGTCATGGCTTGAATATATGGAAAAGATTGGTAAAACGTAGGGCTATAATTACTGTCCATTTGAGGACCAATGTGGATCCCACATAATAAATATTAGATTTATTTTTTATTAAATTGATTTTTATTATCAATTTTTATGTTGATATAATTTTTATTGTTTTTCAATTTATTTTTTTCCTCTTAATGAAATTTAACTTTAAAGGATTTTTTTTTTTATCTAATCACAAAGTAATTCTTTATTTTAACATTTAATTTTTTTAATTTTCTTGAAAAATAAAATTAAGTGTTGAATAGTATTAGATACTAATTATTTACTATAAATATATTGTTTTTGGTTTAATGTATATTATTTGCTTAGATTTTTTATTTTGTTTAAAATTCATGATCTGTATAAGTAATAGTAGATATTAATTATATTGTGAAAATATACTAAATTTGTATTAGATAATAATTATTTGCTATAAGTATATCGTTTTGTTTAATGTACACTGTTTATTGACTTTTTATTTTATTTGAAATGCATAATTTGTATACATAGTAATAGATACTAATTACATTGTATAAATATATTGAATTTTATTTAATGTACTATATAAGTTAAATATTAAATAGTGTTATATACTAATTATTTACTAAAAATATAATTTTTTTTATTGAATATATATTATTTACTGTAACTTTTTAATTTTGTTTGAAATTCTTAGCTTGTATAACCAATGTATATATTAAATTTATATGTCAAAATTAAGAAAAACTATAAAAGTAATTTTTTTAAAGTGGATAGTCCAATTTTTTTTAAAATAAGATTTTGAACTTTTATAATTTTTTTAATTTTTATTATTTGAAATTTCAATATCAATAGAGATAACAATAAATTGAAAGTGATAGAGAAAGCAGTATAAAATTTAACTATTTGGCGTTGTAAAATTAAAAACTATATAAAAAAGGACAAAAAATACAAAAAATTACCTAACCAAATAACTAAAGGAAAATGACAAAATAAAATTTCAAGCATTACTAACAATGTACTAAATGGGACGCACTAATCAATTCATTAATCTTTGAAAATATAATCATAGTTAAAATGCCTTTAGCCAAAAAAAAAAAATCACAGTTAAAAGGCTAAAAAAAGAGTTGTGCTATCGTCGTAAAAAGATTTGGCTAAAAACTATTTTTGCAAAAGAAATTTTTTCTTAACTTTAATTGTTTTTAGCTCATCTGTGTAAAAAGCCCTTTTGCAAACAGAAGCAGATTTTATAAAATTCCGAGCCATTCAAGTCGGTGATAAAATAGAATAGGTCGAGTAAGATATATCTCTATGTATATTTTACATAAAAATAAATTTTAAAATTTTAAAAAATATAAATTAAATACATATAATATTTAAAAAATAAAATATATCTATATAGTATATATAATAGGGTTTAAGTTAGATTATATTTTTCTTCGAATCCAACTTAGTGTAAATTACAAAATTTATCCTATCTTATCAGGATCAGATCAATATGAGTATTTTATCAATAGAGTGAACAAAAATGAATTAAAACTTGAAAAATTAAACCAAATTAATAAGTTCGATTCAATTTTTTTAGCACATTAGTTTAGTTTTAAATATGATAAATTGAATCAAATTTCATTTTGGTTTAGTTTTTGACCAAAAAGTCTTGGTTTAAACCAAATCGATCAAAATATATATATATATATATATATATATATATATATATATATATATATATATATATATATATATATATATATATATATATATATATATATATATATATATTATTTTTTATAATATGTTTCGCACGTTAATATCTATTACGATTTGTTATAATTATAAATATTTATTATAAATTTTTACTTTTTCTTTATTAAAGTTGTAATGATCAGTATTTTATTACTTAATTATAAAATAATATAAAATTTCTCAAATAAATACAATGAGACCGAAATTTTATTGGTCAACTTTTACGATTATCATGAAGCAATATTTATATAACTTGATTATTAAATTTACTTTATTTGTTGAATCCAAATTAAGTTAAATTTTCATATGAAAAATATAAAAATTCAATGAAAATATAATTATACATAATAAATATTATTTAAATTGTAAAATCATACATATTTAATATAATTAAAATGATCACACAAAATAATTATAGATTTATACTATATAAAAACACAATGAAATTTTTAAGTAAATTTAAATGTTCATAGAATTACAAATAAATTAATTTTTTTTGAATAATATATTATTATAAATAGAAATTTTGACATTTAATAATAAAATAATAAGATTTTGCTCGTTGTTGTTAAATAGCTCTCAATTAATATATCTTATTTTTCTGTTGCATATTCTTATAGAACAAAAAGTAATTTTAATAATCTATAAATTATTACTAATGGTTAAAAAAATTAATTTTAAAATTTATAATGAGACAAAGTAATAATTTACAAAATGAAAATCAAATTAGAATTTCTCTAACTTGTTAATATTCAAATAATCAAAGTCAAAATTGTTAATATTCGAATAATCAATGTCAAAAGAATTTTTCTAATTTCTAAATATTTGAAATAATGATTTTATTCATTGTTGTTAAATAAACTTTCAATTAGTACATATTATTTTATTGTTACATTTTCTTACAAAATTAAAAATAATTTTTTTAATCTACAAATTATTACAAATAATTAAAAAACTAATTTTAAAATTTATAATGGGATAAGGTAATAATTTATAAAATGAAAATCAAATTAGAATTTATATGAAAGTCAAATTAAAATTTATCTAACTTGTTAATATTCAAATAATCAAAGTTAAAAAAAATTTTCTAACTTCTAAATATTTGAAAAAATTTTAAAAATATAAATTATTCTAATTGTATTATTTTTTATTTGAATTAAATATAATTAACTATATATTAAATAATAATATTTTATTATATCCTTAATATAATTAAATTCATTTTTTATTTAAATTAAATTAGATAATTAAATTATTAAATTATAATAACTATATAATTATAAATGTGTAATATAATTGATTAAGTATCAAATAATAATTATTTTATTTTTTTCTTATTATAATTAAATTAATTAATTTCCTTATTTAAATTAAATATAATTAGATATTAAATATAATTAATTATACATTAAATAATAATTATTTTATTCTTTTCTTATTCTAATTGAATTTATCATTTTCTTATTTAAATTAAGTATAATTAGATATTAAATATAATTAATTATATATTAAATAATAATTATTTTATTATTTCTTTATTCTAATTGAATTTATCATTTATTCTATAAATTAAATATCATTAAATAAAATATTATTTAATTAATAAATAATTATATTACCTATTATAAATACAAAATTAAAAAAAAATTAATAAAATACTCTTATGTAAATGTACTTTTTTCTTTTATATATATATATATATATATATATATTAAACAGCCCAAAAAAAGGAGAAAATCTAACACAGCTCAAAACCAATCAATTGAACTGAACTGAACATTTTGGTTTGGTTTGGTTTTTACTCAAAATTTAGTTGGATTCAATTTATTAAAAATAAAAAATTAGATGTTTTAATTTTTTGGTTCGGTTCAGTTTTGAACCGGGTTTGCTAACCCCATTTGTCACTGCAGGTAAAATTGTTATGACACAATAACTGCCATAAATGCACGCGCTTTCAAAAATAATACTAATAAAATTATAAAAATGAGGACACGTATGAGGTATCGGATACAGTACTGACAAACATCAAAAACTCGATTACGCAACCTCTGTGATGTCGTGGCCGCAACTCACATTTCCCACGCGCTTCCTCTGTCACTGTTTATCCAACGTCGATTTTTGTGCGTTAGCATTTCTCAAATGGAGTGCGTGGGACCTCCCAGGACCCACTTCTCTTGATTTCCGACCATTCTAAATTTGTTCTCATTTTTCTTTTATTAGTATTTTTTTAGTAATACTAATAAAATTTAAAATAATAATTTTATTTTTTATTATTAAAAAATCTTTTACAATAATTTTATGTTGTATTTCTTAAAAGTCAACTTTAACTTTATGAAAAGTGATTATACATTTAATTTATATATAATTTAAAAAAAAAAATTATTTAACTTAATTATTAAAAAGATAATAATATTTTATTATATTTATTCAATAATATTTAACGAGAGTATATATATTAATTTATAGCTATTTTAATTGAAAAAATTTAACTTTATTTATTTATCATAAAAAAATATATTTATCCTAAATTTAAAAGGTAGACATCCTATTTTCTAAAAAAATTTTTTAATAATAACTATCAAATAAATTAAAATTTTTTGTTTATCAGGAAATTATATTTTCTTAGTTTACTTGTCCTATGCTAAACAATATTTTTTTTAAAATTATAATGGATAATATTTTTTTTAAATTATAATGAGCTCTTTAAATTTTAAGTTTTAATTTTGTGTTTTTATAAAGCATTAATAATTTTAATATCTTCCCTCATTTTCATTTTATAACATTTCATTCTTATTTATTCTATTCAATATTTAATTTTCAATTTTATAAAAAAAATATTTCATTCTTTTTATTTTATGAGAAAATCAATATATAGTATATTAAAAATCTTATTTTTTTATTGAAAATTATTATAAATAATTTGAGATATATAAAAAGTCTATTAAAAATGTTCCTATTATACGACTTCAAATTTTGATATATTAAGATAATTGCGTGTAGTGATTGTCAAATATTTTTTAATTTTTTAAAACTCAGATATAATCCATGAATAAATTTAATTTCAATTGAAATTTGATCTCGAAACCATTAATAATGTTTATAACATCAAATTAAACTCATATCATCTTATAAGTCTTTCAAAATTAAATATTTTCTTGCGTGAATTAAAGAAGTATTTCACATATGATATTTTTAAGTATTACCTAAAAATTAATTCAATAATTAGTTTATATATTCAAAGAATTTCTAATTTTTATTATGAATATAGCTTTCAACCAAGTAGATTATTAATTTAATGACAATCCTCATTTTATTTTTTTTTTCATATGAATGTTTTACATATCAATTTATTATTATACAAAAAATTATTTACATTATTTGTTGATTATTATTTTTTATAAATATAATCTTATTTAAAAAAATATATAATATTATAAAATTTGAATAAATTTTATTTATTTATTTAAAAAAATAATTTGTGTACGGAACTGCGGTTCTTCCACTCCATAGTCCTTACAAATAATAATAATAATAATAATATTTGGATTGACTATTCAAAGTTTCGGCAACTTGGCCCGCGTATGTTTTATAGATTCTATGTCGACAAGTATGAATATATTGAAGAAGCTCTGATAATTTTCCAGAGTAAAAATGGGAGCTTGCGCTTCAAAACCAAAGGGATGTGTTTGTTTATCATCCGAGAAGAAGAAGATTGAAACTGCTAACAGGAACAGAAGAACAGTGAAAAGACGGGTTTCTTCTAGGAAAATTGAAAGGGATGATTTTGTTAACCAAACAGATCGAATTCACACCAATCTCGCTTTTCAAGGTACATTTTTTTCGTTCTTCATTTCATTGTTTGGTTTGATCTTGATTTTTGAAATACAATAATGGGTTTTGATTGGATTTTCTCGAGTAGGAAGTATTGATGCTACTTGGTGTGATGCTACATCAGTTCTTGAATCGGAAAGGGATGATGAGTTTTATAGTGTTCATGATGGTTTGTGATTTTAAACTTCAAAATTACTTCAAATATGTTTGCTTTTTTTTTTTTTAATTATTTAAAGGATTCTGACAAAAAATTGTTGGGTTTGCGTTTGATTTCAGACGGGTTTTCAGTAATTGGTTCAGAAAGTGTTTTGAGCTTTTCATCTCCGAGAGATTTGAATCAAAAGGACCATTTTGAAAATAATGCTGAGGGGAATACTCAATCCAAGGAATCAGATTCTCAAAATGAAGAGGTGAAGGGTACAGTTTCTAATGGTGGTGTTGGTGGGGATGTAATGCAGGACGCAAATTATTGTGGGATTCTTCCAAATACTTGCTTGCCTTGTCTTGCTTCAACTGTCCCCTCCTCTGCCTCGCTTGAGAAGAAAAGATCATTGAGTCCTGGAGGGACACCCACCTCCAGAAGAAAACCTTCTCTTAAACTTTCATTTAAATGGAGAGAAGGACAAGGACATTCTACTCCAACATTATGTGAGTGTTTTGCTATTGTCTATTTGTTTTGATTTTGTTTATAACTTTATAATGATTTGAATTTGTAAGGACCCAAAGTGTGCATATAGTCTAATATCAGCCCTTTTAACAATATACTTTATTTATGATTACACATTTTATGCATTTGTGAAAGAGAAGAAGGAATTAGCTTTACAATGTCCAAAGTAGTTTTGTGTTTCTTAGCTGTCAAGGGGATGGTGACACCAAAGTAATCAATGGGAACTTGATAAATCTTATACTTAAGCATCATTCTCTGGTTTCAGGGGTTCAATGTGACCAGAAACCAGAATATCATTAACATCGGTAGCAAAAGAACGTAACTTCTGTTTTCATTTTTCAACAATATGATGTGATCCTCCTGTGTTCTTTAGGGCATTTGTTCTTAGAAATCTTTATTAATGGGTATGTAATAAGTCAGTGAATGACATTTCATGGACTGTTCTCTTCCTGTTTCAGTTTCACCCAAGGTGCTTCTGCAAAGGCCAATTGCTGGTTCCTCGATTCCGTGTTGCCCTATAGAGAAGAAGATGCCTAATTGTTGGTCACCTATTGAGCCACGTACTTTCAAAGTACGGGGTCAGAACTATTTCAGGTGAGAGCCATCATTTTTTAAGGTTTTGAGAATCTACATTACTTCATCATATATATGCCATCATATGAAGTTGATTCTTTGCCTTGTCATCTGCTTTCTACTGCATTTCAATTTGTCTAAAAATCCCTTGTTATCTTAATTTGAAAATCTTCTCAACTTGATTGACAAAGTATATTAATCTGCCATAATTAATATTCAATTTCACACTTGGATGGTCAAACAGATGATGTGCAATTGTTTTAGTTGTTAACTTCTACTACCTTATTTCTGTGGAGCTGAAATTAGTTTGTTTGATAGGGATAAGAAGAAAGATCGTGCTCCAAACTGTGCTGCATTTTATCCGTTTGGTGCTGACGTCTTCCTTTCTCCAAGGAAAATTCATCATATTGCTCGATTTGTAGAACTTCCTATTATGAGTGCAGCTGATGATGTCCCTTCTATTCTTATTGTGAATATTCAGGTACTTGACACTTCGATTTCTTTGCCCAAGTTTACTATTTGCGCCTTCCATAAAGATTTAATGAAAAAAATATGGCAAGACTCCCTGCTTAGTACATTAAATTATGCCCATTACTATTTCAAAGATGCTATAAATAAGTATGATTCTTGTTAAATCACTGAGCCTAATGTGTTCTCTTCCTATTTGAATGCCCAAACTATTTTTGGATGTCAAGCATTTTAAGCATTTTCAAATAACAACATAAATTACTTTCTGTATAGATACCATTATATCCTGCCACAATTTTTCAAAGTGAAAGTGATGGAGAAGGAATGAATTTGGTTTTGTATTTCAAGGTGTCTGAAAGTTACTCAAAAGAGCTTCCCGCTCATTTCCGAGAGAATATTAGCGTAAGAAATACATCTCCACCTTTTATGCATGCCATTTTTCTCTCAAAAAAAAAAAAAATTATTATTATTAACAGTTTATTAAGTAGGTTGTGCTCTTTCTTATACAGAGGTTAATTAATGATGAAGTGGAGAGGGTTAAAGGTTTCCCAGTTGATACAATTGCACCATTCAGGGAAAGATTAAAAATTTTGGGTCGATTGGCAAATGCAGAGGATCTTCAATTAAGTGCTGCTGAAAAGAAGCTCATAAATGCTTACAATGAAAAGCCTGTTCTGTCGCGTCCTCAACATGAATTCTATCTGGTAAGTTTCAAATATCTTCTGAATTATTATTCTAATGTTTGTTATATTAACATTCACTAATTAGCCTAATCCAAAAGAATATATTTCAGATTTTGGTCATCTTCATCAATAGTTTATGATATTTTGGAACATGCATGGCAGATGCCTTTTCGCTACCTTTAGATAATAAGAACTGTTTTTTTCTTACGAAGAATAAGAAGTTCTATATCATGTGTTGTATTGAGACATGATCAAGAGAGGATGCATCTAATGCTTATGCTTATGCATCTAAGAGCTACATTATACAGCTGCAACACATGATCAGATTGTTTTATTTGCCGATATTCTTGGCTGACTTAACACATTATTTCCAAAGTAATAATGATGCACATGTTGACATGGAGGTTTAGTACACTTCTCAAGTAGCATTTTGTTTCTCTGTTCTTTCCTTATTTAATGAGGCTTTTAGCAGAATCTGCAATTGGATTAAAATTTAGTGCTGAATTGAGCATAATATGTTCACTCTATTTCAAGGTGGTGTCTTCACATAAAGAAACCTAGCCAATATCTAATTAGTATCCTGATCACTGTAAATTTAACTGCAACAAAACTGTTAATTACATACTTGCCTGTTGGTAGAATTATAAAGAATTCTATAACATTGAAGTCCTATATGACTTAATAGATTTGAGAAACTACAGTTTCTATAATAATTTTGTGGCATTGAACTCCACGCAACTTGGCATACATTAGATAAAATCATTCTTAATACTATTTTATTTCAATTAATCTTACAGGGGGAAAACTACTTTGAGATTGATTTGGATATGCATAGATTTAGCTACATTTCTAGAAAAGGTTTTGAAGCATTCCTCGACAGATTGAAGCTTTGCGTCTTGGATTTTGGCCTGACAATTCAGGTACATGTCTTTATCAGGATTGCAAGCAAGGCTAGTATTATAGTTATTAGCAATTCAATATGATGCATACACATATATGACATTATCTTATAACAGTATTATAGTTGTTTGCAATTCAATATGATGCATACACTACATGACATTATCTTATAATTTTTAAACAGGGACACAAGGCAGAGGACTTGCCAGAGCATATGTTATGCTGCATTCGTCTGAAAGAACTTGACTACAGTAAATACCAGCAATTAGGATGTTGAAAAGCCGTTTGTGAACTCAGAAACAGCTTTTATACTGTAAGGATTTTTAATCAACAAAAACCGACAACCCAAATTCTTTTGTTTCCTCCTATTTCATAACCTATTAGCCGGTATGTTTGCCAGTTGAAAGTAATATCTTGTGGCCTCTATTTTTGTATTTGAGTGCCTTCATTTGTATGTATAGATACTAACTTAAGCGTATAATTGGTCCAAGAGGAATGGAAATGAAAGGCAAGAAATATTTATTATTGTGCTTCAACTTGTGTTATCTGATGCTCAAATAACAATTGCTGTATTCGTCATTCTAAATCTAATATGTCGCAACTTACTGTTCTATGGTTTTGAAGGATGTCTGTTTTCGCAAGTTCCTGAATTTGCCACATTACGCATTGATTTTTATGTGCTTTCCTTGGCGTTATTTTTCGATTATCCATTTTCAGTTTGTAGCCTGAAACTTATTTCTTTTTTAGAACAGTGGCATTGTGAGGGATTTGTGCAGATTGCCATCTGCTTAGTTCTTTTCTGGAAATGAACAATCTTTTATTTCAAAAACAGAAAATCATCTGATACAAAATTGTAGAATATATCTTATTTATTTATTTCAGCAGTAAATGTGATCATCTATAAGCATCTGCACATGTAAATGTGGTTAGAAGATAAATTTCCCCCAAAAAATGCATATGAAAAACTGACTCCTGAAAGATTACCATTTTGACATATGTATTGCTGATATATTTTAGTGACTAATTTCATGTTTTATAGTAATGCATTCTTGTGTTCTGATGCATGACTTCTTTAAAGAAGATTGCTGATGAACTCAGAAAAGAGGAGAAAAGGAGGAGAAATTGAAGAGTCTGTAGGAACGTCCTTAAAAATGTAATTTGGTGATAGAAAATAACAGCATGTTCAAGTGATTACAATGCTTCCAAATTATGCAAAAGAGACTGGACTAAAGAGGTAAATGAAAGAATAGAAAAATTAGAAAAAGAATATTAATGCTGCTGAAGATTTACACAGATGATGGTCACAAAAAAAATAAAATAAAATAAAAAAACAAAAATCTAGGCTGTAGGAGATCCCACACAACGCCTAAAAATTCCCAAGACATTGCACCTTTGATCCTTATTATCTTGTTTAGAAGGCGACATTGGAGCAGAGGATGAGGAGGAAGAACTGGAACTGCTAATCTCCCTTTTTACCTGAAATGCTTCTTCATCCTTCAGGTATAACTCTCGGCTTCTAATTGTTGGCGTGCCTAAAAATTGTCCGGTTAGTGGTCCACTGGTCTTCCGGTCAATCTGAAGATTGTCCCAGACACGGCCAGAGGAGCCCTGCCTTCGAAAAGAAACAGATGATCTCTGCAATGTACTAGCCATGTTGTCTTTCTTTCCCTTTCTTGGTTTGTTTCCCACTCCTTTATTTGCTTAGCCCTTTTCCTTTCTTTTAACTAACAAAACAATTTTTTTTTTTTTCTTTATGGGACCAAAAAAAAAAAAAAAAGAATTTATGGATAGGAAGATTTATATATAGCAATATAGCTAGACAAGTTTGGAAACACTAGAGGATTAGTAGATAATTAGCCGATAAATGGGTAGATCATGATTATTTCGCACAGATAAAGGTCATAGGATTATGATAGACCACACATCTTCAATTCTATATTTAGGGTGTAGTCAAAACCATTTG
The DNA here is from genome assembly GCA_947687605.1 of Reutealis trisperma. Lineage (NCBI taxonomy): Eukaryota > Viridiplantae > Streptophyta > Magnoliopsida > Malpighiales > Euphorbiaceae > Reutealis > Reutealis trisperma. The sequence continues at coordinate 3,153,535 of CANTUT010000032.1, forward strand.
GTTGAATTTTGTATGTTTCTCATTTGTTTATTTATTTTCTGATCTTAGAGTTGTTTTAGGCAATGCTTTAAAAACTGGACCGAACTGGCTAATTCAACTGGTTGAATAGGAAATCGCTTGCCAATTAGGTTTTTGGTTCAATCACCTTTTGACCAGTTTTTGATCGGTTTTTTATCGGTTAAACTTTTATCAATGGAAATAAATCAAAAAAATTAAAAAAAAAGAGAGAAACAAAGGGATTTTATTTAGCCGGTCGAAACGGTGGCTTGATTTGTTCAATCACCGGTCTGATTTTTAAAAAATTGGTTTTAGGACATCCATAATTCTTGCATCTCTCTATATCTTTTCACAATAATCTTAAAATATTTATAAATGTAAACAGTATCAATACTTTAGTTTTGGATATACTTTAATTTAGGTCAATGTTATTACTAAAATTACTAAAATTTTGAGAATATAATTTTCAATGTGTCCATGACTATTCATCTGCCTATACTAGATGAATATACCAATTCAATGGAATAAAAACACATGGAGTAAAAAAGAATATCGATATTTTTTCTCTAAGCAAAAAATAGATAAAAGAGTCATATTTATTAAAATATCTCATCAGTCGTTAGTTTGGTATATGAGATAAATCTATACACTTAGTGTAGACAAGAATTTCTTTGATATATGAGATAAATCTATACACTTAGTGTAGACAAAAATTTCCCTCTTGAAAATATAAATATATGATTTAACATTAGAATCAGTTCAAAATTTAAATGTGTTTGCAAGTCAGAAATTAATCTCTAAAAACATATACTCTTAAACACTTTTGTTAAAATTTCTAGTAATCAAAAGAAGGATCTAAAAGTTGAGGAAATTGTGAACCCATTTCTCTATCCTTATCCAAGATACCATCAACAAATGAACTTGCAGAAGATGAATAAGCATCACCATTATAATTGTTTGCTTGATTCCCATTAATGCCTCCATAATCACATGATCCAAAACCCGCATACCCATTTTTGTTAAAGAACTGATCTTGATCATTTCCAGCAGCAAACTTGCCATTAGATATATCATTTTCCTGCTGCTGCTGCTGAAATTCTGCAGAAATTACTGGATCACATAGCAGAAACTCACTCCATAAACAAGGAGAAGAAGGTGGTGTTGTTATTGGAGGCTGAAATTGTTTGCAAGTAAAAGATCGAGGTGAGTTTAATTGTGTAGTAGATGAAGATGAAGAACAAGCAGAAGAACTAACTTCATTATACAAATTTGGTTGTAAAATAAAAAAGTCTTGAACTTGTTCTACAGTAGAATTCTTGATCATATCAGAACTTAAAGAATGCTCTGTTTTTAAAACAGAACTTGGTTCTGTTTTGGAAATCATCATTAGATCAGTGTTGTTTAAGGTTTTATTATTGAAAGAACCAACTGGGTTTCCATTGTTTGATGAAACGCCACTAATGTTACCATAATCAGAAAAAATTTGCGAGAAAGGTTTATGGGTTACAGGATCAATTCCCATTTTGGGAAGTTTCTTTCTAAGCTTAGTATTCCAATAGTTCTTGACATCATTGTCTGTTCTTCCAGGAAGATGCTTTGCAATTAAGGACCACCTGTGTTTTGTCATTAAATTTGCATTAGTAAGAAACTAACTAAAAATTAATGATCAAATATGCTGTTAGTTAGACAGTTAGTTATATTTCCAGTTGGTAGTTAGGTTTGTTATGATTTTTATGGGACATTTTTAACACACAAGTTCTTCTAGGAGTTCTCTAAAATAAGAAAGAGAACATTCTTAGCTTTCATGATGATATGGTAAGTGTTTTTTAGAACTCTAAATTAGGATTAGATATTATGCATACTAATTTATACATCAAATTAACTTTCAAAGTAATTGTGATTACCACAAAAATAATAGTATAAAGGAAAGGGGAAAAAAAGAAAAGAAAAGCAAAAAAAAAAAAAAAAAAAAATTCCAGCAGGAAATACTAAAATTTTTGAAGGTTTTTTGTTGGTTCGTGGAATAAAATGAGAATAAAATAGTATATTTTACTTCAATTTAAAATTTGAATGTAGAATAATATAATATATATATTGTGAATTCATTGGATTGTAGAATTCAGACAATATAACTGAACAATTCAGCTAAGCTGACATCTTCTTATTATTATTATTATTACGTAGAATAATGTAGAATAATTCTTATGTAAGAAAATTATTTCAAAATTAATAAACAGAATAGGTATTTCACAAATTTATACAAAAAAAAAATAAAATTAGAAAATGTAAAAATTTGCTCAATTTACATTTGATTACTGGGAACTCTAAAAACAAATTAATAAAAATGAAAAGAAGAAGGAGAAGAAGAAGAAATAAATAATAGAAATGGAAGGCAACAAAAATGAGAGAAACTGCAGGAAACAGACCTGCTACCTATAGCTTGATGAAGATTAATAATAAGTTCTTCTTCTTGAGGAGTGAAATTGTCATGTTTCAAGTCAGGCCTCAAGTAATTAGTCCACCTAAGTCTACAGCTCTTTCCACATCTATTCAGCCCTGCACTCAAAAAAACTCAACCACAAATATGAACTTATACTATACCACATTTTAGAATTTTTCCAAGAACGCAAAACAACGTAGAAAAAGGGTGTTTCAGCGCACGAGTTGGGGAAAAAAAACAAAGAATTAAGCAAAAACCTGCTCTTTTAGGCACCGATGTCCAGTTGCCAATGCCATGGTTAGATACATAAGCAAGTATCTTAGCATCTTCCTCTGGAGTCCAAAGACCTCTTTTCACATTCGACTTATCGCAGCAAGGAGGTCTTCCCATTCTTAAGAAGAAGATGAAGATGAGAGAAGTTTATGGGTTATGTAATGGTGATGCAATTCCAATCTTTTTGTAGCTACATGTACATGTAATAGTGTTATTAAAAGGATAAAAAAAGGATCGAAGCAAACGTTTAACAAGTGAAAGAGGCATGAAAAGCATGCAATTAACTCCAAATTAACAGTAATTGCATGATTATTTTCTTCTTCTTACAGAAAACGTTATTTTGATGTGACCGTCACTCCACAAGCTTGGCTTTTTATTTAACTGTTTTAACAGGTTCATTTTGAGTGAATTAATTAGTTGAGTTAATAAATAGTTGTTCTTTTTTTTTAAATTATATATACTCGTTGCCTGTATGCAAAATATGTATGTCTTCTCACAGTAAAAAACAAGCACCTATGTTATCACCAAAGAAAATTGTTATTCTGAACATTTACCAAGTTAGGTTCAGAATAGGTGACTGCTCCAAAGAAAAAAATAATTTTGAAGAATTTAACCAAATCTGCAGGCCTATTGCATGACGCAGGAGTAGCAAAATACACATGGTTCCTGCATCTAATGCGCGACGATGATAAAAATATGTAATTATTTAAATCTTGACATTTCTGCTAGCAAGTTTTTTACGAAGTTGTATCTCTAAATAACTGTGCCATGACAGCACAACCTGTTGCTATCTACAACTTAATGTATAAAATCCTCTCTAATGTAAAGAACCAAGAAGTGATAACTGGGTAGCCAACTTCCTAGGATGTGCACACCTGGCAGCTTTTCCGACAATAACCATAAGACGTGTCAGAACCAACCATATAGATAGGGTTCTTCTTGCATTCACCTGCCTTTGCCCACAAAGCGCAGTTGTCATTCATGTCAGCACATTCCTCATCTCCTTGCTGCTTCAAAGATTTTTCAAAGGACCTGACATGAATCCATTTGGTTGCAGACCATTTCTCACCCTCAATAACCGGGCAGCTTCCATGCAAGCTGTTTGTGTCGGTCGTTGCATCAGGATGAAGACTGAAGAACAACAAAGCATCGCCCTTCTCAGGTTTCACTGCAAGTGCATATAATAGACTTTATCAGGCACTACTGTACAAGAGGAAATCAAAAGCTAACAGTTACTGAATGACTAGATGAAAAGTTTTGCATGATGGTTGAATCACACCAGTTAAAGGCTTTGCAAAAGCATCTCACTTGCCCACTAGGTTCCCTGACTGGAAACATCAATGCAATACCAGTGGCATTTGATACCAAAGTTTCAAACTTTTTTTCTTTCTTTTTTCCAAAGAAAGCCCCCAAAGTGTACTAAATGTGACTTGCAAAAGAGTAACCAAGTGTCAACTGTCAAGACATGACCATAATATATGACACCTCAAATAACATGGAATCCAGTTACAACAGATGAAGACAAAAGACAGAAAAGGGCAACAAACTTCAGATCAGACAGCCCATGAACGGATTGCATTAACTTCATCATAAAAAATTAAAAACAGACAATTTGTTACCATCTCTAAACATTTAAGTGCTGAAGGGAACAAAATTACTCCCTACCAGGAGGGAAAAGTTACTTGAAATAATCAAAATCCAATATGGAATCAGACCTAATTCATGCATCTGGATACCAAAGAAACTATTGCAAAGAGCATGAATGAATAAATGTGACTTAATTCACAAAACCATAGCATATATCAACTTAACCATTAATAATATATGCTCATACCTGCATAGCCATTTTTAGCACAGTCAGACAAGCTATCGTCCTTTGGCTGAGGTGTCTTTTCCTGTAGAAGACAAGCAATTTATAGTCGATTTGAGACGAGAAAAAGGATAAAGTACCACAGAACATCAGAAATAATAGTCACTATAAATTGTACCTCTGCATTGGGGAACACTGTTTCCCCACCCCTCTCCACATTGGACAAGTACATCAGTACAGTTGCAATCCGGTGGCCACCCAGCTGTTGATTAGCCTTGTCATGAAAATAATCATAATGGGGTTCATACTTCTGACCATGCTCATAATGAAGTATTTGCATGGCCTCTCCATTTTCTGATTACAAAGGCAGGTTAAAAAAGTAGAAACAAAAATTCTTTACACATGCATTTAAGTCACAAACAGTGAAAGGCATATGAAGAATACCTTCTGGAAGGAAAGTCCATGCAGCAATCCTGGACTCAATATCAGCAACAATTTCATCCTTCAAAGACAAACAAAAGACACCATTTAACCCTCCAAATTCAAGGGCTAAAACAGGCATTTACCAAATAATGTTTCAGAAAGGGTAAAACAGGCATTCATATACAGTCGCATTCCATCACGCAATGATCCACCTTTAAGATAAAGAAAAATATGGCATATATGCATTAGAAAATGACATGTAAGAATATTCGATTTTACGGAGCTCTAGATTGAAGAAATTCCTGTACTCAATATCAGCACATTCATAAGTATAAACAAGTTCAATCACTCTTATTGAAGTTTGGCTCATTCACTATATAAGTTCAATAATTAACCTCGAATTCTTTTGATAATGTTAATAAAGCAAAACAAATAAGTTGTTCAAAGCTCACCTTCAAACATTTTCAAATGGCTTGAGATGAGATTAATGGGTGAAAACAAGGATTTCTCATTTTTGAACTTATACATGAATAAAATTTCAATAACAAATATCAGGAAGAACCCTTCATGAAATCACCGAGTGCTGTTTGCCAAAATTTCCAGATTAAAAATTAATGAAAAACATGCTAGATTTGATTGAAGTCACTTAATGAGGTTAGCAGGGTGGGGAAGTGATTTTCAAAAGAAAAATCCTAATCATTATGTGTCTCATCATGAAAATAATGTTTCACCTTCACATGTTCTTGTTCAAAGAGCAACAACGTAGTGCTTTGGACTTTGCAAAAAGAATGTAAGTTTTCAACCTGATGGACTCAAACAGTTGATTTTGTGGGATAATAGAAACAAATGGAATGTCTTGCCTCTCAAAGAAATGACTTATTCATGGGAACAAATCTATCATTCTCTACGATTCTATGCTAGATACTCCCAGCACCCAAAATGATATACAAGCCTGAGTTTTACTGTATCCCTTGCAAAAAGCACCAAAATTTTCATTTCAGGAAGAACATCAGTGGAATAAAGGGTAAGTATTAAAACTGTCAAATCTACTTGAAGAAAGCACCATGAAAGTATTAACAATGCACGCTACTTGCCAATGATACCAAGAACTGAACAATGAAGAACCATAAGCACATCCAGCCCAGTGAAGTTTGGTTGAAACTCACACAGAAGCATATATGATACTATATATATCTCATTAAAACTGTATTACTATATATATCTCCTTAAAACTGTATTAAGTCAAATTCAGGCACAGGGTTGTTGCCTTTGCTATAAAAGACTAATAAGAATAAAGATGCAAATCAAATAACTATAGAGTTTCCAGTCCATGTTCAAACCCTTCCTATTCAATAGGTACTAACTGAATCACGCTTTCACAACTGAATACATTCAGCACATTACAATATTCCACAAATTCTTCAGATCACTATTAACCACCAACAAACCCTTATTCACAATCACCATAACAAAAAATCTCCCAAATAACGCAACATAATATACACATATTAATCAATCAATCAATTTCACTGTGACTATAATTACCCCAACAATCAGTAAGCCAATTATCACATACCTGAGCTTTGCTAAGAAACATGCCAGAGCTTGTTCTCACTTCACTCTCTATGCTTTTCCCAGAATCATTATCAGCTACCATTGATTTCTCAAGCTTATCCCTAGCCTACTCACCCAAATTCAACACAAACCCAAAATAAAAAATCATTAGAACAATTAAACTATCCACACAATTATCTTCAAATTCAAGAACAAACTCACAAATGTCAAAAATAAAACCCCATACTCATTAACACAGCAAAAATTTATTGCTAACCAGATTAATAAGATGATCACATTCCTCATGAGATAAAAACCCTTTGTAAATGAAAGCCCTGTTAAGTTCAAAATTCACAACAACAAAACAAAAATAAGTAAAAATACAAATAAATTCACTGAAAATAGCTCTATATATACATATATACACCTGGGACGCCAAGAGAGCTGAGTGACACGGGTGGGATCAAAAGCATCAGAAAATGCACCTTTTTTCAATCTCAACACCGATCCACGCCTTCAAAACAAAACAAACCTATACATCATAAATATAAAAAGATTCTATCTTTATATGTGAGATACAGAAATGAAGACTTACATTTTGTTTTCACCGAGCCATCCTGGCAATTGAATGGAAGAAGAATAGGAAAAACAAGGGAAAATCAAGAGAAAACAGAGAGAAAATGCAAGAAAACTACAAGATTCCATCAAGATTTTCTAGTTTGGTTCTTCCTTATTTGCAATATAAGCAACTAGGAAAGAATAGAACTGTTTGGAAAGAAAGAAAATAAACAAGAAAACTGCGGACCACAAGATAGAAAAATATAATCTACGGGTTTTGCCAAGAAAATTCAATTCAAGGCTGTGAAAGAATTGGTTTATTTCTTTATGTCAAGTCTACGGAGGTTTTTTTTTTTTTTTTTTTTTTTGTAATTGTTGAAATTTGGTTGGATTTGTTAATTCTCATTTAAGACAGATTTAATGGGCGCCCACTGAATTTGGTTTCATTTGCTGCATTCTGTAAATGTCAAAATGAATTATTTATTTATTTTTTTTTTTGTAAATAGGAAAAAGAAGAAAAATGCGCGTAATATGTAGTGTGCAAGTAAGACGAATTTCGTAAAATTCATAAATTGTATTTTAATTTTTTATTTATCTTAAAAAATTAAATTATATTTTATAAATTTATTAAAATTTATCATATTTTATTAAGACCTTAAAAGAAGAAGGATATTAATTTTTTATTTCATAAATTTTATTTAAATGCATATATTTTAATTAAATTCATAAATTTAAAATCTGTCATATCAATTAAAGTTTATAAATTTTTTTTGTGCAAAATTGAGAAAATTGTTCTTTTGGGAAGATAATTAAAATTTTTAATAATTCGTGGTATGATTTTAACTTCACATGGAAGTAACATGAATTAGTAATTCTCTAATTTTTGGAAGGATAGTAAATAATATCTTATGGCCAAAAGGAAAATAGCATGTACAAAAGAAAAAAAATATTTCATATATTTATAAATTATAATCATATATTATAAATGAATTCGTATTAATTTTGTATTTGTCTAATAGTGGAAATTTAGTTCAAACACACAATATTCATTTCTTAAAAATTTGGTATTTGCTTTAAGTAATAGGAAGATTGTTTGTTTGCTTGTTTCATAGACTAACCTTAACGAAAAGATAAGAAAATTGAGTGGAATAGGAAATATTTATTATTTGAAAGTTAAATTACTTTAAATTAGTTTAAATAATAGGAGATATTATACGATTAGTTATCGACTTTAATCTTATATTATTGAGAAATGCTAATAAAACTCTTTTTAGACATTATTTCTCCTATTAGTCTAATTTTTAAAGAGAAAATGTAATTTATTGTAACAGATAAAAATAAATGTAACAGTATTTTTTCTCTCTATTTCTATTAATGATTAAACTATATTTTTCCGATTTCTCTTTTATGACAAGGGTAAAGATAATTTTTTTTAACTCTATATTAATGGTTTTTTGGATACAAAAGAGGGCAAAAAGCCACATGATTAAAAAAGTACCATATGGCTCCGGAAACCCACATATACAATTTTTGTTCAACACGTGAATATGTTATCGCAGACATGGATTGATCCCTAAAAAAAAAAAAATCAAAATTAACAACTATTTGAAAAATTATTTTTCGTATTTAAACTAAAAAAAATTAAATTTTTTTTTCACTTCCAATATATAAGATTTTAAGCATATTGATCCGCTAGAATTATGTTATTAAAACTAAAAGTAATTTGTAAAGATTTATCCTTAAAATGTATTGTTTATGTGGTTATGTTTCGGTTTCTTTATTTTATTAATCTTTTATTTTTGGTAGTTTGGTTCTTGTCTTTTTTAGTCTCTTTTGAAGGTTTGATTGATATTTCGAGGTCATTAGAAACTCGAGAGTCATTTGGAATAAATCAAAAACAAAAGAAATGCATAAAAGAGAAATTCGAACACGCATGACTATACACCTTCTGATGGATATTGATAACTTAAATACTTTTTATTTTTAGCATAACTTGACTTACATAGATATTAGATTGAGGTGATTCAAAATGTATTAGAAAGTTAATAGATAGAGTTATAATTCTTATGAGACCTCAAAGTCTAATTCAATCGTCTATTATCCAAAAATCACAACTTAACAACAAAAAGAGTCACATGACCATGTGAGAGGCTAACCACATAGCTGTGTAAATTAAAATAGGTCTGTTTTGCACTCAAAATTCGAAATGTCATGAAAAATCATCACACAACTTGTGGGAGGCTTGTCATACGGCCATGTGATGTCTAATGGCTCCCAAGTATGATTATTCTTCTTATTCAAGTTGTACTTCAAAAGGGGATTGAAGATTTTGATTTTTTTAAGTTTCTTAGGGTTATTAACTCCATATAAATCTAAAATTTATATCCTATATATAGATTGGATTTTTAAAACTCAAATTATCAAGTTTTCCATCCTCAAATATCTATGTACATTAGTTTTTTTTTAGTTTAATCAAAGATTCTTCTAAAAAGGGGATTCAAGTTTGGAAATTCATCAAGATTTGAAAGCTCATTCTCGTCAATTGTTCTAGAGTTCTTTCTAATCTTTATTTTTCAATTTGATAATAATTTGAGATCATACTTTATTTTAGCTTATTTGTTAATTTAATTATTTCATCTTTTTTTAAATATGAGTAAATAATATCCTTTAGTTTAATAATGAATTGAGATCATATTTTATTTTAGATTATTTATTGATTTAATTACTTCTTCTTTTTTAAATATGAGTAGCTAACATTCTTCCTTGAAATTTGGATATGATCTCTTGATTTATCTATGACTATCTATATTTGATTAATTGGTTTTGATTATTAAAATTAATCTTTTATCCTAAGACTTAGTGCATGTGAATAATTGATTACCATTTATATATTTAAAAATATTATGTAAAGTAATGAGAGTGAAAACCTAATATTAATTCACTGAAATATTAGACCTAAAGTATTTATCTAAAGTATGTATTGCTTAGAGATAAAAACATTCATTTATGATTGTTAAAAGGATTTACATAAAATTATAAGAGCTTGTATTAATTACTTGTGATTACGAGAATAAACATAAAGTTAACATGAATATTTTTATTATGTTTTAAGAGAGAACTTCATATATTTTTAGAAAAATATGATCATTAATTCAATAAGTTAAAAATCAATCTATAAAACTTAAAAAAAAAAAATCATAGCTAGTCAATTGATGAAGTTTAATTAAATTCTAAGCCTTTTATATTTATTGAATTTATCTTTTATTATATCTATTTAATTTTACTTATTTCCTTTCATCTTATTTGATTTTATAAATAATAAAAAAATCATAATTTTGATACTTATTAATCATTTCTCGTGAGATTTATATTTTATTTTATTATTGTATCATTTGTTCATAACTTATTCACTTTCATATTTTTTGCAACATATATTTGGTACGTATAACACATTCATAATTTTCTATTTATTATTAAATATTAAAAAAAATTAACACGAAAATTGGCAATTTAGATATCAGTGTTAAATGAGGTGGTCTTGATTTGCTTCTCTCCTCATTGATTAATATTTTAATTCTTACGCCATCATCAAAAAGACAAATGCACAATTTTAGTAGGGGAAGTGTGTTAATTGAAATAAGAAATATATTAATTAATTAAAAATTACAAATGAGAAATCATAAGCCATCCATGAAAGGAAATTATTTTATCCCTCCTAAAAAAAGTTGTTTATTATTTATTTTTATGATATATCAAAATACTTACTCACTTTAAAAATAGTTATAAGTATTTACCCATTTTATTCTTATTAATTGAAATTTGTGTATTTTTAAAATTAATAATAAATATAGTAATAAATAAATATATGCAAGGATATAAATGAAAAAATATAATAAAATTATGAGTTATCAAGTAATTAATAATATTTTCTTAAATTGTGTGAAAAAAGAAAATAAATAACCCTTTTGGTACGGAGGGAATATTATTTAAAAAATAAAATTTTTCATTAAGTAAATTTTTTAAATATTATAAAATGTCAAAAAAAAAAAAATTACCATTAACTTAATTAGTCCACTAGTGTGTCATTTAAAAATTTCCCTTACTATTTGTCAATGGTGAGTACGTAAGTCTACACTATATGGAATAAGAAAATTAGAAATGCCATATATTACAAACATTTTTTTCACACAGAAAATTTTCTTAAAGCAAAGAAGATGAAGATTTGAATCTAACAGCCCATAACTTTATTAGGAGAAAGCTTAGGGAGAGGCTTCTCCCCCACAGTTCCATCATTTCCAGCAAGTGCTAGATATTTATCCTTCCTAGTAAAACCTGTACATTCATAAGACAAACTTGCAGCAATCATTCTTTGTATGTAATTAGCAACATCATGGCTAGATTTTCCTGCTCTGCAAGTTAACTCATATGGCAACTTATTCAAGAACGTTACTTCATAAGCAGGACTAGGGTTCATGAAAAAATAAAATGGGTCCATTCCTTTCCATCCTCTAGCTGTTGTTCCATGAAACATACTCATTTTATTAGCCATGGCAACCGGCACAAGCTCATCTGTCAACTCTGCGAATAAAGCTGAAAACCTAAGCAAAAATGGTTCTCTACAAGTAGTTCCTTCGGGGCAAATAACTAAATCACCTTCTTCTAATAGTTTCTTGATCATATTAGCATCAGTTACACGATCTCTACTTAATCGAACAGTCTTGATTGGGGAGATGAATTCAGAAAGTCGAGAAAGAGAGTAGGTGACGGCAGGGATTGGGCGGCCTAAGGCGGTGGAGAGGAAGATAGGGTCTAGTAGAGTTCTATGGGAACATATAAAGAGAACTCCAGATTGTCCTGTGGATTTTTTGGCTGGTGGTGGTGGGTTCCCTTTGATGTACACACGAACGCCAAGAGCCCAAAAGGCGTAGTAGACAAATGGCATTGGGAGGAGAGCTCCGGCGGCAATTCGAAGGCAGGCGAGAATGAAGCCTACCGGAATCCAGAGGATGATGAGAAGTACAATGAATGGTGTTGGTTTTTGGACTAGCCGGCCGTCATGGAAGACTATGGGTTTTGGTAATTTGTCACGGCTTAATGGCTTTGCTCGAGAATTGGGTGGAACGATGTAGCTCTCCTACATTCAGAAGAGAAAAAATTATGAATAATTATTATGGGAAATTGGGAATTGGATATATTGAGAGAAAATATTTTTAAAAAATTAAAAGCATATATATATATATATATTCTCTTTTATTTACGTGGAATTCACTTTTTATATTTATTTTTTTTAGCATAATGGGTAAAAATCGACTCTAAATCTATTATAAATGAGAATATATATTTACTGTTATGTTATTCCTCAGTGTGCAGTATTTGTTATATATATATATATATATATAAGCCATTTTTGTATATATAATTTTCTTTAATTTATAATTAAAAAACTCATATTTTATATTATAAATAATCAACCACTTATTAGAGATACTAGTCAAGTGATCTTGCATAATTAAAATTAATTTAGTTAATAATAAAAAATACACTTTTTTTTCAAGAAAACAAATTATGCTCTCTTGTCTGAATAAAAGATTTAAATTTTGATTCTCATAAAATTAAAGGCTTATCAATATAAATCCTTAAAATTTATGAGAGTGCTTTCTTCAAATAAAAGTCGAGTCAGAATCAAAATATTACCACATATGTACTTAATTAAATGCTTATCCCCAAAAAAAAAAAATTACATGATGATATCATTTCAAATCTTGGATAGCTTTACAATTTTTTCTTTCTTTTTTTTTTTTTAAAGCTCCCGCTAATATTTAAATATAATATCTTTCTACCCTGAAAATGACTTCAGTATCATAAAACTAAAGATTTATTGGTAATTTTCTTTTATTTTCTTTTATTTTAATTGAATCCCAATTTGAAAAGTTGGGTGCAATATTTATCAAAATTAATAATAATAATAATAATAATAATAATAATAATAATAAGGTTAAAATGACAAACCTTGCACAACTTCATGAATGGATAATCAGTTTTCCGATCACCTAGCCCAATATCCGGCATCGGAGAATTCTGAAATGCTTTCATTAATGCACTAGCCTTGTTTTGGCCTACAAGAATCCCAGGACTTTTAACCAAACCAGTAGCTCTCCCTTTATAAACACCAACCTCAGTTCCAATAATCATATCAGCACCAAGAAAATCCTTCAAAAATGCCTCTACCATGATCCTAGGGTTTGCCGTAAGAACATACCTCTTCCCACACGAAGAGAACACACGCCAAGTCTCTTGGTGCAAGTCACTTGAGTAAAATTTAGGCAAAACCGCTCGTGCTACAGACTCTATATCAACCACTCTCATGCCTGCAAATGTTGCAAAGATGAGTACTCGAATACCGGCTGATTCGGAGATGAAGTAGTACAGAATTCCGGCAATAGGAGAGGCTAAGAGTAAGAAAAGAAGCCTTAGAACTCCACCAGCTTCAAAGGCAACAAGCGCAAAATAAGGAAATGAACTTCGACCACAAAGAAGGGTTCCATCCATATCGGTCACTACGGTGTCGTTTTCTCGACCGGTGGATGTGCATTTGTTGATGGAAGGGAAGGCAGAAGGGGGAAGAGGAGGAGGAGGAGGAGACGTTTCATTATTAGGGTTTACCATTGGTTTTTTAAGTTGTTAATCGAACTAATTATGGTGTGGCTTAGTGATTGCTAATTAAGCTTAATTAGTTATATATAAGTGAGGTTGTTAAAAAAAAAAAAAAAAGACAAAATTAATTAATTTTTTTGGATTCAATTATGATTATATCAATGCATGCATGTTAAAGTCGAGATTGAGAGGTCTTTGAAATCACCGATATAGTAATATATACTATGATAATTAGTTAAAAAAGAGGGGGCTGTAACCATCAAAGGTATATAAAATATTATTAATTCATTAAATTTATGATATAATTATATTTCTTTTATATATACAATGCAATATTATAGACTTTTTCTTACAAAAATTCCACTTGTAGTTGGATACCATATGTACAATTTTAATTCAATAGTTAATAAAAGAATATTGTATAATATTATTTCTATGCAAAAAGTTTAATTCCCTCGGCAACTTATGCTTCCTAGTATGATATAGCATAATGAAAAATTCTTATCATATGCTAAACTAAATTAATAAGTGGTAAGATATTTTAATAGATGTGATTCTTTTATCTAATTTTTATCTAATGAAAAGATACTAATACCATTTTTTATAATTATGCCAGACTTTGTCATATTTAATGCTCCCATACACCATACACTTTTTCTTTTTTCTAAACTCACTGATGGCCCACAATGTACACTGACTTCTTTATCCTTAATAATTACATGTGGTTTCTGGCCCATCTTTGTGGAATTGATATATCATGAATCCTCTTTCTAATATATCATGAATCGATCTCATAACATATGTGCGGCATAAAAATACGTGAATTTTTCTATAATTTTGTTTGCGTAATTTTGCTTTTGTCCTTTATTTTTTATTTTTTCACTTTTTTTCTTAATTTTAAATGCTAATTAATTTTTTTTTTTATTTCAATACTTAAAATTGAATTATTATAATTAAATATATAAATTATTTTTCCCTCATCTAATGATTATAAATTATAATAAATATATAAATTATAATTTATAATTAAATATATAAATTGAATTATTATATATTTTTTGTAAATTAACAAGTATATCGTTACTCAAAATACAGCTACATTGGTGTTGAATTATATGTACATTACTTTTGAACTGTTAGTTAATGATAAAATATATCTTCAATTATAATATTAATGATAAAAATATTCTGATAACAATTAGTCTATATACATTAGTATTGCACTAGATCTACATTGTAATTTAACTATATGTAGATGACTTTCTAACTATAAGTATATTATTACTTAAAATGTATGTACATTGGTATTGAATTGCATATATATTACTTATGAACTATCAATTAATAATAAAATATATCTTCAATTACAATATTAATTATAAAAATATTTTGATAACAATTAGTTTATGTATATTAGTCTTGTATTAGAGATACATTGTAATTTAACTGTATGTACATGACTTTCTAACTACAAATATATTATTACTTAAAATGCATGTACATTACTTTTCAACTATTAATTAATGATAAAATATATCTTCAATTATAATATTTGTTACATACTTATTTGAACTGATCATCCTATACGAGCTATGAGCTGACCTAAAGAGTCTATATCCTACTAGACCATTAATAAAATAAGTCCTTCTCTAATTATAATATGGCTATAGAAAATCCATTTACAAGTAAGATATTGTAGCAGAATAAATTATTTCCTAATAAGGATCTATATCATAAGATATCATTATAAATAATTCTTAAATTTTCATAAGGAAGTAACTCTAAAACTCTATAATTCACATAGTCTTCATAAATTATAATTTTACTGACTTAACCATCAGAGTGGTCCTTAGGCAACTCACTTGTACCCTCTAATTTTCTTTTTTGTAAATATCAAAGATTGCCTAGCAATGTGCTTAAGATCGGAATTCATTTTGAACATATCAATATTAATGATAAAAATATTCCGATAACAATTATTCTATGTACATTAATCATGTACTAGAGATGTATTATAATTTAATTGTATATACATGACTCTCTAATAACAAGTACATTATTACTTAAAATGTACGTAAATTAATATTAAATTATATGTATATTATTTTTAAACTGTCAGTTAATGATAAAATATATTTTCAATTAAATACCAATGTAGTTATAATATAATAGCAATGTACTCAAGTTCAATATTAATGTACCAGAAAAAACAAATAAACAAAATTTAATGTACCTTCTCCAATAACTTGAATTATTAAACATTTTATAATAATTATTTTTTTATAATTATTTAAATATATTTAATTAAAATTATAACAATTATTAGATGGGAGAAACAACAATAATTATTATATTTTTAATTCCAAGTATTGAAACAAATAAAAAATAAAAAAATGAGCACTTAATTTAAAAAATAAGAAAATTACACTCTCTACCCATTTTTTAGTTCTATTTACTTTTTAATGCTAATTTTTGAAATTTTATTTTTTTATTTTTTTGCTTTTTTATTTTTATTTTATATGCTTTTGTTATTTGTGTTTTTATTTTTTTATGTTTTCAAATCTCTCTACTTTTTCTTTGGTTTTCTATTTTTTCCTTCGATATTTTGTCATTTTCACTTGGATTTCTTATTTCTGCTTTAAATTTGAGATTCGTGGATTACATGTAAGCAGTTGTAAACTAATAATAGAAATTTAAGATTTTTTTTTCAATAGGTTTTGAGATTGATGTCTTCAAACCTATGTAGATGTAAATTCTTGTAATCAATTCTTCCTTTTGTGCTCTTTTCAATGCTTGTCATTTTCATCTTACTCAAATCTATAATCAATAATTGATAACTGAAATCATGATTCTTGTTGTTGATTTTGGCTAATGTAGGGGTTATGTTTTTAGCTCTCTATTAGCTTCTTTAGACAACACTTGCTTTATAAAGGATTTACTACTCATATAGCGATGGAATTCTATAAAAATAGCACATGGCAGAAATGTGGTAGCAAGAAAAACATGCTCATTAATGTACAAATTGAAACTTGTTATACGAATAGCATTCTTAGAGAACCATATGGCATACTAATATAACAAATGGCCTCTTTCTCATTTATACACTAAAATACTTTTTAATTAAAATAGTTAACTACAATGATTGTCAATGGCCAAGGCTTGTGTGGTTTACGAAGAAATTAATTTTTTAATTTAAAATAATATTTAATGTACTAATATATTAAATAATTATAAATTTTGTATAAAAAATCTTTGCCAAGCTGGAATATCTTGTATTAAATAAAGAAGAAGGTTGAGGGTGTGAAGTCTCTAAAGAAGAAAAAATAATTTATTTACGGTATATACTTATGATATACCTAATATATACTTTTTATATACTTAAAATATACTCTTTACTGTGAATACTGAAAATTATTTGTTAATTTTTTTAGTCACTTATACATGTCACATTTTCACATTTTCTTTTTTTTTTTTTCACTTACACATGTCATATTTTCTTTTTTCTTTCACTTACACATCACATTTTCTTTTTTTTTTTTCACCTAAACATGTCACATTTTTTTTCTTTCATTTACACATGTCACATTTTTTTCTTTCACTTACACATGTCATATTTTCTTTTTTTCTTTATAAAAATATAAAATAAAAAATAGGATAAACATTTAATTTAACTCTTAAAAAAATAAAGAATATGATAAATATTTAATTTAACTCTTAAATTCTTTAAAAATATTCATATATTCAAATTAATGTTGTTGTCTATACTTGATGATGATTCACATTAAAAAAAAAAAAAAGAGTGTCAATGATGCTTCTTCAAAGAAAAAGGTTGAGAGTGTTAAGTCTCTAAACAATACGTAAATATTTATTTTTGAAATATATTTAAAATATATCTAAAATGTACTAGTTATATATTTAAGATATATCTAAAATATAGTCGTTATATACTTATAATATACCTAAAGTATACTCGTTTTATACTTAAGATATATTGTTTATTGTGAAAATCATTTATTATTTTTTTAGAATATAATTTTTTTATCTAATATACAATTGATATATTATTGTTATATACTTATATTGTTGTAATACTCAATATCCAAAAATATTTGAAAATATATATCAAATAAACGCAAGTTAATCAAATTTAATAAAATATATACCTATGATTTACTCTGGATATACTTTTTCTTGACTTTGCTGAAAATATCTTTGTTTCATTGTTTTTTTTGTATGTTTCAGATTTAAAATTGAATTTTCATTTTTTACAACTTTCAAGTTTATAAAAAAAAACCATATAATCTCTTTAGTTTGAAGATTTTTAATGCAATACTAGTTAAAATATTACAAAATTTTAATGAAATAATCTATAAAATTCGAATTACCTCTTAAATAATTGAAGAATTGGGTTTTTTGTTAATTAAGCTAATTGAATTTTCAAAAAACTGCAGATCTAAATCGATCTTTTTTTTAGCTTTTTGATTTCAATTTACTATCCAAACTTTGCTCAAAACTTTTTTGGTTTGATTATTCAATAGATTGTGATTTTGAACAAGATTTTAGGAAGCTAATGATTTTGCAGTCGGTTTTTTATAGTTGTATGAATTGGAATGTATAAAAATAAAGTTTTTAGCACTGAATATATAGAAGTTAGTTTTAAAAAGTAAGGGTATAAAAATAAGTTGGTTCTTCTTTTTAGGCATTCCTGTAGAAATTTCTTTAAAAAATTTTGTGGTGAATTTTTGCCTTTTCGGAATATTAGATACCTTAAAAAATCAAATAATAAGAAAAAGTGAAAAAATAAAAAAAATAGCAAAACACGCTAATAGAATTGTATAAAAATCGCGAATCTTCATTTTAGTAAATCTGCCGCAAGTGTATCTTAGACTTGGTCCATATTACAATATGGACACGAGTCTATGGTATAATTTGTGATCTTTATGAGCCACGTATTGGGCAGATTATAAAATAGTAAATAGTTACATATTAAACATAAATTTTGATTAAAATTTTCAAATACTTAATTATTTAAACTTTTTTTGATAATACTAATTTTAAAAGTCTCAATATTTAATATAAGATTCATATTAAATAAAATAAGTGATATAATTTTTAAATTATTTTTATATAAGATTTAGAAATTATTTTTAAAATAAGATTCATATAATTTTAACACTTAATTTTTAGTTTTATCAAACAACAGTTAACTAATTAAATTAAAATTTTAACTATATTGATAAATATAATGATTAAAATAAATATTTAAAAATTAATAATTACTATTGAAAATTATAAATAATTTTTATTAATATTCAATTGTTAAGTTACTAATTTAATTATTTACTTCTATTAAATTTTCATATGAAATATTAATTAATTCAAATATTGTTAAATAAAATGTTTTAGAGTTATAGATAAGACGAGCTCAATTAAAAAGTGTGAAAATATAATTATTTATTATATACGCTTGAAGTTGAACTTTAGGCAATACGGTACACAGAGAGAGAGAGAGAGAGAGAGAGAGAGAGAATAAAATAAAATAAAATAAAAAATAAAAGAGTAAGAATATACTTGCTGTGTAAGAGTGGAACACAAACTTGAAGGAGTCCATTCCAAAGAGGATTCTAATTATTAAGACATGATAAGTGATGTACAACTCCACCAACTGCAGAGCTTGAGCTCCGAGTGGTTTACGTTTGCTTTTGATTTTTGTTTCTGTTAAGGAATATAAAAAATACAAAGAGAGGGAAAAAGAGTAACCAAAAAAAAAAAAAAAATTACTTTGGAGCCTGTAAAAATTCTTTTTTAACAAAACAAAATGTGTTTTGTATTATTAGTAATTTACAGTCTATTCAGTATATATGATTGTTTAATTAATTCGTAGTATTAATAAATAATACTATATTTGGTACATATAATTCAAATTGAACTTAATAATTCTAAAAACTTAATTAATCTATGGGATATTTGTTATCTAATACCTAATCCTCCCCATGTTTTTACTAATTCTGATTTAATGGGATTATTAATCTCATTATTTATGATATTTTATTTTTTAAAATAATATCATTTTTTATTTCATTCACTAACATATTCTACTAAATATGAGATTATAAAAATAAGATTATTTAATATTATAAATTAATTTTTTTTGTACCAAATAAGGTTTAAGATAAATAATTATATGTTTTAACTAAACTTATAATTCAAATTAATTTTAAAAATTATAAATCCGTATACTAAACGGACTGTTAGAATTTAAAGTGCTAAAGGAATTATTGTCTACTATCGTAGCGTTTATATAATAATAATGGCATTTATGTTATGTAAGCGCTATGCTAGCAAGACTCAACACTGTTAGCACTTTGAATTTTAAATTGTTAATGGTATAAATCACGTATCTTATTTTGTTAAAAAAAAAAAAAAATTGAAGATACCATAATGTAAAATCATCAAACTACAAATATTTTTTTATACTTTACCCAAAATATAAATATGTTTTTTTTTTTTTATTCAATAAAATAATTTGTCAATATTTCTTTTTCTTTTAGTCAACAAAAAAAAATGGAGCAGCACATCTATGAATATGTGTAGTTAAATTTTTTGGACTCTATTCTTATTCTTATTGTTATTATGTTAATTTAGCCCCAAAGTTAATTTTAAATTTGACCTGATTTATAAAATAAGAAGCCAATTCAAACTTTTCAGACCTGATTGTGCATTTACCTAATCTAATGATTAAAAAAATTTGACATGCAAAAAGGAATTCATAAACTTGGCTCCAAGCATGTATTAGAACTACTTTTTTCTTTTTTAATTTGATTAATTTGTCCCCCTATCTGAAGATGTTTTATAGTCTAAGATTAAGAGTTCAGCCTTTTGATAAATCTTTATCTCATGCACCAAAAGAAAAGAATCAATGGCCAAAAAAGAAGACTATGATTAAAGCAAGAATGTACATTTTAAAGAAAAGCCTGTTGACTGCAAAAGAATAAAGCACCTTTTTTTTTTTTTACTTAAAAAAAAAAAAAAAAAAAAAAAAGAGGAGCTTCATATGAAAGAGCAGAGCAACACTGGGCAATGGGCACTATGCAACAATTCAAGGGATCTCATAAACAGTTAAAAGCATATACAAAGAACATACGATCAGCATGATATGGACACCTCACCACCTCTATTATCAGATGCACCCACAGTTCCACAGAAATGTAAAAGCTTTTCTGAGACTTGTCCAATTTCAATCTCTTTACCAAAAGTTCCTCTCCAGATAAAGGCTTAGAGAATAAGAGGGTCAATGCAGGTTTCAGACAGACGGTGTTTCTGCAAAAAGGAGAGATTGAAAAGGGCTTAAGACCCACCATTCTTGGACCACCTTCAAGAACTCCCATGCTAAAGGTCACAACAAGACAGGGATTAAAATACAAAATTACAACAAAAGTTTGTTCATTTTTTTCCTCCTTTTCATGTATTTGAATGGAAAAGCATGTTTCAAGTGGGATCAGAATAATCTACTATGCGGCTACATGACGACCATAATTATTAATGCAATTGCAATAATCTGACACAAAAATGGAAACAATCATGTGAAAAATAATATTTCATTGAGAACATGAATACACAATGACAATGTAAACTATCTCAAGAAGAAGCCCAATAGTTCTCCCGCCAACTAAAATTCGTCAGAAAAATTCAAAATCTAAATAAGGACCTGATGATGATCTATCTGAGTCTGTAGCTCCCTTGTCATTTGGAGCCAAGGATGACTTGATTGTCTGATTCAACAATGAAATTTCAACTGGTTTTGGAATTTCTGGAGGATGAGTACTGCGAATGAGTGCCCAATTAACACTTTCAAAGAAAGTATGTTGTTTGATCTCTGTTGCACCTCTTTTAAATCCTAATCTCTTTTGTGGGTCCTTTGCAAGCAAACCGCGGACTAAATCCTTAGCAGCAAAACTTACAGAGGATCCCTCTGGAAATTTTAGGGGCTGACCTACAACATTGAATAATGTCTCTCGATTTCCAGTCCCTTTGAATGGTGTCCTACCAAGTAGCAACTCATACAAGAAGATACCAAATGTCCACCAATCGACCGCACTCCCATGCCCGTCCCCTCTTATTATCTCAGGAGCTAAATACTCATGGGTACCCACAAATGACATGGAGCGGGCGGTAGTTGGCTCTGCAATAAGTATAGGTAGTGAATCTGAATTTGTCAAATTTGACCTTTCACTTTTCACTTTTGCTGTTTTCGAGTTGAAGAAACGAGGTTTAAAGCAAGATGGTTGCAAACAAGACGGTTCCACACAAACAGGTAATTTACAGGATGGATCAATACATGATGGCTGGATACAGTATGAAATCTTACAAGATGGCTCATTACTGGACTGAACAAGAGTTGGACTCACATAGCATCTCAATGACAAATCAAAGTCTGAGAGCATAATATGTCCATCCTCCCTAACCAATACATTTTCAGGTTTCAAGTCTCTATACACAACACCCATCATGTGTAAATACTCGAGTGCAAGAAGAACTTCTGAAGCATAAAACCTGGAAAAACAGAGAGAATTATTGAAATAATTCCTAAATTTGTCCATCAAAATATTTAACTAAAGATAGCAGGAAGAAGCAACATGAATCAATCATAGTGAATTGACATGAGTTGATAACTGCAACACATAAAAGTTAATCGAATGACAATGATGTCAAAGAGAAACTATGTACTATGTGGAACAGTGGAAGCATTAATATGATTATTAGAGATTTAAGGGATTAAACCCCAGATTTAGTATTTAAGTAATAGTTAAAAGGACTCCATTTGAATGCTTGAGCAGTTGGCATTTACATGATGTCTATCTGTATCTTCTATAACAATGAATGCGAAGATTATAAATGAGTTCATAAGTTGATAGGCTTATATTGTACCAAAAAGAACAGGGCCAGTCATTATGATCAAGTACATATCAATTAATTTTTGGCTTATTATTCCTAACCTCTACTTCTCTTCTCTAACATCAGTTAAATTTACTCAACCTCAATTCACAGCAACCAGCCAAAATATAATAGGTAAAACTTGCCACACAATGCATTGGTCAGATAAGCAAATACAATTTGCACTACATTAATTAGCACCTTTCTTTCTTTCATCCTCTCCACTAAGCACCATTACATTAATTATCAGCAAACAACAAAACCAAATTGATAAAAATTAATGACCACAATCCGAAAAGAAAGCACACTAATCTCATAATTAGGCACTGGCACTAACCTGGCAGCCTGCTCTGTAAAATGCTTGCCTGGCTGCCGCTGGCGTAGGGTGTGAAGATCCCCACCGCTGCAAAACTCCATCAACAAGCAAGAAAATTTCTCAGTCTCAAAATGGGAATAAAGGGTTGGCAAAAATGGATGATCCAACAAACCCAAAATATCCCTCTCAGTTTGAGCTCTCAACAACTTCTTTCTCCCAGCTAACATTCCTTTATCCATCACTTTCATTGCAAACAAACAACCCATTCCTCTCAACTCAGCCAAATACACGCTACCTATATCCCCACACCCAAGTTTCTTCAATAGCCTAAAATGACCCAAACCCAACCCCAAATCACCATCTTTAGCCTTAACAAACTGTATTGCATCCCATCTGATATCATTTCCCTTGTGGGGTTTTGAAGGGCAAAAGTTCCTAAAACTAGCCTCGTTTGGATCCAAACTCAAACAATTCTTTTCACTCTCTTTAGCTTCACTAGCATCATTACTGACATTGCTTATATTACTACTAACACTATTATCAGACCCTGAAATAGTACTGCTACATAAACTGATACTAACACTGTTAGTTAAACTAAGATCTTGAAAGCTGCTAATGACAGATTCAGTGTCGCCATTTTCAAACTTTTTTGGTTGTTTGTTCATAGTTGAAGGGAATGCAGAGAAACTGTTTGATAAAATGTGCGAGAGAAGAGTTTGTGTTGGTTAAAAATACAAAAAATTGGAGGTTACAGTCAAAATTTGGAGATGTGGGGTGTGACCGAGGTGGTCAAAGAGAGCGAGAGTGAGACGCGGGCTTGCTACTGTGAAGATTAAAAACGGTATTCAAATTTGAAAACAAACGTGATGAGAAACCCGATAAGTGTGCATTGGAGTCTCTCTCTCTCTCTCCTTCTTATACCGTAACCAAGAAATGTTACAGCTTACAGACAAAAACTATAAGAGAGAGAGAGAGAGAGAGAGAGAGAGTCCCAGTTCACGAGGGAGACAGACGCCGTTCAGATTTTTCTAAACAATAAACACATATAAAACACACAGCCTTAAGATAAGCTAATACCGTTAGTTATTACTTGTCACTGTAATAATTAAATATAATTAAATGTATTTCCAGTGTAACTTTTATTCTTCGTCGCTTAATCAATGAAATATTAGTTTGATTGTTTTAAATAAATTCAATTCAACCCAGTTTTAATCTCAAATTTAATTAATTAAAATCGGCTATATGAATTTCTCATTAAATAAGATAGGTTATACGAATTTTTTATTTTCACTTCATAAATATACCAAATTTAGCAATTTTAAACTAATAAATCTTTAGCTCAATTGTACTATAATCATCTTTAGCATTTTTTCTGAGTCAATATTATGATAATTAAAAAAAGGCAAAAATATATCGTAATGAAATTATTTTTTAAATTCAACCCTGATTGGGCAAAAAAAAAAAAAAATAGTCTATATGTTGAAATAGAATTATTTTTAAAAGCTCATATACCAACAGTGCACTTGTTTCTATTTTAACAAACAGTGAATTATTAATCAACCATATTTTGGTGAGATAGTTAGTATATTTTGGTGAGATAGTTGGAACTTTTACTTTTGCATTTCATACGTAAATGGTACAGTGAATTATTAATCAACCATATTTTGGTGATATAGTTGGAAATTTCACTACTTTGCATTTCATACATCAATGATAAATTTTGTTTTCATTTATTACTCATATTTTTAATAATTTAAAGACAACTACATACGATCAGTGTTTATTGATTTAGTATATAGTACAAGAAAAGGGAGAAAATGAGATGGAGAACGAAAACCAAAATTATGTCGCTAAACACAACGGATTAATTAAGAATACTATCTACAATATGTTTAAATACTATTATATTATGGTGCATCAATTCATGCACCAATTACTCAGTCATTTAAGAGTTATAATAAGTTAAAATGATAAAAATATAATGAACTAATATATTTTTTTAATACGATATAGGACAAACTATATATTGTATTATATATACCTACACATAAGACTTGAATTTCCAGTAATTGAAAATATACTTTTAAAAAATTACCCATTGCTAAATCAACTTATTTGCATTGAGACTATTAGGTTATTTCTGATTAATTTAATTTTATGCTAAGTGTATATATTTGTTAACTATTTATAAAATTGTTTATTTTTTTATCCTTAACAATAAGTTGGTATTACTGATCAATTTTCATGCATTATATTAAATTTTTTTTTTTTAATCTAGCTAAAGGCAAATCATTCATGTCAGAATTCAAAGATTTGTAAATATTGCTTAAACTTAATAAGGAAGTAAGTAAATTTTCTTATTACTCAAGTTAATTTTTGGGGTTATAATTTTCATTAATCATACAATATATTGTAAATGAGAGGGGAAGAAAAAGGAATTTTGGGGTTACAATTTCATTGAATCATAATATATGGTAAATTATAATAGGAAAAAAAGGAATATTTGGATTCCAGTAGTGCTTAGGGTAAAAAATATTTGGATTCTAGTGGACATTCTTAGGGGTTAGAGAGAGAGAGAGAGAGAGAGAGAGAGACCTTGGATACTTATGATTTTAGATGATGGTAGCAAAAAAACAAAAACAGAAATTTATGAATTTCTGTACTCACTGTTTAGAGCAGTGCATGGAAGCAATTTATTTATGAGTTACTTCTATTTATTTATTATCATACATAAAATAATCATGTAATAAAAATGGGCACAACTAAAAGTCTGTAAATATAATAATAAACTTGGTAGGTATACAATAATGCAGCCTCGTATTAATATACATTTCACATTGGTTTTGTTATTATTTTTTTTTTCCCTAGAGAAAAATTTGATTAGTATTTATAGGAGTAAGAAGTCCAAGTTAGTACATTAAGGATTACACATGGGAGAGGCCCAACAAGTACAATAATATAAATAAAACTATTCCAAGTATGGGTTAATATAGATGAGTTTTAAGCTAAAAACACATATCCAATCCTAAAAGTTGGAAAGAAAAAGATATACAAATTACACAAATGACCTTAGTACATTTGCTCTTTTTCAAAAATGTCCACAACCATGGCCACTGCCGTTACCATTGCTAGAAACCCAAAGAGAGATATTACAGCCAGCAAAAGGGGTGAAGCGCCTGAACCCTCCCCACAATGATTGCACCAACCAACTTCAAAATAAACCCATCCTAGATGAGCAAAGTTAGATATGAGGTTCACTTGATGAAAACCCGAAACGTTTTGTCTGAACGACCATCGCCTTAATGGGTTGAAACTTTTGTCAGGGGCCAAGAGCCATAACTCAAGCAAATCACAAAGAAACATATATCATATGAATGCAAGACCAAAAATAGCCAACTCTTTCCTCTTCCAATGATCATCACACCCAACTGTAAGACAAATGATGGTTAACCGATGGAAGATCCGGACAGAGCCGCTAGTGATTAGAGCAGCCTCGTTGCTATAGAT